>OX940981.1:9533366-9636238 GCA_954871275.1 Leptopterna dolabrata | reverse complement strand
TTGAAAATGAGTATGTTTCAGATATAAATGTAAAGGTTGAGGCTGCAATAAGGGGGGGGGGGATCTAGGTAACTACCAGCTACCAGATATATTGAAAAATGAAAACGTAGAAAGAGTAGCGATTTTGATTAGTTATGGAGATGATGAAAAGTTGATCGGAGTTCCTCAACTCGAAAATAGTACTGGACTCTTGCAAGCCCAGGCGGTATTTGGAGCCATTCAAGAGGTGGGGTGCAGCAGACAAAATTCAAGCAATGTGCTTTGACACCACAGCTGCAAATCGGGTTAGGGGGGGCTTTGTGTTTTGCTGGAGCAATTATTGCAAAATGAACTTTTGTACTTAGCAAGCCGTCATCATATTTTGGAAATTATTTTGAAAGCCGTGGTTTGATAGCAAGATAGGCTCGACCACTGGTCCTGAACCTAGCGTTTTCAAAAAATTTCAAGTTGGGTGGCCTAAGTTCGACCAAACTAAATACAAAACTAGTCTACATGATGATAATAACGAGTATTAGATGCAAAATTAGTAACATTAATCAAGTTTCACTTTTTTTTAATGGATGCCTAGAGGTCGATTTCATTGACTGGAGTGTGGTTTTTAGGGGTATGCATAAAAAGGCACATTTGCTGAAACGGACCACGTTTTGAGATGGGAAAAGCTGAATAACATAAAATCTATAGGATCTTGCGAAAAAATTATTGGCGTCAAAGTTGAAGAAGATAACATGACAAATAAAATAAGACCAATTTCAAGTCTCTAGGACAAATGGTTACTATGTTATGAGGAAAGAAATAATATTTTTATGAAAAAAAGTGAGTTTTTCTAACTTCAACCTCGATGCGGCACGGGTGAATCTTATCCGATCGACCTAAAACTTTGGGAATCTCATTTTATAGTCAAATGGCACCTTTTAGGGGGTTGCCACGATTGAATTTCGAAAGTTGACTTTTTGTGACCACAAGGCAATAGGCAAAATTGTTTTTGAGAAAATCACTTTTGGCCTACCCCTAAAAGGTGCCATTTGACTAAAAAAAGAGATTCGCAAAGTTTTAGGTCGATCGGATAACGTTAACCCTTGCCGCATTGAGGTTGAAGATCAGAAAAACTCACTTTGTTTCATAAAAATATTCTTCTTTTCCTCATAACATAGTAAACATTTGTCCTAGAGACTTGAGATTGGTCTCGTTTTATTGAAAATGTTATCTTCTTCAACTTTTACTTCCATAATTTTTTCGCTACATCCTGTAGATTTTATGTTATTCAGCTTTTCCCATCTCAAAACGTGGTCCGTTTCAGCAAATGTGCCTTTTTACGCATACCCCTAAAAACCACACTCCAGTCAATGAAATCGACCTCCAGGCGATTTGACACTTCTTTATCACTCTGGTTTATTGAAAATGAGTATGTTTCAGGTATAAATGTAAAGGTCGAGGCTGCAATAAGGGGGGGGGGGGGATCTAGGTAACTACCAGCTACCAGATATATTGAAAAATGAAAACGTAGAAAGAGTAGCGATCTTGATTAGATGTGGAGATGAGGAACAGTTGATCGGAGTTCCTCAACTCGAAAATAGTACTGGACTCTTGCAGGCCCAGGCGGTATTTGGAGCCATTCAAGAGTGGGGTGCAGCAGACAAAATTCAAGCAATGTGCTTTGACACCACAGCTGCAAATACTGGTCGGGTTAGGGGGGCTTGTGTTTTGCTGGAGCAATTATTGCAAAAAGAAGTTTTGTACTTAGCATGACGTCATCATATTTTGGAAATTATTTTGAAAGCCGTGTTTGATAGCAAGATAGGCTCGACCACTGGTCCTGAACCTAGCGTTTTCAAAAAATTTCAAGTTGGGTGGCCTAAGTTCGACCAAACTAAATACAAAACTAGTCTACATGATGATAATACGAGTATTAGATGCAAAATTAGTAACATTAATCAAGTTTCACTTTTTTTAATGGATGCCTAGAGGTCGATTTCATGGACTGGAGTGTGGTTTTTAGGGGTGTGCATAAAAAGGCACTGTCGTGAGTCCCTCCCGGGAACACTCCACTAGCAACCTTAAAGCTCTCACCAATATTCGTATGTAAAACTTACCTTCCGCTAATAAACATCTGAGTGGGGAGACAGGCAACAGAATCCAGGGGACACAACCTGGAGCCCCACTACCAGCTCCCAACAGGGAGCTGGAGGGAGAGGCCTCCAAGTCCTATATAACCCTGGATCCTGGAGCTTTAGCTTCATTCGACACTTCCTCTAACCAGCTCTCTCTTCTCTCTCTCCTACCTTCCTCCTCCCAGATGCCTGGTGGAATCCGCCGCTCTGGGAATTTACCTCCTACCTTTTCCTCTTGTCTACATCGGTGGATATCCGCCGCCTAGACAAGCACCTTCCTTCACCTACATCGGTGGATCACCGCCGCCTAGGTGAATTTCCTTCCTCTCGCCTACATCGGTGGATTACCGCCGCCTAGACGAGATTCCTTCCACTCACCTACATCGGTGGATCACCGCCGCCTAGGTGAACTTCCTTCCTCTCACCTACATCGGTGGATTACCGCCGCCTAGGTGAAATTCCCTCGCTCTTCTCTACCTACTCCTTCACGCCACCGTGATGAAGAATTTAAATTCATCACAGTGGTGAACCCGACGTTCATCCAACCTTCTATCCTCTTACCACCTCATGTGTCGCCCCAGTCTAGTTCGGTGTCCCGAATTTTAAATTCAAATGCAACTTACACAGTCAGTATAAATTCGCCATTTTTCGCCCACCCGCAACCGCTCACACAGCTCTCAACTCTCCGCCACAAACACCTCCGCTGCCGCAAATTGTGAATTTCAAAAATTCAAAAACTCACCCAATTTGAATTTTGATTACAGACCTCAACCATGGACCCGAACTCGCCGACGCCGCCGCTCCTCCGGCCATCCCTACTGCAGCCGCCGGCCGCTGCGACATCTGACGCAACCGACAACCCCTTCACCAGCCTCTCACCACCCGGCTCTTCCGCATCCGCCGCCGCCGCTGCCGCCGCCGCTGCGGCTGCCGCACACGCCGCCGCCGACGTCACGACGGCCTCTGCGTCGTTCCCGCTGTCGCTGCCCCCCTTCTACACGCACGACCCCGCGCTCTGGTTCTTCCAGGTCGACGCTGCGGTTTCGGCCGCCAACATCCGCAGCCAGCGTACCCGTTACTCCCGCATCATATCTCTACTCCCGTATGAGATCCTCCTGCAGACATCGGACATCTCCCCCGACGCCACGGCCGCATACGACGACCTCCGCAACCGCCTCGTCACATTATACCAGCCTTCCAAGATCGCACGTGTCGCAGCGCTCTCTCAACCTCAACATCTCGGCGATCTGAAGCCCTCCCACCTCTACCGTCGCCTACGTCATCAGCTGCACGACGTGATGACGGCCGACATCGCACGGACCTTCTGGCTGCGGGCCCTCCCCCACCCCATGCAGATGGCGCTCGCCAGCTACCTCGACGGCCCGGACGAGCCGCTACTACGTCTCGCCGACACAGTACACGACCTCACCGCAGCCGCCGGCGTCACGGAAGTCGCCGCGCCCCGCACCCCCGCCCCGCGCAGGGACCGGACGCCGTCACAAGAGCGCCGCCGGCCCCCCCTCCCTCCACCGGCGCCGCTCCCTCTCCGTCGAGCGCCGACCAACCCCCTCCACCGACCACCTACGCCAGCGCCCATCCGACCGCCGCAACAATTCCCCCTCTCAGCAACGAAGAGGGAGGTCCCCAGCCGCGGCAGCCAACTCCACCTCCACGCGCCCCACCAGGACCTACCTCCCAGCGGATCCCCCCCACCGATGTTTTTATCATGTCAACTTCGGTGGGGAGGCCCGCAAATGCCAGCCCCCCTGCTCCTACAATTCCAAGCAGGGAAACGCGGACGCCCGCCGGTGAATCCGGCGGGCCCCCCTCCTCGCCAACACGGGGGGGACCACATCCAACCCCTCCCCGCCCGCATTCACACCACCACCGCGAAGCCTCGCTACCCCTCCTACGCCGCCGCCACGGCTGCCAACCTACCTGCCGCAACCGCCGGCGCCACCAAAACCAGCACCTCTCCATCAACTGACCCCCCACCCCGGGTCAGCCCCTCCAAGCCCGCCTCCAGGGCAGCCAACCTTCCGGCCGCCACTCACGCCGCCGCTACCGTTCCCCCACCCCGGAACGGCCCCTCCAAGCCCGCCTCCAGGGCAGCCACCCTTCCGGCCGCCACTCACGCCGCCGCTACCGTTCCCCCACCCCGGAACGGCCCCTCCAAGCCCGCCTCCAGGGCAGCCACCCTTCCGGCCGCCACTAACGCCGCCGCTACCGTTCCCCCACCCCGGAACGGCCCCTCCAAACCCGCCTCCAGGGCAACCACCTCTCCGGCCGCCACTCACGCCGCCGCTACCGTTCCCCCTCCCCGGAACGGCAAAAGATCACCCCGTGTCTCCTTCGCGGGGGACCAACCACCAACGTCGCACCCGCCCATCACCTCGGACGACACAAGCCCCTCCCATCCGACAGACCCCAACACCTCAGCCATTTTGCCGCACTCCGCCCCAGCTCACCAACGCCTGTTCCTCAAATGTTCTAAAACAAATGTCCCGTTCCTCGTCGACACAGGGGCGGCGCTCTCCATCTTCCCTAATAACATTCTCCGGCGACAGGCGCGTTGTTACCGGCAACTCCTCTACGCCGCCAACGGTACCACCATCCCCTCGTACGGGACGTACCGCTCATCAATCCATATGAGCGGGCTCGCGTACGAGTGGGAATTTACCGTGGCGGACGTAGAGAAAGCAATCCTGGGGGCCGATTTCCTCGCTTATTTCGGCCTCCAGGTTGACGTCCGTAACGCGCGCCTGCTCGACCCCTCCACCCAGAAACCCATCCCCGGGTTTATCCATGCTGTCGATCGCCCCCCGAACCAATTTGAACACCTTCTCCTCCAGTACAAACCCCAGCGCCGCCCCTCGGCACACATCTCACAAACTCAGCACTATATTGAGACCTCAGGCCCCCCAATCTCCGCCAAAGCACGCCGCCTCCACCCCCTCCAGCTGTCCCAAGCACGAAAACACTTTGACAACCTCATCAAAGAGGGCATTATCCGCCCCTCCAAATCCCCGTGGGCTTCACCGCTACATATTGTGCAGAAGCCCAACGGGGATATCCGCCCCTGCGGCGGCTACCGCCGCCTCAATGCGAAAACAACCCCGGATCTCTACAACGTCCCACATCTCCGAGACTTCTCTTCGCACCTCCACAACACAACCATCTTTTCAACCCTCGACATCTCTAGAGCCTTCCACCACATTCACATCTACCCTCCCGACGTACCCAAAACAGCCATCATCACCCCTTTCGGCCTGTTCGAATACATTAAAATGGGTTTCGGCCTCCGGAACGCCGCCCAGACGTGGCAGCGTTACATGGACAACATTCTACGGGGACTACCTTTCGTGTTCTGTTTCCTGGACGACGTACTGATCGCTTCCCGGGACCCGAAGGAACATCTAGTACACCTGAAACAAGTACTCGACATCTTCGCCGCCGAGGGCCTCACCATCAACTCTCCGAAATGTGTTCTCGCCCAACCCTCCGTCCGCTGCCTCGGCCACCAAGTTTCGTCCGACGGGATCAAACCCCTACCGGACAAAGTGCACGCCCTCACCGACTTCCCACAACCCCGCACTGTCTCAGAACTCCGCCGTTTCCTGGGTATGTTGAACTTTTATCGTAGACACATCAAACACGCAGCACAACACCAACAACCACTCATACACGCTATCCCACAGCCGGCCAAGAAAAACGATAACCGCCCCATTTCCTGGACCCCCGCCCTCACAACCGCCTTTCAAAAATGCAAACAGGACCTAGTAGACGCCGCTCTATTGGCCCATCCCGATCCCCATGCCCCCCTCTCCATCACCACTGATGCGTCCGACTGGGCCATCGGGGCAGTACTCCACCAACACACCGGCGCCACCCCCCAACCCCTCGGTTTCTTCTCAAAAACTCTGTCCCCCACGCAAAAAAATTACTCCACCTTTGACAGAGAACTCCTCGCCATCCACGAAGCCATCAAACACTTCCGTGACTTCGTGGAGGGCAGGCAGTTCTCTGTCATCACCGATCATAAGCCCCTCACACATGCACTCCTCCAAAACCGTAAATCAGCCTCCCCCCGTCGCCTCCGGCAACTCGAATTTATCGGACAATTTACGTCCGATATTCGTTATTTGCCGGGGGCCGACAACTGCGTCGCCGACGCCCTCTCCCGCCCCACCCCTGCGCCGGTGGCGGAGTTACTGCCTTTTCCTTCCCCGCAAACCCTCAAACATCACCAAAATCCAACTTCCGACCCCGCCCTCTCCAACCTCATCTCCGCCTCCAAATTGGAACAACTGCCTCCCCTCGACCTCTGGTGCGACTTATCGGCCGATTCACCGCGCCCGTACGTCCCGCCGGAGCTGAGGAGGCAGTTGTTCCTCCATTACCACTCCCTCCATCATCCCGGCATTCGGGCGAGCCGGGATCTCATCAAGACACGGTACTTCTGGCCCCATATGAACACGGATATCCGTACCTGGGTTCTAGGGTGCCAGAAGTGCCAGCAATTTAAGGTCTCGGCTCACCCCCATGTACCTCCTCAACCCATCCCCGACTCCCTCCCGTGGGAACATGTCCACTTGGATCTGGTCGGCCCTCTTCCCCCCTCCGAGGGGAATAGGTACTGCCTCACCATGATCGACCGTGCGACCAATTGGGTTGAGTGTATCCCACTCGCCCACATTACCGCGGACGCCGTCGCCGCGGCCTTCCTCAATCAATGGATCAGCCGCTACGGCTGTCCGCGGACACTCACGGTCGATCAGGGGAGGCAGTTTGAATCAGCCCACTTTGCCGACCTGCTCCGTTCCCTCGGGATTCAGAAAATACGCACCACTCCTTATCACCCTCAATCCAACGGGAAAATAGAGCGGTGGCACTCGGTCCTCAAGCAAGCCATCTCCACATCAGCCACATCTCCCTCATGGACCAAAACCCTCCCCTACGTCTTACTTAGCCTCCGCACTTCCGCCCGTCCTTCAGACAACACCAGTCCCGCACAACACGCTTTCCGAGACCCCATTCGTTTACCGGCCGACATTTTCCCTCCACACAACACCCCGTCCATTAACAGGGAACCGTTACACACCTCAACACCGACAAACGACACCACTTACCCCAAACGCTTTTACACTTCCACGCACATGTACTTGAAAGAGCCCGGCATGCATAAAACCTTTCAGCCCCTTTATGCCGGGCCCTTTCAAGTCATCCGCACTACACCGACCACCGCGACCCTGCTAATGGACGGGAAACCCCACACCGTCCCTTTCGCCCGCTGCAAACCCGCCCCTGTTCTCCCTCAAACAACATCAGCTATCAGTCTCCCGCCGTCTGTTAGCCATGGAACATCGCTCTCCACCTCAACAGTCTCCCCCGTCGCCGTTTCCGGATTTCGATTCGGATCCGGAAATGGCGGCCATACTCCGGGACGTTTACGTCCCGGACCCGCTCTCCCCCCTACCCCCTTCGCCCGGACCAACTCCATCGCTTGCATTTTTACCGCGAAGGATTTCCGGTTTACCTCCCCGGCCCCGGCGGTGGAAGTACCCCCAGTGGCGCATACTGCGCGAATTTCGCGCAGCGCAAGCCACCGGGGTACACCCTCCCTACACCCCGATCGACCCCCTCATGGCCCCGCTCCTCCACGAATTTCGCCTCACCCTCCTCATGCCACCCCCACCGCCCCTTCAAAATGTCAATCCCCCCGTCTTAAACGATTCCCCGCCCCCCAAATTTCAAACCCCTCTTGCTGCCCCACCATTTTCAATCTTCGACCCCCCAATCTTAAATTATCCCCCACCCACACCCCAACCCACCAGTACCACAACACCCCCTCTTCCCCCTCCTCCGCCGGGGATATCCGCAATAGCTTCCGCCGGGACGACACGGTCCGGGCGGCGCAACAGACGACGGGAGCGTCCCTACACTCCCCGCGTCCCGGCGGCCAAATCCCCCGCCCCGCTCTGAGCAATCACGGCGGGGCCTTGAGATTTCGGGACAGTGCTTGTGTTTCATTAACCCACACGCACTGTACCGAACCTCACAGCCCCGCCGTGGCCACCACGTCGCAGCGGGCACCATCCACGCCTTCCCACACGCCCCAACCAAACACTTCACTCCACCCACACACTCACTACACCTCACCACACACAACCCACACCCAGGGAACGGCGGATTTCACGACCCTGCTCCAATCTGTCTCCCCAACAAAATTAGTACACACCGAATTTTCCGACCATGTAAATACAACTGTAAATACAAATTGTAAATGCCAATGTAAATACCAATGTAAATACCATGTAAATACCAATGTAACTAGTTTGTAAATTTTTGTACATATTACTCTACTCATCATCATCATTATCCTCATCACCATTGTACATATTCCTCCACTACTTGTCCCTTCATCAATTTTGTCATGCTATCATCCTACTTACTACTACTTACTATTTGCTACTCACTATCATGTTATCGTACTACTCCTATGCTACCTCTTACTTACTATACCACGCTACTTATATATAAACCCTAGGATTAAGTCACAACCGGTCACACTTCTGCCTTCAGCACTTCAATTGTTTGCTTCAGCCTTCAGCTTCTGTCAACTTGCGCCTTCAGCTCCCCTCTTGTTTCCGCAGCCCTCAGCCCCTGTCACCTTGAGCCTTCAGCTATCTCAAACATTGGTTCGAACTGGGGGGACCTCTGTCGTGAGTCCCTCCCGGGAACACTCCACTAGCAACCTTAAAGCTCTCACCAATATTCGTATGTAAAACTTACCTTCCGCTAATAAACATCTGAGTGGGGAGACAGGCAACAGAATCCAGGGGACACAACCTGGAGCCCCACTACCAGCTCCCAACAGGGAGCTGGAGGGAGAGGCCTCCAAGTCCTATATAACCCTGGATCCTGGAGCTTTAGCTTCATTCGACACTTCCTCTAACCAGCTCTCTCTTCTCTCTCTCCTACCTTCCTCCTCCCAGATGCCTGGTGGAATCCGCCGCTCTGGGAATTTACCTCCTACCTTTTCCTCTTGTCTACATCGGTGGATATCCGCCGCCTAGACAAGCACCTTCCTTCACCTACATCGGTGGATCACCGCCGCCTAGGTGAATTTCCTTCCTCTCGCCTACATCGGTGGATTACCGCCGCCTAGACGAGATTCCTTCCACTCACCTACATCGGTGGATCACCGCCGCCTAGGTGAACTTCCTTCCTCTCACCTACATCGGTGGATTACCGCCGCCTAGGTGAAATTCCCTCGCTCTTCTCTACCTACTCCTTCACGCCACCGTGATGAAGAATTTAAATTCATCACAGGCACATTTGCTGAAACGGACCACGTTTTGACATGGGAAAAGCTGAATAACATAAAATCTGTAGGATCTAGCGAAAAAAGTATTGGTGTAAAAGTTGAAGAAGATAACATGTCAAATAAAATAAGACCAATTTCAAGTCTCTGGGACAAATGGTTACTATGTTATGAGGAAAGAAATAATATTTATATGAAAAAAGTGAGTTTTTCTAAACTTCAACCTCGATGCGGCACGGGTTAATGTTATCCGATCGACCTAAAACTTTGGGAATCTCATTTTCTAGTCAAATGGCACCCTTTTAGGGGGTTGCCACGATTGAATTTCGAAAGTTGACTTTTTGTGACCACAAGGCAATAGGCAAAATTTTTTTTGAGAAAATCACTTCTGGCAACCCCCTAAAAGGTGCCATTTGACTAGAAAATGAGATTCGCAAAGTTTTAGGTCGATCGGATAACGTTAACCCGTGCCGCATTGAGGTTGACGATCAGAAAAACTCACTTTGTTTCATAAATATACTATTCTTTTCCTCATAACATAGTAACCATTTGTCCTAGAGACTTGAGATTGGTCTCATTTTATTGAAAATGTTATCTTCTTCAACTTTTACTTCCATAATTTTTTCGCTACATCCTGTAGATTTTATGTTATTCAGCTTTTCCCATCTCAAAACGTGGTCCGTTTCAGCAAATGTGCCTTTTTACGCATACCCCTAAAAACCACACTCCAGTCAATGAAATCGACCTCCAGGCGATTTGACACTTCTTTATCACTCTGGTTTATTGAATATGAGTATGTTTCAGGTATAAATGGTATAATGATGATAATACTAATATTAGACAAAATTAGTAACATTAATCAAGTTTCACTTTTTTTAATGGATACCTACAGCGGACCTCCGTAGGTTAGTACCTAACCCCGTACTCGTTACTAGGTACCTCCCTAAACCGTTGTGTAATAATTTACCTGTATAGGTTCCACTTCTACGGAGATAGAATAATGAACCGCTGTGTAATAATTTGCCCATCAATAATAGTTCAACGGTTGTTCAAGTTGCAAAAGTACCTATCAACAAAATCCAGCCCCTTCTTGGTAGATTAGCCGTTGTGTAATAATTTACCGTGGTGTAATAATTTACCGTTGTGTAATAATTTGTCGTGTGTAATAATTTGCCATTGTGTAATAATTTAGCCATCAATAGGTAATACTTCATCGGTTGTTCAAGTTGCAAAAGTACCTATCAACAAAATCCAGCCCCTTCTGGGTAGATGAGCCGTTGTGTAATAATTTACCCATCAATAATACTTCATCGGTTGTTCAAGTTGCAAAAGTACCTATCAACAAAATCCAGCCCCTTCTTGGTAGATTAGCCGTTGTGTAATAATTTACCGTGGTTTAATAATTCACCGTTGTGTAATAATTTACCGTTGTGTAATAATTTGTCGTTGTGTAATAATTTGCCATTATGTAATAATTTATCCATCAATAATACTTCAACTGCCGCAATAATGCTTCATAGGTACCCCACCAATAAAATCGGTTTCACTACCTATCAACAAACTCCAATAGAGCCATCATTTTTCAAATGAAATAATATCACAGAACAACCAACTCGACCTCTTAGGTACCCCACTAATGAAATCGACGCGTCCCTGGTGTCGAGATTTCGTCTGTTGTATACAATTTCATTCACACTGGAGTCGAAAATGCCTGTCGGTGCAAACTTCGGGGCCTTACTGTGAACGAACGGCTGGACGTACGGTGCTTCGGGTGGTCTTAAAAAACTCGCAAGTTCAAGAACTATTTAAAACCGTAAAAAGATTCACGTAAAAAAAAGGTATAGGCGTTTTGAAAATTTCAACCCCTATTTTGAACCCCTTAGAGATGACTGACAGTAACGTCGAGCTTCGAGGACCAACTAGACCCCGAAAGGAACCTATAACCCGAATTTCATCAATTTTTTTTCATGGTAACTAAGAAAAGTGGCCAGTACGGCGTACGGCGGACAGACAGAAATATTTTTATTGCAGTTTTGGATTCTACATACCTTGAAATGTAAACCATCAAATTTTGAGGGGGGGTAAGAATTTTTTTTTTCATGCTCGATTCCAATGGTTCGTTATTGAAAATAATAAACCAAAATTCGTCCGTCCGCCGTACGCGGCACTTTCCTTAGTTACCATGGACCAAAATTAATGGAATTTAGTATACATCCATTTGGGGTCTAGTTGTGCCCCGCAGCTTGGCGTTACCGTCAGTCTACTCTAAGGGGTAGAAAATAGGGGATGGAATTTTCAAAACGCCCCGGCTCGAAAACTTCAAATGGGAAGGTATATTTTTTCCATCGATTTCGAATAGATCGCAATTTTTTGCGTCAAATGAGACCTCGCGGAGCATTTTAGGACCAACCAACCGTTCGCGAAAAAAAGAGAAGAAACACGAGTGTGAATCGCAAATTCAAGGCCGAATACCCGTTCAAACTTTTTTTTATTTTATTTATTTCAAACTATTAACCTTTTCTAATAACCTTCTAATAACTTTTCAAACATCACCTGATCAAATGCGACTTTTTCTGTTTTTTTTTTCGATTTCACCGATTGTTTACTCTGAGAAGCTTCCTTAGTTACTGAATTTTGTTTTGAATGAAGGTTATTATAATTCGGATAATGATAATTACAGGTAGGTAGGTACTCATTGTACTCGTCGAAATGTGAACCTTACGATATAATTACGGTAGGTACTATAAAAGGAACAGCATCTTTACAGATGGGTGATCTATAAATAATGATCTGAAAATAAAAAACCGTTGTGTAATAATTTGCAGTGTTTTTCTTTGTTTTATGTCTGGGCCAACATAGGAAATAATAACTTTTCAGAAGAAAATTTTTAAGTTTTTTGACCAGTAGAGATCAACCAATTTTGTTGAGATTTTCAGGGATGGTTGGTGATTAGTAGAAATGAATATTTCCTGAGTTTCAGCGTGACCGCATTATTAGTTTCTGTGGTCGCAACTTTCTTAAATTTTAGGTACTGAGTAAAGTACCAGTAGGAGTTAACCAATTTCGATGAAATTTTCGGGGATGTTTTGTTATTAGTAGAAAAGATTATTTCCTGGGTTTCAGCGTGACCGCATGATTAGTTTCTGTGACCGCAATTTTTTTAAATGTTAGGTACTGAGTAAAGTACCAGTAGGAGTTAACCAATTTCGATGAAATTTTCAGGGATGGTTTGTTATTAGTAGAAAAGATTATTTCCTGAGTTTCAGCGTGATCGCATTATTAGTTTCTGTGACCGCAACTTTCTTAAATTTTAGGTACTGAGTAAAGTACCAGTAGGAGTTAACCAATTTCGATGAAATTTTCAGGGATGGTTGGTTATTAGTAGAAAAGATTATTTCCTGAGTTTCAGCGTGACCGCATGATTAGTTTCTGTGACCGCAACTTTCTTAAATTTTAGGTACTGAGTAAAGTACCAGTAGGAGTTTTTATTTTATTTTATTTTTTTTTTATTTTATTTTTATTTACGGGCAAGCCCAATTACACAATACAGAATGTCAATGAACATAAGTAAGATACAATTCAGAAAATCATTTAGGGATAATATACGTCAGAAACATAGGTAAATATTAACAGCACGCTAGCAGTTCAGGTAATATAACACTGGTCAAACTTGTTACGAAAATCTATACGGGGAAGCAGCCACCAACCTCCTGAGTGAGGCGAGGGAATCATGGAAGAAATCGAACTCGGGGTTCACGCTGATTAGCAGATTTGCAGAACGAGGAAGCCGCTGTAGAGGACTATTTCTCACATAGTTTGTCGATGAGAAAGGGACGTGGAAGAGGAGAGGAGAGCGGGCCGACAAGCGAGGCACCTGGAGGCCTATCATGGAGAGCAGGACCGGGCAGTCGAGCTGGTCATTCAACAGCCTATGCAGAAGACAAAGGTCAGCCATAGAGCGACGCCTCTCGAGAGGTATCATGCCACAGGTTTCAAGCAACGAGTCATAATGGACTTCACTGGATGGAATACCCAACTTGAACGCAATATAGCGCAGAAACTTGTTCTGCACTCTCTCCAGGGTGTATTGATGCACAGCGTAACTGGGCGACCAGACCGGAGAAGCGTACTCCAGGATTGGAAGGACCAGGGCCTTGTAAAGCAACACCATGGCAGGAATGCTAGTAAACTCTCGAGTGTTACGCTTAATAAACCCCAAGACCCGCATTGCTCTACTCGCCAGGTCCTCTATGTGTTTCGAAAAGGTCAATCGCTCGTCGCAAAGCACTCCCAGGTCCGTCATTTCAGTGAGCCTCCGCAGCGGACCACCCTCCAGGACATAATTGAACTCAATAGGCTGGGTGGAGCGATGAAAAGTGACCACAGAGCATTTAGATGGGTTGAGAAATAGGCTATTGTTCGCACACCAACTCTCGAGACGAACGACCGCCAACTGCAAAGCTGCACAATCCGATGGAGAATTTACGTGTGAGAACAGCTTGAGATCGTCCGCGAACAGCAAGCAGTGGATGTCAGGAGTAAAACAGCTGGTCACACTATTAATCATGAGCAAAAAGCACAGAGGGCCAATATGACTACCTTGGGGGATTCCAGAAGAAGCAGTGAAAGGAGAAGACAAGGTACCCCTGACTCGGACCATAAGCTGCCGCCCAACGAGATAACTGGACATCCAATCCAAAAACAATCCGAAGACTCCCAGCGATTCCAACAGTGACAGAAGATGGCAGTGTGAGAGCTTGTCGAAAGCCTTGGCGTAGTCGGTTGAGATTACGTCGGTCTGGTGACCCCACCGAAACCCGTCCACAACAAAACTCTGGAACTCTAACAGGTTTGTGACTGTTGACCTCCCTTTCAAGAACCCATGTTGCTCCACCGCAAAATAAGACGAAAACTCGGCAGATAGTTGAGTGACAACAAGTTTCTCAAGGATCTTCGGTGTGGCAGATAAGGAGCAAACCGGACGATAGTTGGACACTGAGCCTTTGTCCCCACTCTTGTGAATCGGTGTCACATATGAGCACTTCCATTTAAATGGGAATCGGCCAGAAGAAAGAGACTTGTTGAAGATGCGCGTCAGCGGGCAGGACAGGCTAGAAAAACATTCCTTAAGGAGTATTGGGGGGACACCGTCCGGGCCCATACCTTTCCGTATGTCCAACCCTCTAAGCTCACGATGGACATCGCCTTCCGAAACCTGCATGGACCCAATGGATACCATGTCCACAGCTGGATATTTAGGACTTTGTGAAGCAGGTGGCTCAAATACTGAAGCAAAATGCTGACGAAAGAGCTCCGCGGTCTCCTGAGGGCCCGAACCGCGATTGCTGCCGAGAAACATATCATTTGGTAAACCATTTCTACCGTCTTTATAGTTAACATAATTCCAGAAGCTTTTTATATTGTTAACAATGGAATCCTGGACGTCGCTGATGTAGGCTTTATATAACGCTCTTGACCTCTCCTTACACTGGCACCGAAGTGACGAAAACAACTCGTAATCTCCCTCCAAACCAGTAATCTTCCAACGCGAATGCGCAGTCCTCTTCTGCTGAGTACGCCCAACCAGAGCGCGATCAAACCATTTAGGAAAGGATGTGGAAAAATTTACAATTTTCGGTACATAAAGTTCGATTGCTTTATGAACAATCGCGTAAAAAGCCTCCACCACCTCATCAATTGAACCACTCATAATGCCATCCCAGCAATATGATGACAAGTAAGCATCCATAGCTTTGTAATCTCCCTTTTTAAAATTATAGCTGAATTTGGTGTTCGGGAAGAATAATTGTACACCAGGAGAAAATGACGGTACGGAAAAATCGAAGGGAGGATGAGCGACATCCACAGGAAATATAGGATTGGCTAGACGAGGATTTATATTTTCAATATCCGAAAGAAGCAAATCCAGAACATTGCCCGACGAATTTCGGATGGTATTAGATTGATGAAGGCCGTGGAGCATCATAGATTCGAAAACCAGTTTACCCTTCGGACTGAGGCTGTCGCCAAATCCAACCCGAGATGCATCTTCCCACACGATGCCCGGCAAATTGTAGTCACCTACAAGAATGATCTTGAAGTCCGGATGAGCCGTCGAAACAGCATCTAATTCGCAAAAGTGTGCATCCAGCATGTTCGTAGGTTGATAATCGGGTAGATACAGGGTACCTATGATCAATTTGTGATCAGGGAGGACAACAAAGACATGCTCCACGACATCCACCGAGCTCCATCTGTGAGAACGGTGCTTGTCCGAAATCGCCACCATCACTCCTCCTCCCGTAGGCTTGCGTTGGTTATTTGAGTTAGATCGATCTGTGCGAAAAATATTGTAGTGCGATAAACGGAGCTCATGATTATTCACATTGGGTGAGAGCCAGGTTTCCGTGAAACAAATAATATCGTAGTCTAAGATAGGTACCTGGTGATGAAGGGTAAACAATTTAGTGTTGATGCCTCTAACATTCTGGTAGTAAATGGAAAGTGTAATGGGCTTGCTTATTAGTTTTTTTTCTGCTTGTTGATGGCGGGTGATTCATTTAGCTTGACTATCTGCGGCACGCCATTGATGTATTTTATAGTCAGGTTTACCTCACCGCCCTCCACCCTCGAATTTAACTCAGCTCTCAATGTTTTAAGATATTCTCTTTGCATAAGTGTTTTGTCAGAAGAGACTGACAAAACTCGAGGATGAGTGGATCGACTAGCAACAAGTAACTTGGTGACGGAAGAGGGACTGTCGAGGACAACCTTTAACGGACGGCAACCATCCTGACGGCGAGCGCCCAGGCGCGATAAGCGCTGGACCAACCCTTCAAAATCAGGTGAAAGTTTGTTCAATGAGTTCTTAAGGTTAACCAGATCCTCCTCAATCGCTTGCAGTGGAATAGTTGAGATAGGCTCAGGGAAATCAAAGATAATGACGTTAGAAGCCCTCCGACGGCGATCCTCCAATTCTGCATACTGGGACTCGACATCAGCTCCTCCCGACGGAACATTAGGCCCAGCACAACCCTCAAGAGCTCCCAAACGTCGATCAAAACCCTCCAACTTTGACTCAACATCGACCTTAAATTCGTCGACACGGTTACATAGTGATTCATATTTTTCTAGACAAGCATCGATCTTAACTGACAACCCATTGATCATATTATTCATTTCCTTCCGCGTAGTTTCGGCCTCTTGGCGCATTTCCGATCTCAAATCGCTGAACATGTTACGCAAATCATCTTTCAAGGAAGAGCTGTCACCAGACCTACAATTTAGGCATTTCCAGTTTGCGATGGACGATTTATTAAGCTTGCGAAAATTCTTTTCACTCATTCCCACGCAAGCGTAGTGGAATTTATCGTCACAAAGGACGCAAACAATAGTATCCTCTAGTAACAGGGGGTCTTGGCACTTACTACAACTCATGTTGTATACCGACTGATCGTGCGATTCGAAGAAAGCAAGGAGAAACTGACGGAATGTTCGGAGTGAAAGTAGGGGGGGGCGGATGGAAGGAGAGAAGGAAGCAGTAGACAAAAACTTCAAGGTCGTTCGCAATGACGCATGCGCAGCGTCCACGGTAAGGATAAATCGTGCAACTTCCACGAGGAGACCACGGCCAATGAGTGTTTTAAGTTGAAATGCCGTAAAACAATGGAACACTCACCGGTAAAAGAAGCTGAGAAGGAAAAGCCTTATCACAGATGCTATTGATATGTTTGAACAGCTACGGCAATCAGGAACACGCACTGCAAAATTTGAAGCACAGGAACAAGCAAAATACACAAAAAATATACAAAGAAACGAGAGACGATGTGAACTGTTCATTGAGTTAACCAATTTCGATGAAATTTTCAGGGATGGTTGGTTATTAGTAGAAAAGATTATTTCCTGAGTTTCAGCGTGACCGCATGATTAGTTTCTGTGACCGCAATTTTTTAAAATGATAGGTACTGAGTAAAGTACCAGTAGTAGTTAACCAATTTCGATGAAATTTTCAGGGATGGTTGGTTATTAGTAGAAAAGATTATTTCCTGGGTTTCAGCGTGACCGCATGATTAGTTTCTGTGACCGCAATTTTTTAAAATGTTAGGTACTGAGTAAAGTACCAGTAGGAGTTAACCAATTTCGATGAAATTTTCAGGGATGGTTGGTTATTAGTAGAAAAGATTATTTCCTGAGTTTCAGCGTGACCGCATGATTAGTTTCTGTGACCGCAATTTTTTTAAATGTTAGGTACTGAGTAAAGTACCAGTAGGAGTTAACCAATTTCGATTAAATTTTCAGGGATGTTTTGTTATTAGTAGAAAAGATTATTTCCTGGGTTTCAGCGTGACCGCATGATCAGGTTCTGTGACCGCAATTTTTTTAAATGTTAGGTACTGAGTAAAGTACCAGTAGGAGTTAACCAATTTCGATGAAATTTTCAGTGATGGTTGGCTATTAGTAGAAAAGATTATTTCCTGAGTTTCAGCGTGACCGCATTATTAGTTTCTGTGACCGCAACTTTCTTAAATTTTAGGTACTGAGTAAAGTACCAGTAGGAGTTAACCAATTTCGATTAAATTTTCAGGGATGGTTGGCTATTAGTAGAAAAGATTATTTCCTGAGTTTCAGCGTGACCGCATTATTAGTTTCTGTGACCGCAACTTTCTTAAATTTTAGGTACTGAGTAAAGTACCAGTAGGAGTTAACCAATTTCGATGAAATTTCCAGGGATGGTTTGTTAAGAGTAGAAAAGATTATTTCCTGAGTTTCAGGGTGACCGCATTATTAATTTCCGTGACCGCAACTTTCTTAAATTATAGGTAGGTACTGAGTGAAGTACCAGTAGGAGTTAACCAATTTTGATGAAATTTTCAGGGATGGTTGGTTATTAGGAGAAAAGATTATTTCTTGAGTTTCAGCGTGACCGCATTATTAGTTTCTGCGACCGCAACTTTCTTAAATTTTAGGTACTGAGTAAAGTACCATTAGGAGTTAACCAATTTCGATGAAATTTTCAGGGATGGTTGGTTGTTAGTAGAAAAGATTATTTCCTGAGTTTCAGCGTGACCGCATTATTAGTTTCTGTGACCGCAACTTTCTTAAATTTTAGGTACTGAGTAAAGTACCAGTAGGAGTTAACCAATTTCGATGAAATTTTCAGGGATGGTTGTTTATTAGTAGAAAAGATTGTTTCCTGAGTTTCAGCGTGACCGCATTATTAGTTTCTGTGACCGCAACTTTCTTAAATTTTAGGTAGGTACTGAGTAAAGTACCAGTAGGAGTTAACCAATTTCGATGAAATTTTCAGGGATGGTTGGCTATTAGTAGAAAAGATTATTTCCTGAGTTTCAGCGTGACCGCATTATTAGTTTCTGTGACCGCAACTTTCTTAAATTTTAGGTACTGAGTAAAGTACCAGTAGGAGTTAACCAATTTTGATGAAATTTTCAGGGATGGTTGATTATTAGTATAAAAGATTATTTCCTGAGTTTCAGCGTGACCGCATTATTAGTTTCTGTGACCGCAACTTTCTTAATTTTTAGGTATTTTTATTTTATTTTATTTTATTTTATTTTATCATCATACACGGGCAAGTTTGCCCAATTACAAAAATGCAATTAATAATAATTATGACCTTCGTTACGAGACAACAATAAATTACGGAAAAAGTGCAATAAGTTAAATATTTACAAAGGAATAATTTACAATAACTACATTTAATAAATAATACGATATAAATTTCAGTCACTCAACTCCAGCATCAGACGCTTCAATGCGTTCAAACTATTGAAATATGGGTCAAAAGTATAATCGGAAGATAATCTATTTAATGCTCTTTGAGCTCTATGGAGTGGGTTATTAAAAAGATAGTTGGTGGTCGTGGAAGGTACATAAAAAGGGATAATCGTTCTAGTGCTGTGCGAGGGTGTATGGAAAGAAATTAAATTCAAGAGCTGAGGGCAATCGATTGCACCACGTATGAGTTTGAACAAAAAAACTGCATCCGTGGAACGACGGCGGGTCCGGAGTGGCGAAAGTCTACATTCTCTCATCATACGAGCGCAGTCGAATTCAGCCCAAGGAATTCCTTTCTTGAACTAGATGTAACGCAGAAATTTCCGCTGGACCCGTTCAATTCGTTCTGCAGCCTCCACGTAAAACGGAGACCAAACAACTGAGCCGTAATCCAAAATGGAGCGAACAAGTGCATTATAGAGAGTCAACAACGCCGCAACATCCCGGAAATCCTTCGTGTGACGCTTCAGAAAACCTAGGGCTCTCATGGCCCTAGAACACATGGCATCAATATGATCTGAGAATGTCAATCGGGTGTCAAAAATAATCCCCAAATCCTTGATCGTTGATACCCTGGATAGTCCATGGCCATTAATGAAGTAGCTGTAGGTAACCGGCATATTTGATCTTGAATAGGTGATAGTGGAGAACTTGTCGAAGTTCAGATACAAATTATTGGCACAGCACCAATCATAGAAAGAGTCAACAGCCGACTGAAGAGCTAGTGAATCGCATGATGAACGGATAATGCTGAACAACTTCAAGTCATCGGCGAATAACGAAAAATGAATATCCTCTCGGAATAAGGAAGCCACATCATTAACAAAAATCAGGAAACAGAGTGGTCCAATATGTGATCCCTGCGGCACGCCAGAAGTGTTCGGAAAAGGGGAAGAATGGTCTGTTTTGATTCGAACAATCTGGAAGCGACCTGATAGATAGCTGGAGAACCACTGCAACAAACTACCGAAAAATCCAAATGCCTTCATCTTTCTGAGGAGAATTGAATGTGGGACTTTATCAAAACATTTGGAAAAATCAGTATATATACAATCGACCTGATGACCCAGACTGAAGGCCTCCAAACAAACTTGCTGAAGCCCAAGGAGGTTGGTCATAACAGATTTGCCTGCGCGGAACCCATGCTGATGCTCCGTGAGGTAGCCACTGATGCAAGGGGAGATACGGGACACGATAATCTTCTCAAGAACTTTTGGAATCACAGACAACGAACATACAGGACGGTAATCCTCAACTTTAGATCCGTTACCCTTTTTGGGAATAGGTGTGACGAACGAAACCTTCCATTTACTAGGGACAATGCCTGATGAAAGTGATCTATTGAACAGGTGAAACAATGGCACCAAAACACTGTCCGCACAACACTTCAAGAGACCCGGAGGTATCCCATCCGGGCCCATGCCTTTGGTCGCGTCCAACGCCGCAAGCACACCAACGATAGTCTCCTGCTTGATGTGAATTGCACCCATCGAGAAGGAACTGCCGGAGAACTCCTCACCACTCACGGGGGCGAACGGCGGATCGTAGACCGACGAGAAATGCTCAGCAAAAAGCTCCGCAACATCCCTAGAACCAACCGCCGTCCGAGACCCGAGATGCATCACCGCCGGAATCGATGAGTCTTTATGTAAGTAATTGAAATAGTCCCAAAAGGCCTTTAGGTTGGATTTAGAAGATTCTTCGACGCCGGACACATAGCTGCGGTATAGTGCTCTGGAATCCACTCGGCACCCCCTACGTTGATCCGAAAATATAGCATAATCGCTGTCGAGATCAGTTAACTTCCAGCGCGCGTGAGCGAAGTTCTTGATTTTCGTTGCCCTAATTAAAACTCGATCAAACCATTTTGGGAATGAGGTGTCGACTTTGAGATCGACAACACGAGGAACAAAAGACGAGATTGCGTCCTCCAGGACAGCGTAAAACCGGTCCAAAGCCTCCTCCAATGGTACGGCTGCACAAAAACTCCAGTCCACAGCACCAAGGTGCCGGTTTATTGCTTCGTAATTTGCCTTTTTGAAATTGAAAACGAATGGTTGGGATGGGAAGAATTCCATGGGACGGGGCAGCTCACAACGCAACGTACATTCAAAAGCCGGGTGGTGGCGGTCGAGTGGGACGATTGGCTGCGTCTCCCGAAGGTCCAAATCAACGTTTGAAAGGCACAAATCCAAAATATTGCCATAAGGATTCTTAATGAAGTTAAATTGTTTCAGCTCCGAAGCCTCCATCATGTCGGTCAGTATTTTCATCTTCGACGAGAGTCGGCCCCCACTATCAGCCAAACCCGACAACGAATTCCATGAAAGACCGGGTAAATTGAAATCACCCACCAAAAAAATGCCGAATTCCGGTCTCGAAAGGCTGATTGCCTCGATTTCATCCGAGAGATTAGAAAAATATGAATCAGATACGTAATCAGGCAAGTATGTACAACCCACTATCAGCTTATGGTCAGGCAGGATTACAAAAGCCATCTCAAGACTGCTACATCTGTTAATCCAACCAACAGATCTTATTGCTGATGCGACACCAACTAACACCCCACCACCAGAAGACCTTGACGAATTCATTGGAGATCTGTATATCGTATAATACGAAGACATCCCAAGTTCCGCCGAATCCACAGCATCCGAGAGCCACGTCTCAGTAAGGAAGATTAAATCAAAAGAAAATGTTGCCACCTGTGATCGAAAATATGCCAGTTTAGTATTAATGCCTCGAACGTTTTGGTAAAAAGAGGAGAGAGTAATCAGTTTTTTGGAACATGAGGAATGGAGGAGCGACCAATAGAATTTCGAGGACGTAGATTAGACGATTGAACAATTCTAGGAATGCCACTGATATATCGAATTGTCAAATCCGGCTCGCCGTTCGTCTTACGGTCCTCAAGTTCTTTTCTTAGTTCTCTCAAAAATTTCCTCTGTAATTCAGTCATATCCTGAGAGATTGAGACCGGATTAGATGATGCCCTATTTTCCGTCAGTACCCTCAGCGCCATAGACGGACTATCAAAGGACACTAGCACCGGACGAATTTTATCAACGCCAGGCCTGCCGATGCGATTGATTCTCCGGACGCTACTCATCACGTCCGAAGAGATTTTAGAAAGAAGGTCACTCACTATTGACTTGTCATCATTCCTTTGAGAATCCAGAGTAGAAGATGATGACTCTGAAATACAATGAAGGAGCAGGTTGCGGGCTCTACGCTGGCGGTCATTAAATTCAGCCATACACTCTTCAATTGACATTTTCGACTCGGAACCCCCCACTCCACCCTTTCCATCATGGATTGCCTGACGCGACTCGGCCTTGAATGCGTCAAAATCCTCAGCAATACAGGCAATCCTGGCCTCGACCGACGAAATCCGGGCTTCTAGACCTGAGAGTTGTTTAGAAGTCTGATCTTTTATGGTTTCCTCTACGGATTGCCTGAGATCACTATGCATTTCAAGCATTCTCTGAGTGAATTTTTCGAACATCGATTCCATATCATTCTTCGAAGCAATATCAACAGAGGAGGTACCCGACTTACAGGCATTGCAACGCCAAGACGACTTTGCGATCTTGGACATCTTGCCAAAATTTTTCTCTGAATAACCACCACAGGCATAATGGAAACAAGATTTGCATGTCGAACAACTGAGCGAATCCTCCTGCAAAAGGGCATCCGCGCATTTAGAGCAAGACATTTCAACGGATAGGTGCGAATACAGTGGATGGGATCTTCGGAGAGACTTCTGACTTTAATGGTTCAATATTTGCACGCGTCGAGGAATTGAGGTATTTAGTAAAGTACCAGTAGGAGTTAACCAATTTCGATGAAATATTCAGGGATGGTTGGTTATTAGTAGAAAAGATTATTTCCTGAGTTTCAGCGTGACCGCATCATTAGTTTCTGTGACCGCAACTTTTCAAATTTTAGGTACTGAGTAAAGTACCAGTAGGAGTTAACCAATTTCGATGAAACTTTCAGGGATGGTCGGTTATTAGTAGAAAAGATTATTTCCTGAGTTTCAGCGTGACCGCATTATTAGTTTCTGTGACCGCAACTTTTGAAATTTTAGGTACAAGGTAAAGTACCAGTAGGGATTAACCGATTGCGATGAAATTTTCAGGGGTTGTGCGGTCACAGGAGTAAACAATACCACCCGAGTTTCGTCGTGACCGCATGTGCAGTTTCCGTGACCGCGTATTTTTATTATGTGATAAGGCTGACCTGCGAATTAGGTGGTCCCATAATAAATACGTTGTGTAGTAGTTATTTTGATGCGTTTTGTTTATGGTACGGGAAAAATGTAATGATAACTGCTGAATATTAATAAAAATTAGTTTATTTACACATTGTACATAATACAGGTGAATTGACAGGTAAAATGTATAACTACTAAAATAGGTAAAATATCAGTGAAAGGTCCGCAATAACGATACGGATCTCAGTCGCTCCAGTGTTACAGTGCAGGGGTTAATGTTGGTGGGTAGTAATATGAATTTCAGGCTCGCCGGGGATGATTTCAATTAGACGAGATACTCTGAGCAAAAGTCAGAGGGAGAGCGTCGTAGAGAGCGGTAATTGAAGTGGGAGGCGGATTGTAGTGGGAACAAAGGGGCGAAGCCCTCGGGGCTCAGCTCCCCACCCACGCCATAAGCTTCGTAACAACAACACGCACAACAAACTCCAGAGGTAAAACATCAAACTCCTCCCCCCAACACGGACACACACAAAACACACACAGAGATACACACATCCTTACCATCGAACTACACACCCGACTGTCGTTTCCTCGCAAACAAATCATTTCCTAGAGATGAATGAGGCTCCTCGCTTCCGCATACAGCGCACGTGGGCAAAAAATAAAAATAAAAAAAATCCCCGGGTGTTCGAAAAGTGTGCAATTAGCGTTCGAAAAGAGTGTGCAATTAGTGATTGAAGGGGTGCGCGAGGTGGCGCGGAAAGTGCGAAATGGGAAGCGCATTTTTCCCCTTTCAAACGAGCTTCTTTTCAGGTTCATTATCATCGTGAACAGTCAGACAGGTAGTGAAGGGGGGGGGGGGTCTCGTGAGACCAGGGGACCCCCTCCTCCCTCAATTAGTGTTATTTAAGCCTTCCATTGCATTAATTACTAGAGAGCTAGGCCCCTTATATCCCCTCTTGTACCTACTTGCTTTGCTGATAATATAAACTCTAAACATTATTCGAGGTATCATGTCTAACTACGTACAAATACTGTATTTCACAAGTTTCGAATAAAACTAGGTCTATTCTAGGCATTTCTATTTATTTAAAAAAAAAAACAAAAAACAAGTTATAATCAGCAGCCGTCACCAAATAAGAGCTATGAGCCGATCGTTTCTAAGGGGCAAAATCCGCAAAGCAGGATATTAGTAGAAGGCGCCTCTGGGCCATGAGTTCGATCCTGGGTCCTTCTTTCAGAATTATATTTTTGAAGAGCTTTTTTAAACTTCTTATTTTTTGTAGTAGATGCATGTTTCGACCCGCAGCGGGGTTTTCCTCAGTCTACAAATGATATAAACATATACTTACATTGGTACAACATGATACAACAAATGATATAAACATGTACTTTCATTGATACATGTATACAACATGATACAACAAATTAAATAAACATATACTTTCATTGATAAAATGATATAAACATATTCTTACTTAAGATACATACTAAAACTGTTATGGGCAGGTAACTATGTTAACAGGATATCACATTCATCGATTCATAGAAGTTAAAATTGAAAATTGAGTCATCATTATTGAAGTCAAAAAACGTAATATAATAAACCTAATTTTAACGTTGTTAAAATCGTGGGGAAAGAACCTAACAAGTCAATTCACTTTTTAATCATGAAATACTTTATACAACAAATATAATGATTTTTAGAGAGTCTATATGCATAATACAAGAACAAGTGGAAGAGAAAAAATTATAGAAAATGTAAAGATTGTGAAGGCTGATGCTTTGAATATAAAAAATGATTTATTTTGTTCAAGTGCAAGTTTCTATCCTATTTTCAACAATTAACAACATTCAGTCTTACAAACAACCAAACATCCTAAGCAATATCAACAGAGTAACATCAACAATCTTACATGATAAATAATATCAATAAAACAGTCATACTTGTGCAGTACATGGATATTATATATTCATAACTCCAAAAAAATTTCAAAATGTGCCACACTTGAACAAATACATTGCTCAAGTACGATCATATATAATTGTAAGTACGATCATGTATAATTTTTTAACAAGTAGCAACCTGTAGACTGTGCTTTAGACCTGTCTTCAATACATGTTTTGATGATATGCAGTGATAATGAACAACATCCCGCAATATTAGGTACGTTTATTGTAATATTCTTCTGTCGTAATATTTTAAATTTCATATTTATATTATAGTTTCAACTTTGATTATGAAGACTCAATTTTGAATTTCTAACTTCCATGAATCAATGAATGTGATATCCTGTGAATATAGTTGTTACCTACTGTGGTGATCGGCTGCTCCCTAACACTATGTAAATAGCGTCGCTTGCATTATAAGCCGCGTCTAACGGCTTCCCAGAGCGGGGTTCCCCTACCCCTCTCTGGGGATGTATCAAGGGGTATAAAAGAAGCTGTGAACTGCCAATAAATTGTCATTTGACCACACAAACCGACTCAAGTAGTCTCGTGTATTTATTTCTACTTTTAGCTCCCGCTGGATCATCACACCTACCCATATCATTTTTAGATATAGATACTGAATTAGATAATGAACTGATAACAAAGGCCCTCTAGCTGCCTTCTTTACTACTGAAAACCATGGAAAAGCTTACTGCACGTCATGACATGGGATATTGGAAAAATGGATGGGAAAAAATGGTGACATGCCCTTCTTCCGGACACCCATTCAAATGAGGTTTTATTCTGAATTTCATAAACTTTGGTGCATCGAAGGTAACTAAGTGCCGGGTTTTATTCAGTTTTCGGATTTGTTGCGAGGGGGGGGGGGGGGGGATACCGGTGTTTCATTATTGGAAATAATAACCCAAAATGGAAGTTGAACTTCTAATATTTTATTTCAATATTGTTTGAAATGGCTTGTATTGTGAGAAATAGAGAGAAAACAAGTTTGAAAATAATGTATCCCCTCCTTAGTTATCCCGTTGTTGCCCCCAACACCCTCGTGGTTTTTCTTTTTTCCAAAGATGTCGCGCTATGTAATTACTCAGTTACTCGAAGGCCGTATAGGTTTTTGGATATCGTGGGTGCTCTTACAGAAATAATTGGCAATTGTAATTTCTGCAAAAGGGAAGGCATCGAGTTCCATAGGGGGATTTTCCCGTGAAATTTCTCTATCATGGGGAATGAAGGCAATCGCACGAGCGGATAATCCAATTTCGAGTGAAGGTTTTCTTTTGGTGAAGAGACAAACAACGTTTCATCCGAGGAAAGGTCTGGAAGGACCTCAAAGAAAAATCTCCACTTCCTTTTAACGGGAGATTCGTCACACATTTTTCATCTCAGTCACCCCTACAGCCGATTATGGCTAACGACACTATGTCTATCTCAGAACCCCTTCCCCTCACCGAGAGTCCTTTTTGTTTCAGAATGAACCAGTTCCCCTCCTGCAACACTATGTCCTTGTAGTGAGTAATTGCGTTAGCTCCCCTTCCTCAGTTTTCGAAGGAAAACCCGTCAAGATAACGCATTTCAATACAAAGGCCTCCTTCCCCAAGAGCAAACCCCCAGCGCTAAAGAGAATGAAATATAGCTAATCCTACGAAATTGCTAGGGACGGCTAATTTATTGTCGATGTGCCTAGTCTTGTTATCCTCAAGCTGACATCAATATTGGGGGGTATGTACCGGACGAAACCAGTGAATTCAACACTTCAGGATCAAATTTGTCTCGGAGGTGTGCCATATTCGTGGGGTGGATGATTACATTAGTCCTTCGGCCTTGGAAGTTTTCACCCCTCTATATTTTTGAAGGTTTTTCCCCCGAAGGAAACTGATTTTTTTTTGCTGTTCTGTATCCGTGTCGAAGATCAAAAACTGTGCTATACGCAATACCCTCGAAGTGCCCAGGGGCGAGGAGTGGGTGTAGTTGTTCTCTCGTGAAATACATCTACACCTCCCCCATCTGTACCTTGTAGCCAAAGTAGAGGGTAGCCTGGAACTGTCTCACTGGTCCATTTCTGTTACCTACGACAGGTCCGAAGATTTTTCTAGGTCCTACTGAGCATCAGGCCCCACCTACCAGTATCAGTGAATATCATCTTCATCTCCTTCAAGTCATCCGATTCAGGCACCATGCAAGACCGCAGTCTGCCCTCGCAAAAAGGGATTCCAGCTGGAGCACCCAATTGTGTGCAGTCTGCAGAGCCAGAAACGAGATCTGCAAGTCGGTTAAAACATATCTTGGGAAGCCTTTCATCATGCATTTTCATTAGTTCGGCCCACCATCCGAACGTGCACTTGGCAACTGTGAGGGAGGCCGACCTCTGCCCCCACCAAGCTATAATAACTTGCCACTGAATCCACATGCTGTCAGTGAGGAGAGTCTGGCCAGAGCCCACTCCCCCGAAAACTGCCGAGAGCGTTCGGCCGTTTCCGCACAGAAGTTAGGATCCATCCATCGTTCCCATTCCTCGGCGCGTATCCTTCACTTTATCAGTCAGACGTTCAAGTGTTATTTTAGCTGAAAAGTTATCCATGTCTGTCAAAATAATGCCCCGTTGTAAGTGTAAAAACTGTTACTGTGACAAAACTTCAACTCTAGAACAACATACAGGAAGAATCGTGACAAGGAGAGGACTCATGAGGAGTCCTAGGCGCGCCTGCAGCGGATTCGGGTCTCATCGGCGTGAATTACTTAGTGGAGGAATTAAAAAAATTTCTGTCCGTTCGCCGTACTCTACAGTTGCCTTAGTTACCATGAACCAAAATTAATGCTACATTTTATAAAGTAGTATCAGAATCGTAGTTCAGTATTAAGATTGTAACACGGTAAATCATTAGTTGAAGAATTGCCAGGCAAAACAATCGTGAAAGGTTGATTACATGAGTGATAATTCTCGTGATGTTATAATTTTATAATGATATAAAAATAAAATCGTTGTCTTGACCAGTTTCCCTCTTTAAAAGTTTTTTCACGTTCAGTAATTATTTCAACACTAAGTACTTAGTTACTACCTAAAAGAGACTAAATTTTACCAAGTATTGTGATTTGTTAAGACCTCTCCAGAACAACATTTTAAGAGAGTACTGCTGATGTTTCATTTTGTCATTGTAGTTCATTTATCCAAGAAAAATACCTATTTATTTTGTGAGTTATGATCGTCAAAATTTTCATACTTACTTAATTTCTCAAGAATAAGCTGTGAATTCGAATCTCACAAAGGATAAAATCTAATTTTTTCCCTTATATTACCATTAGCTATTTGTTTCCCTCCCAAATGTTTGTGTGGGTAAAATGGCTTTAAAAAAAGACGAACTGCTCAGGTTACGGCCCGGCCCGTAAGTCTCAGTTTCATTTTAGTCACCTATGTGTCTGGCAACAGTTATTATTTGTCCAGCGAAAACTTGGAGCTAAACAACTCAGTAGGTAAGTAGGTAGCTACCTCCTTGCTAATAAAGGACGTAGGTACCCACTACTCCATCAGTTGTTCATTAAAATATTATTATTGCCGTGGTACCCCCATTCCACTCCAATTTAAATATGTTAAGATTCAACCAATAAATAGCAAGGAGAAAGCCTTGGTGGAACTCCGAACGTTTCCCAACGGCCAAGGTTTTTTCCCAAGATGTGGGACGAGGTGTAGGCACCTTTATAAGGCGCCTAGCTCACTCAGCTCCTCATTCTACCGATCCGACTCCTACCTGAACTTTTCTCTCCTACCTTGCGCCTCCTCTCTCGATCCTTCCCTTCGCATACTCGCTGTGGTGAAAACCGCAGGGTACTGGCACGTCCACTATCGCTCGTTGTGGTGAAAACCGTGGGGTGGTACATCTCCTCTGACACTCGCTGTGGTGAAAACCGCGGGGTGGTAGCCATCCTAAAAGACACCCATGGGGCACATCCTCCTCTCTCCTGCGACCAAACCAAACCCTACCTTGCGCTCACCTCACAGGAGATCACAACAATCATAGAGCTGTACAAATCACTAATCTGTCTAGAAAAAAAGAAGCTCTGCCTAGAAGAAACTTTGTGCGTGTGTGTGGGGGGGGCTTGTATTAATAACCGAGCCGCGAACTAGCGATCTAGTGCTTCGAAAAATATGGCGACAGCACTGGGCTGCTACCAAACGATCTACATTTTGGTTTTTGATGAGTGCTAACTTCATGTAAAATAGTAGCTGGGCAGCCGAAAACGGCCGAACACCCTCGGTAGGTTTAAACGGAGTTATTGAAAAATAGTCTATTTCCACTAATACACGAAAAAACGAGAAAAATACACTTTTATACCGGTTTCGGTGATCAAACCATCGTCAGTAACAAACAATAACTAATAATAACAAATAATAATGTTATTTATTGTTACTAACGATGGTTTGATCACCAAAACCGGTATAACAGTGTATTTTTCGCGTTTTTTCTTGTACCTATTAGTGAATGTAGACAACTTTTATCCGTTTTTCTTTGAAATGGGTTTCCACGAGTTCTTCGCAAGTGATTTAGTTCTTGCGGGAGGTATTTATACACTGCGTTCTGAGGCATTTGTAAGGGTTCATGTTTAGAGAAAAAAAATTGGTCGGATTTTGAGAAAAGGTCATAGGGTTTGTTGTTTTTGCTTTAGAAGGCTTGAGTCGTTTCTTGTTTGTATTGTCCACAACAATTTATGGCGGACAAAACGTAAGTATCCATGGATATCATCTGCAGTTGGGGATTGGCGTTTCTGGGGATAGCAATGCTGAAGCAAACTAAACAATCTCTGCTTAAACCCAGGAACGGCTAAACTGCGGACCAAAAACGTCGAAGTTCTGAACCGTGGATCAGATTTGAATCCAGGATTTATTGATACGAGGTTTAAATTGCGTTGGTGAAACCGGCCCTTAGGCGTTCAACGACGCATTTTAGCAAGATTTCTGAAAGCTGTACTCCAGTGGGCGTTGAACGTACTCCCCGTTGTATGTAATATCAATAGATTTTCATGAAATACACAGCGGTGAATATGTGGTTCCCAAATAAATGGTCCCACGTGAATTTCATCGAGACCAGAATAGTACTTAATCGTCTGCATTGGCATTGGTAATGTATATGTAACCACTTTTAATTAAATTTTCTGCTGTCTGTTCTGGCCTATTGAAGCTGGAATTATTGGCAGCCTTTACGAAGCCATGGTGGCTATAGAATATCCAAATGGGTCGTAGAATAAATGCTGATAGCTTATCCTCTTCATTTAATAGCAAATGATGGCAAGAAAGATACGTCACACGTTGACGCATAGCTTCCACAAAAATTAATTACCTAAAAAACAGTTGGTAAAAACTAGCTTTGTAAGGGGAAGTTACTGAAGGTTTCACTAATGGTTTCCCCGTCTTTGAAAATTTAGTCCGGGAAGAATTGAAGATATAGGATGGAGGGTTGTCGGCGGAAGGGAAACTAAATCAAAAGAAGCTGGGAAACTAATTCCGTGCGAAGCCATTAAAACTTCGCTTCACTACTTGCTCGTTACGGCGTAATATGTCTGCGGTCCTGAAAAGAGGGGTTGCAGGATTTTCAGTAGCTGAGTGTAGTTATCCTGAAATCACCAAGTTGTTTCGCTCAGAGAATATCGAAATTCGTTTCTCCCCTCACGATTATGAACGATCATTTCAGCTGGATGAAATCGATGGCGTTTCATATCACTTGCTCACCCCTAATTGCTCGAAGTATTTGCAGATCTTTAGTGCTGCTTACAGGTGATATTGTCGTTACGTCACGCTTGTATATTTGTGTTATATATCGAAGCTATCGATCAGCCATTTTACTCCCCAAGAAACTACTAGAAACGCAGATAATCTCTCTAAATAATAATTTTCTACTGCGGTTGGTATAGTCTTGTGGTGCGCCTCATTACAGTTACGTGAACGCCTCCATTCAGTCTCTCATAACAGTTCCAGGAATAATTCAAAATTACATATACAAATGCCTGTTGTAAGATATTTTCATATGACTATTTGATTTTGCTAGTAGTAACTTGATTTGATTATAGACTAATGCATCTTGACTTACGATGAAATACTAAGTTCTGACTTTCAGAACCTAATAAACAAAAGATAAGAAGGGCTTAGAAGGAATTCCGTCTGCCCCGTACTTTGTTGGCCACTTCGGCATAGCAGACCGGTTGTTTTAGACTTCTAGTGGAATGGAAATGAGATGTGCAAATTCTAGCTATCTAAGTAAATTAACATTTGTCAATCTGGGACAGAAATTTAAAATTTTGAATTAGGTACGACTATCGGGAACATTTAGACCAATTTTGATAGACGGAGCCAGGCTGTAATCGGAGGGGTAAGGAGACAGCCTCCAGTCAACAAGTGAAAGCAGTGGAATGAGTCTTTCGATTGACCATACATTAATGGAACGTATATATTTATATATTTATGTCCTCCCTGTATGAAACGTTGGGATCTTTTCCGTTAATTCACCACCACTATTTCCGTTTTCCGTTTATTCACTACCTTTCTGAATTATGTTCATTGCTTCAGAACTGTTCCACACATGTTTTAACGTGCACTCTCGTTTTTCCTAATCAACTTGTTACTTCGCAAGTTGTGTTTTCTTACTGTTACATGTTTTGAATTCTCTGTTTTACCAATTTTATCCTTTCATTATCATTTCTTGTTAGTTTTGGTTGGTTTGGTGGTAGAAATAAACTTACCTAGTCTCGGAACGGAAGAGGTAGTGAATAAACAGAAAATGAAAAACGTAGTATAGCGAATTAACGGAAACGATCCAAACATTGTTTTGTGGCCTTTAATTTATTTAGCTTGTGCTTACTTATTATTTATAAGTACTCTCCATTTTGTTTACGACACAAATCGCTGACGCTGGCGTCGCTCGTCAGCCCCGATATTCAATCTTAAGGATTATTGTCGTACATGCTTGTCATATCGTTACATTGTATTTTTAGTAATAAATTAACACGAACTTCCATTGGTCTATTCAATAACGAAAGACTCATGCACTCCAAATGCGATCCATCCCAAGTATGAGCCTTTCTATAACGTTCATTATTTAAATATAGGGATGGATCTATTTCACTATTCACCTGGTTGTTGGAAAATAAATAACGCATGCATATAGGATACATAGAAAATACAGGTTAGGAATAACTCATTCGCTTTGTAAGTATTTTTCTTTAGTACTTTTCCACCAAGCTTCAGCGCCTTTGTAATTTCCTACTCTTTGTTATTTGGCTGCATTCAGTATCTTGCCCGACCTCACAACTAAGCTTACAGTGTGTCAAATATCCTCGGACTCGACGGTAACAAAGCGGAAAAGTACATCTCTACAATGCAACACAGTTGAACAAAGGCATAATCATGATCAGTCGTCGGGACGGAAAGAAGGAATGAGAAGAATATTTTCATTTTTTTTCCTCTCCTACACTTTCATCCCTTAGAGGAAGAAAAAAAGGAAACAACACGGGTCTGTTCCCAGCAGTGGATACGTGACAACGCCGTAGGGCAGATAATTTGCGCGGGAGGCAGAAACCTCAATCTAGCGGACTAAGTGGAGCAAGAAAGAAAAGAAGTTCTATACAGTCGGTAGCTCCAGTAATTAAAAATCGCTTCGTAAATTCCAACTCCGCCATCGCCTCTCTTGAGTCTTGATAATGTATTAAAAACAAGACCTCCCCTCTACACCTCATCCTCCTTTTGCACTTGTTTCTTAGGCGTACATATAATGAAATTTCCATTCCGTCAGACGATTTTTCTCTCTGTATATTTTTCTCTCGAAGATTGTGCAGCGCTCGGAAGGGCTAAATGTAATCAAATCTGCCAACACGCGCAACCCAATAACCGGTTTCGCAAAAATATTTTAATAACATTTTTGTACGTATCGCGTATTATCAACAACGATTAAATTGTTAAAGCGAAAACAACCGGAGGCTGTGAATGCCAAAACTCGTTCTTTTTGATGTTTCAGAAAATTGAGACGGCTGCGGATTCTTCCGTTAGCTTATATAGTTTAAACGCTTGTTGACTGATTTATAAATAGCGTACTGCTACTGCGAGTATATTGAACACTTGAAGCGCTTTAGGTATACGTACAGGTACATCTTTTAAAATTATTTATTCGTCTGCGCACAATGGACTAGATGGGCCATGGCATTCTTAGAGAGACTAATAATTTATTATCATTGGTTTCGGAGAATAGCTGCAACGGTGGACTCTATTGGTTTACTTGCACAAGACTCGAAAATCGTCGAAATATCTAGACGATTTTTATTGGTGGAGGGTTTTCCTGTACTCCCCTCCGATTGCCTTGGATTGACAGTGACAACTGATCGCCACTCTCGAAACCGTGGGCTTTGAATTTATTTCGTCGGAGGCACAATTTGCAGCTTTTCAGGATCCGCGACCGAGCTTCAGCCGAGAACCGTCTTCGACGTGGTAACGAAGTTGTTGAAAGCTTGCCAAATCACATCCAACAAGAGTAGGGCTGTGGTTGGGAAAGTAAAACATATTGTGCGCGGAGGGGAAAAATAAGTGCGTGTGATACAACTTCGATGGGGGGGGGGGGGGGTAACTGTGCCCTTGGAGAGAAACCGAAAAACGTTCCCTGTAAAAGAACGTGGAGCGTAATTCAACTTCGAAGGGAAAATACAGAGAAAATGCAGGGAGAAGGGAACCAAAGGATGTTCCCAGAGCAGGATGTCCGGGATCCGACGGGGGATGTGAGGTAAGAATATGTCGTACACATAACTCAGCGATTAAACGCATCGTTGGAACGTCAGAGAGCACGCGAAGCAACAGTTCAAGCAGTTTTTCTTTCCCTCGCTCCCTGGTAATATTGTCTTCAAATCTTCCCAATGCCCCCAGTAAATCGCTCATACGGCGGTGCTGGATGACATCTTAAAAAGTTGAAAAAACGCTGCAAATTATTACACAACGGTTTATTATTTTCATTTAGCGCCCCTTCTGCATAGATCGCTGTTTTCCGTGGTCAATGTACTTACCCTCGTGCTTCCCCCGAGAAAGCCATATGGAGCCGGCCGGGCAATCACATTTTGAAAAATATGTGGTTGAACAAAAATGCTATCTATAATTATTTATTGTTATACACGAAGCATAACGTGTAGGTAGTTTGCAAAAAGTTGAAAGAAAATTTCTCCGGTCAGTTCGAAGAAAAACAGACACACAGTCAGACAGACAGTTGACAGTTTCATCAAAATCATGAAAACTGGCAATTTCCTGACAATTTATTCAATACGGTCATGAAAAATTGAGTAGGTACCTCAGATTTCGCGTTTGCGCATGCGCAGTAGTCATACCGATTATTTAAGCGTTCCAAAATTCATAGGGGACCATCTAGGAGTTATACCCGACTACCCACCAAATGTGCCAAATCAGGCCATTTATTCTTGAGAAACCCAGTATCTTCAATTCGCGTTTGCGCGTGCGCAATGGCCGTGTCAATGATCGTATCCTTGTTATTCATAGGGTGCCATCTATTCCTTAAATTTTGGTCATCCTGTATACCATTGATTTGCATTCATGTTGACGAAGCTTTTCAAACTTGAAGGCGAACGGCTGGACGTACTCCGGGTGGTATAAAAAAATCCTCAAGTTGGATCACTTTAATTAACTCTCAGATTAAGTCTTCCATTGAAAGTTTTCGAACTACGGCGTTCTTAAAATGTCAACCCCTATTTTTAGCGAATTTTCGAAGAAAAGGAAGCTATTGTTCTCGGTCCAAAATTTTTAAAACTCGAATTTCCGAAAGATTTTTATACCAAAATCCGTTTCAGACCATCCTGAATTCACTGCCGAAAGACACCAAAAATTATATGTATATATATTTATATATTTATATATATATTTATATATTCATATATGTATGTGTCATTCCAGACGATAACTCTCGAAAGAATTGAGATAAAAAGTTCAAATTTGCACGAAAAATCTGTCTTGGCAATCGACAGGCTAAGTTCGAAGATGGGCAGAATCGGGTCACTCTAAGGGGGAGTTTTGGGGAGTTTTAGGGGGGGGAAATTACCCATAAATTCCCAAAATGAAAAAGTCTGACAAGTGACACCTCATTTTAAAGGTTTTTGTACGCTGAACACGATGGTGAAATCAGAATTGCGATATCTCATTCCATTCTCAAACTGGAGCACTTTGAAGATGAAGGAACGTGGTTATTTCTTGAGATGTTCTTCCTGGTTCGTCTGCTCTAATCTGATAACGGAATGGGATATCGCAATTCTGACTTCACCATCGTGTTCAGCGTTGGAAAATCTACAAACCGAGGTGTTACTCGGCAAAAAATGGAACAAAAAATTTGTTACGTATCCAATACCTACTCTTCTGGTATTCAAAACATTTTTGATTTCCCCCTCCCCCTCCTTCCACCCCAAATTTTACTTTGCGTAAAACTACTCCTGTTTTAATTTTGTATGGTATCAAGTTGGGAAAACATTGGCCGAAAATTAATTTTCAGAAAATTTTAGGCGGAGGAGGAAGATGCCGAAAACTTCGAAAATTCGCTCTTATAGCCATGCTGCATGACTGTGGTTTTTTACTCCTTGGACAGACTGTAACGCCAAGCTTCACGGACCAACTAGATCCCAAATAGGACCTAAAATCACAAATCTAATTAGTTTTGGTTAGTGGTATGTAACTAAGCGAAGTGCCTGGTACGGCGGACGGACTGAAACGTTGTTTATTCCATTTTTCGGATTCTACGTACCTTGAAACAAAACACCATCAAATTTTAAGGGGTTTTAATTTTCTTTTTTTAAATAATAGATTCCGAAGGTTCATTATTGAGTACCTATTATAAACCAAAATTGCAGCCTCGGTGGTTGTTTTTTGTACATGTGGAAAGTCTGTCTTGGAATGGCTTTTAACGCCCACAGTGAGGACTCGCGGGTGCGGAAACATTTCATCTGAGTTGATCGTCGTGGATGAACTCCCGTCGAGGATGAGCCTTCTAATAGTCAGATAGCGACTCGAGACGGAAAGCTGACAGGACTAATGAGAAATCCATATTGGAGTCAAGTGTGAAGAGGAGAAGGCACAAAAGATAGTCATGGCGGCTCCTCCTCTTATCATGTAAATTCCAGAGTGTGGCTTAATGTCAGTTTGATGGCCGCCCCCGCCTCCACAGCTACGGCCGTCATTAACGTTTTGCGTCCTAAGCTCTCTACCCTTCTATAACGACGTTTAGCGAATGGTGGAATAAAAACCTCTGCCTGAAAAAAGAAGGATAAACCTCTGCCTGAAAAAAGAAGGATGAACTCCCTTCGCACTGTCTCCAGACGGGTTGGTGATCCAAATGGCTATGTCCACGTGCAGCAAATTTATCTGCGCTGGTAAATCGTAGTAGGGCTAAATTAGTAGGGTAAATTGTTGAGTGGGGCGAGAAAGCTACGCAAGTTTGAGGGGTAGGCCCTGTAGTTGGAGTTAGTGCGATAACTCACCTCGGCTTCATTGTTAACAATTTGGGTCCCTAGAACCAGGTCTGGGGCAATGTGAAATTTCAACTCGTAGTCCAGTTTCCAGATGGAAAGTGGTATACAACGAAATTGAAACATTTGGACATGAAATTGGAGCACAGATACCTACCTACCGCCCATCCTACCTATCATTACGACGAGAGGTCTAAAGGAAAGTCATGAAACCTTTCAGCCATAAGAACGGTATTAAGCCTGTTTAAGCGTAGGTATGCCTACAAGGGCAAGGGACAGCCGATAGAGTCTAGAGACCGGCCCCTTCCCCCCTGATTTGATGTTGAGGTGGTGACCTTCATGTTTTCACTCATTGCCGCGATACCTTGCAAAAATGATTTAGATTTTCCCCAATTTGCACTGACCGTAAAATTGGGAGTTCACACAAGGAAATATTCTTGTCCTCTGTCATATTTCCCACTACACGACAGTTTTATTGTGGTTTGCTGAGTGTCTGTTTCAATTATCAATAACAATATCAATTCGTCCGGTCAATGTTGCGTCATTTTTTCTCCTGTTTTTGTTGTATTTTACGAACTTCAGAAAATTCGTTACAATAGAGAGATAGCAATGGTGGAACGTAAATATTCCTACGGAATTGACAGTATAATTTCGAGCTGTCTCAACATTTCTCCCTCTAACAAATTTTCAACGTCGTTTTTCATCATTCTCGTATTTATGCCGCTGAAAAGAATTCATTAAAGTCAGTACAACACAGTGTTTTTCAGAGTTCGGATCGTTTATTCGAAAGAACAGGAATGACGGTGATGAGGTTGGTGAGTCCCCAAATGAAAACTGAATTACGATTTAACGTTTCCAATGAATACGTGAGATGGTGGGTCTGGTGTTTGGGTGGTGGTTGGGGGGGTACTTGGAGTTTGGTTTTGCGGGGTGAAGCCCGAGAGAGGCCGCTTCCGAAACAAAAGGCAAACCGTTTCGAACAGTTGTACAAACTCTATTCGGAGAGCTCGATAAACAATTGGTGTTATTCGAGCTTCCCAAGTGCCATCGGATCCCTTTTCCAGGCTTCTGCCGCCGGCAAGTGGTTTCGTTAATACATGTTCCGTGGAGGGAGGGGTGGCGGGGGGGGGGGGGGGGTGGAATTTACAAATTCCCACTTCCTGCGGGTCGTGTAGGATGTTGTACAAATAAAGGAGGAATTGATGACTTACCAGGGGGATAATCCTGTGGCTGATCACATTTCGGTGTTGAGTTTCTGATTACTATTTGATTGTAACTCTTTAGCTTTACACGCCCTAGTGAACAAATCAAGCCGAACTCAGTGGCGACGTGGATCGCTCGAATTCCTTTAGTGTGATTTCTAAGGACGCAGCTTTCTGTTACCACCTCCCCTTTTAAAAGAAAAACGGAGTTATTGAACCTCGATCTTGAGATGGCCATTTTTTCCACTAAAAAATCAGGTGAATCTGAAATGGAACGGCTTTTGGAATAACGTGCGAGTATGAAATGATGGCTCATCACCCCCGTCAGGTGGGTGAGCACAGGCAGTGGCGGATCCAGAGATTCATTTATTTACGTTTTGGGCATATTTTCACTTTGGGAGCATGATAATAATATAATAGGTAATATGCATATCATTGCTTAATAGAAACAAGTTATTATTTAATAGAATAGAATAGAAATTACTTAATAGAAAAAACAGTTCACAAGTAATTGTTATTCAGTCGTAGTGTAACGATAAATTCTTCCCATTGTATCACACAATATAGTATCAATCATCAAATAAATTACATTCGTAGATACCCATCCCCCGGAAAACAACCCTGTTGTGACCACTTGCCCTTCAAGAAACCTCCTCAGCCACAGAAACGATTGATATCCATTTTGCCCGCCAAATTAGGATTGTTTTCAACGCTGCTTGGCGGGGAGCTTTTTCTAAACGGACTCCGGGTTTCAAACTTCCATAACACCGGCACCTAATGGTCCCGAGGGTTGAAATTTGGTACACGTCCTCAGGGGCCTCTCGAGAATGGGTGTATGAAATATTAGAAATAATATATAACAGAAAGAACATGGCAGGAGACTAGGAATTGATAATAATACAAAAAATAAGTACCTGATTCTAAATAAATTAACATATTTTAATATCACTTGAAAACACAGTGGCACTACCCAATCCTAGTATCACAATAAATTTCAATTCACACCTGGGGGGGGTCCTAGGATCCGCCACTGAGCACAGAAGCTGATTTCATCCCCGTTCAACATATAAGCGAGAAGTTCTTCTGGTCGGCCCCCATCACCGACCAGTAAGTAGAATGGTGTTTTTGGGTATTTTAACTACTGCTTTATTTTAACTGCTGAATAGTACTTAAAATGCGATCATTGAACGTTAGTTACTTCAATGTTATTCAACCTACTAAGTCATTTTGGCTCAAATGGCTTCTTGCATACAAGTGGGTGAAAATGACAAATCGGGGAGCCGCCGTGATCTGCTAACTGACCAGTTTCTTCCCGGCTATTCAACCTAAGGTGGTAATGGTGATTGACAGAATAAACACACCGCCTCTAATATTTTATCTCCTATTCAAAATTTCAGTTCTGAATTCGGGAGGGTCTTGTTGTGAGCTGAGGGAACTTTTCCCTTCCTCACCTAAAGTCCTCAATATCATCGGGCCTTTTCAGGGCCACCACTCAAAAATTATTGGTGTTCTTTTCGTAGGCTTCGTCAACATCACCGTGAATAAAACGGTACGTATACATATCCAGCCCAGGTATCATTGCTAGGAAACACCGAATTATAATCTCGCATGGCTGTATGAAATCGATCTGAATTCGCGAGTGATTTAGTTCGTATGAAATCGAGTTGGTTGTTCTGTGATACTATTTCCGAAGAAATGAGAAGGTATCTTGTAAACTAACTTGTGAATTGTTATTTGAAGAATGAGAAAAAAATCATAACAAGGAAATCAAAACATGTGATACATTTGGGCTTGGTAAACATTATGGAGAGACCAGTTTGCACTACGTAATTATTCCAAAACGTCTGCTCAAACGGCCACTGTCTGGACCATAGTTCTAGTGAATAAGGCATGTTTGACTCAGCTAGTCTCTTCGTGAGGATACCTGCAGTGCTAGGAGTTCAGGATGTACATAACTTATAGTACATAACTTATCAGCAATGTTGGAAAAAAGTTTTTAGGCGCTCTTGAACGTCACCTTTGTCCTTCATTTTGCCTAGCATTATTTGTTCTAGAACTGCACCTTTCGTGCCCTTTTGATTGATGTATATTTTATAGGTTGGGCTATACTTCTCTAGATGTAATTTTATCTTTTACCTGTTTCACTTTTGCTGAAGATATGGCCAGTATAATGTTAGCACTTACTTTCTTATCCTATTCTTTCATCTTTTAGCTTATAATCTTTTCATCGTTTACCTGTTTCATTTGTGCTGAAGATATGGCCAGTATAATGTCAGCTCTTTCCTGTTCTTCCGCGGCCTTCTTTGTCGTCGCGTTTGGCGGGTCCATGTTGGGCCTATAAGATTCCGTGCGGTTTTTCAAGGATCGCGTCAATGTGAATCTTCCGGGTATCATAACTGCACCTGGGAAGTTTGTCAATCCTCTTAGTCATCTTCAATTTCTGGTACCTATATGTTTTACCTATTTGGTTTTACGTAGGAAGCGTGCTGTGACGCATTACCTGAAGAAATGAGAAGATATCTTGAACATGAACTTGTGAATTATTACTTGAGAGTGAGAAAAAATTATTGCAAGGCAAAACATGTGATACATTTTGGCTTGGTAAACAGTATCACATATTTGACAGTGTTCGTGGAAAGACCAGTTTGAACTATGCAATTCCAAAAATTTCATCTGAAGAAAGATATTTTTGTAACTCCAGCAAACGTTACGCTTCATGATTAGGGCTAAATGTAACGCTTTTAGTTGCAAAACCTGCCACCACGTGGCAGCACCAAAATGAAGGAAATTTCCTTGACTCCTCACAGGAGAACGAATCAAGTTATTTTGAATCTGAAAACGGATTTGATAAGATATCAACCCATAGTTTGGACGAAATCGGTTTAAAAAATTTGCACAATTTTTTTGCGCACTGTTCAAAAAAATTTTTGATTAAATTGAACCTTTTTCAAAAATGTGGCCTTATACAGCAGTGTGCCCATGCATGCAGTGTACAAATCCGTTTTCAGAATTTCGATCGGTCAAAAATTACGATCGTAATCCTTAAGATTGGTGAAACAATAGATTGGAAACAATAGTAGGGCTGACGGGGTGGAGGAGTGCGCGCGCGAGAGGGGGGCATTTTAGTGAGGTGGGGCCCGCCGCCTCGACCCCTCGTATGAACATTCTCGGAATCGAGTCTTCCTGATGTTGGTTGGAAAAGAAGTTTTGTCTGTGAGCAGGATTGGGTGATAGCCAAGTCAAATTGGACTTGTGCTTACTGCCTAATAAATGTGCACTAGCTGGAAATTATTTTAATCGAATTTGGGCATAATACGAGTAATGTGAGTTTGCGACGGACTCTGGCTTGTGCTAAACTTTTGAGAGCCAAAAAACTGCGAAATTTTCGGACCTTTTTCAGCTTTTTCGCTTCTCGAAAACTATTTTTACTATAATTATGCTAGAATAAGGAGCATAAAATTGCGCGTCGATTGGAGTTTAGTACGTCAAAATCGCTTCAGCCATTTAGCTAAAATCGCCAAAAATAAGTCTTTTTTGATTTTTCCCAAATTTGTCGATACGTCCCTAAAATTTTGATACGTGACTCCTAAAAGCACATATTTTTCAAAATAGGCTCAAATTTCACATTTTTAGACACTTTTTCCCAAAATTGGTATTTTCGGAAACTGGCTTGGTGCGGTATCCTAGAGTGTGATTGTCTATTAGAAGATGAATAAATCGTTTTGGTTTATTATTCTGTGAATAATACACCTATGTAGTCGTTCAGCAAAAATTTTTTGGAACACCCCCTCAAAATTTTTTCTTACACGTTTCAAGGTGTCTAGATTCATGCAATGTCCGTCGCCGTCCGCCGTGTCACGCATAACTGCCTCAAAATTGGTCCAATTGAGTCGAAATTTGCACCAAATACTCATCTAGGGCAGACATGGTGCCCGCAAGCTTTTCAGCTCGATCGGACCAACGGTTTGGATTTTATGGACAAAAAACTGGTAAAAATGAGGCGTTTTTTAGGAGTTTTGAAGTGAAAACCGTTGAACGGGTAGTAACGCCCATAATTACCGTAAAAATTGTCGAATGTGATTCAAATTTGGAGGGTAGGTGGGGGTTGGTCCAAAGATGGTATCTATATTAGGGATGTTTGTTACCTAAAAGTATCGGAAAAAACACGGGAAAAACGAATTAATGGCACATTGTTTATAAATGGTGAAAAAATTGTTTGACATTTTGATATTGATGGAGTACAGTTCTATATGTCCGCAAGAATAATAAACCCATGTGACAAGTACTTTGCAGCGTTTTTTATTTACTTTTGTACATATATTGTGATAACATAAATAGGTATATATGCTTTTTGCCGTGAAAAGAATCACAGTTTCACAGACAGACAAAGATTCGAATTTATAATATAATAAGGATAATAAGCATAGAGATAGAGATAATAATAACCCCTACACATATATATCCATGTCACGAGGTATCTGCTTACAGAGTACCTAGATAGTTCCTCTTATGAACTCGCCAAAAAGGTTGCCCAAATTCCAAGAAGCCGACACTTCGATTTGATTTGGATTTGATTTTTTCGAAATCAGGTGACGTTTATGCAACTGTGTTTACATAACTATTATAGTCGATGAATCTGAATGGTATTTACTTTGCCAACAGTATGTACCTACCTGATGTTTTTGATGTGCCAAAACTTTATTGCATGCTCCAACAAAAATTGGCTTCACAAAAATGGACTTCTACAACAACGCGTGCGTCCATATTTCGTAACACCGTTACCCAATTTCCATGGAAAATGTTGCGATCATAGTGTTTAGTAGGTTTCATGAGTCTGTTTGGTGCATTACTATGGTGCAAAACTTTAGTGTTTCCAGAGCGAAAACTCTGGACACAAATTTAAAAATTTTTGTTTGGGTAAAGATAAAAAACTTAGAAAAACTAGCGACTACTTCTTCCAAATTCAAGGACAATTGGAAATAACGATGAGAGAGCGTTGTTTTTTCGTAGTGTGGACCTCTACGGATCTATATTACGAGATAATACAAAGGGATCGCTCATTCTGGGAGGACGAAATGATAACAAAGTTGAAATATTGTTATGAAAATGTTCTGCTCCCAGAAATTATTGATCCAAGGATACCACGTTCGCTGGAAATACGGGAGCCTACCCAGGACTTGGGATGAAAATTCCTCAAAGTATAATACTTTATTTTGAAAGCAAATATAGTATATTCAACAGCAGAAATGTTTCAAGTGTTTGATGATCTGTACCTATATGTCCCCTAATTTCGATACTGCTCAGATTTGAAATACCCAGTTTAATTTTTCAAGACTAGATTCATGGACTATGATTTTACACGCTGTCCCATAAAATTCGCGTAGGTACCTATATGAAAGATTTATCGACTTGTATTTTTTGAAACATCTATATGCATGTAGGCACGCTGTTGTAGGTACCTGCCAATCTTTGTGAACAATACAAAATTGTTGCAGTGCGCAAAAGTAACACAATTATTTTGAAAGTGTGTATGTAGTCTGTATGTATGTATTTAGGGACACAACTTGCAATACAATCTAAAATTATTTGAGTTTTGAAATACTTCACTACTAAATTCCGGATGTGACAATACGTTTTGGAGACATAACGAAAAACGCTGCAAATCCCTGCACAACGGTTTATTATTTTGTATAGAATACCCTTCTGTTACAGATCACAGCTCTATGTATAGATAACCCGTCTATATAATATAATATGTACTATTCTATGCATAATTATGTAGATCGCAGACCCTCCGTAGGTTAGTACCTAACCCCGTACTCGTTACTAGGTACCTACCTAAATCACGAGTTAAATGTTGCTAAAATAATTCTGCCGATGACAAACAGTACCTAACAAAAAGAAACACACATAATGAAGTTCTGAAAAGAAATTGTTGATGAGGAGTGAAAAAAGTTGCAAAAGTACCTACCAACAAACTCCAGCCCCTTCTACGTAGATGGTATAATGAACCGTTGTGTAATAATTTACCGTTGAGTAATGATTTACCGTAGTAATAATTTACCCATCAATAATACTTCAACGTTTGTTCAAGTTTCACTACCTACCAACAAACTCCAATAGAGCCATCATTTTTCAAATTAAATAATATCACAGAACAACCAACTCGACTTCATACTCCGCCAATATAATCAGGTGATCCCTACCAATGATTGGCCGTATTCACAAATTCCTATTGTGGGCGCGTCTCTGGTTACGAGATTTGGTTTGAATTGTATACAATTTCATTCACACTGGAGTCGAAAATGCCTGTCGGTGCAAACTTCGGGGCCTTACTGTGAACGAACGGCTGGACGTACGATGCTCCGGATGGTCTTAAAAAACTCGCAAGTTCAAGAATTATTTAAAACCGTAAAAATATTTACGTAAAAAAATGGTATAGGCGTTTTGAAAATTTCAACCCCTATTTTGAACCCCTTAGAGATGACTGACAGTAACGTCGAGCTTCGAGGACCAACTAGACGCCGAACGGAACCTATAACCCGAATTTCATCAATTTTTTTTCATGGTAACTAAGAAAAGTGGCCCGTACGGCGTACGGCGTACGGTGTACGGCGTACGGTGTACGGCGTACGGCGTACGGCGGACAGACAGAAATATTTTTATTGCAGTTTTGGATTCTACATACCTTGAAACGTAAACCATCAAATTTTGAGGGGGGGTAAGAATTTTTTTTTTCATGCTCGATTCCAATGGTTCATTATTGAAAATAATAAACCAAAATACGAGAAAAAAAATTGGATTTCACAACGCGGTTTTGAGAGTGGTGGTAGGTATGGTATTTTAGCTGTATCTCGGAAACTATTGAGTCTACCGAGCCTATTCTAGTATTCTAGCAAATCTAATTCAGTTTCAAAATGTACACTTTTTGTCAAAAACGCGCTCTATCATGGCCAAAATGGGGGAAAAACAAAAAAAGTGCGAAAATTTTGAGGTTTCTCGCATTTTAACCAAAGTTTTGGGGGCCACCGTTGTCAAAAACATGGATTTTGCGTATCAGTCACATCCCCTACAAGAAAAAAACGAAATCTACTACCCCCAACTTAGGCCCCCCTTTTCTCGTAGTCCACAAACGTGAGACAAGGCTTGACCCAATCCTGTTCACAGACAAAACTTCTTTTCCAACCAACATCAGGAAGACTCGATTTTGATGCCGACCTTGAGTAGGAGAATTCGGAGAACGTTCATACGAGGGGTCCAGGCGGCCAGCACCACCTCACCAAACTGCCCCCCTCGCTCGAGCGTACTCTTCCACCCCGTCAGCCCAACTATTGTTTCACCAATCTTAAGGATTACGATCGTAATTTTTGACCAATCTCAATTCTGAAAACGGATTTGTACACTGTATGCATGGGCACACTGCTGTATAAGGCGACATTTTTGAAAAAGTCTCAATTTAATCAAAAAATTTATTGAACAGTGCGCAAAAAAATTGTGCAAATTTTTTAAACCGATTTCGTCCAAACTATGGGTTGATATCTTATCAAATCCGTTTTCAGATTCAAAATATCTTGATTCGTTCTCCTGTGAGGAGTCAAGGAAATTTGCCCCCGATAGTGCTGCCATCTCTTATCTGAGAATCTCACTAACTTGTCGTTACATTTAGCCTTAACACCAAATATAATTTAATAATGATAGAATTCTTGAATCTATTTAGGACTTTCTTGGAGAAGCACATCGGTACTGACCTCGGAAAACAGTGATCCACGCAGAAGGGGCATCTACAGGCAAATAATAAACCGTTTTGTAATAATTTGCAGCGTTTTGTGAATGATCCACACGAAAGCCAACCTGTGTGTGGTGTGTAAACCTTGTATCCCCGCACCAAGCAGTCTAAAAATACGGTTCATTTGAACCCTCATGCAACTCACCTGTTTGCCTGTTAGGCCGTATTAGCCACTGTACCTTGAACCACCCACAATACCAACAATGTGCACAAAGGCCACGGAGGTGCACCCCCCCCCCCCCCGCACTTGTCCCCCCCCTGTACTTGTCTCCCCCCCTCCCATTATTAGAATGTACCATTTTCCCGATAACAATATATATTATAATAATCAGTCAATCTACCAATAAACCAAAAAAGTGTTATTACCTTCGGGATGTACAATATCCATTGAAGTAAGGAGTTGGTACAAAAAATGCATAATATTAAATGAAACACTGCATCACTAAACGGTACGCTAAGCGGTAAAGAAAAATAGTACTCTTAATAGGTAGTTTACACTGACCTATCTACAACTAGATTTGCAACTCACAATATAAAATTACCTATAGTGTCTTCAAATTAATAAACCATATTAGATAATAAACCATATTATATACACCATATTATACAACCATTAAAAAACTATAAATATAGTTTCATAGTATTTGCGTTGCGTTCTCATCTTCCATCTAGATCCCAGTCTTGCGTTTTTATTTGTGTCAGCCGGCACGCATCTAGTGCACCGGCTTAGGTACAGTTTGGTAAAATTGACGGGCCTGGCCCCAACTCTTAGGGCTGGTTTCACCACTAAGCCATGTACTCGGTTTATCGGAAACCTAGTTCAACGTAACCGATGGATTGATCTCAGTTTAAAAGGTTTTGGGTTTCACGAAGTTGAACGAGTTTCTAGGATCGGAGTTCATGTTGAACTAAGATCAACGAAAACCAAGTTCGAGCTGCTGTTGATCCACAGTTTGAACTCTGATTTGGAAGGCAGGGGTTCGATCATTCGATGATTCGATAAGGTGATAACGAGGTAAAATTGGGGGTGTCAGCTGTTTTTATGAACGCGGGAACGAGAAGCCCAGCTCACCTCTTCTATTTTTGCTTTCCCTACGTATGCTCCTACTCTGTTTTTACCAGTTTTTTTTCGCTAAACATAGTAGTTTTTTCGTGTCTGTGTCCCGTTTTCCTGATTCCTAATGGAACCAAAACACAGCCAGTGAGCGCTAGGTTCTCTGCGACCTAGTGGAAACTCGATACTATTTTGAATCTCTTCCACCAGTTCCTACGCATTCATTTTCGTCACCAAATTTGCATTTATGACAAATATTACATTTGGTGATTACTTGAACCTTCAGAAAGTGACAAAGTTCCTTATATCACTTGCTTAAATAGCGAGCATGTGATTATTTTGACCGCTAACTGTAGACAGAAAAAAATATAAACGCTATAATTCAGTCACGACTACTTATGGAATCATTGAATTTTTATCCTATGACCCATTTTCCCATTACGTCGGCTTTTCCTCTCTGCAAAATACGTTTCCTGGTTTGTGCAGTGGAGTAGCCCACACAGCTTGTGTAGTCTCATTGAATTCTTATCATCAGCTCTTTGAATAATAATAGATGCACAATGAAAACGTGATTTTGAATGGTTCGGTTTGGGTTTGTCTGCTGAAAATACATTCACTTTACATTGTAGTTACCTATTTTTCGTAGATTCTTCTGAGAGTCGGTATCTCGATACAGAGTCACTCATCAAGATGTTCAAAATGTTTTGCCCTCTGCCGGAATTGCCTCGGGCGGCGAATTATAATATTTTTGAGTTCATCACTGTCCTGGTATCCTCCCAGAACCACTCCTTGTAAAATTAAGGTCTCGCTAATAAACACAGAAGTGGGGACGGAAGACGCAGGAGAACCGAGGAACCTAGTGGGGATCCCCACCATCCTCTACCAGTATGGAGGATGGAGGGAGATAGCCCTAAGGGCTATATAAACTCGCCTCCTTCGCCTTTCCAACCATTCTACGCTCTCCTCTAGTCGCTGACTACTCTCTCACCGGGCAACGCCTCCTAAAAGATCCTGGGCATGGTGGTAGACCTTGCGCTATAACCAAACCAGGCAACGCCTCCAAAAAGATCCTGGGCATGGTGGTGGACTTTGTGCTATGACCAAACCAGGCAACATACCCAAAAAGATCCTGGGCATGGTGGTAGCCCTCGCGCTATAACCAAACCGGGCACAACCTATCCTAACACCTCTAGTGGTGAATGCTCGTCACCTATGCATTCACTACAATCACTTTCATCTTCGTCGAAAATCATGTTAACAACTCGCACTAGTGATCGAGACATTGTTGATGTGAATGGATAAGCGGGAGGGAAAAGTAAACTTGAACCGAGTTTATCACTGCTGACCGGCCAAAATCAAGCGTTCAAGCTGAACCCCCGTTGAACTGAGTTCAGGGGTAAACGCCCGTGGTGAATCCCATCCTGACAGACAATCTCCGTTTACGATTTGAACTGAGATCAACACCTTCGTTTACGTTGGTGAAACCGGCCCTTATTCAGCTGAGTGGTTTTCTGGTGGTAGTAACTGCTATACCTACACACATGTTTGGTCACCATGTAATTGTGTAGTTAGAGTTGTTCATTAGTGTTCTGGTGATCCATTGAAACCATAAATGAGGAACCGACGAAGGAGCCAAGCACTTGTTAGGTACCCGCTAGTTTATCAATATTTGATGTTGATTTTGTGAGAAAACAATCAGTTGTTCGGACGAAACGAAGGGGAAAAAAGGATCCTCCCATTTGGTTTTCCCATCTGAACTCGATGTGGAAAGGAAAAGTCAATAAGGTCACTTTGTCAGGAGATCGCGGAACAGACGAGTCCGCCTCTCGTGGGGTGCGGTTTCATCAAGATTGATCGTCACCTAGAGAAAATAGCGCCGCGGCCGATAGGCGGCGGAAATGATCCGAAATATTTAGGAAATAGAAGATGAAGATAAAAGCCGCCTCGATGGAGGACACACGGGAAAAGGGCTTTGGCTTCTCCCCTATCATCCCCCCCCCCCCCCCCCTCTCGACCACCACAACACCCTTTTAACATTTGGACTGAACAGGCGCTGGTGGCGAGGGCCAGACACAATTTCATTTCGTGTCAATAGCAGCGACCGCTCGTCCCCAGTTTTTCTTCATTCCTTTTGTCACGGTTCTATCCTCAATTTTGTCTTCCTATTTCCGAAGTGTCTTGACGCTGTAATTTGTTGTTTCAAGTCGGATTTGTAATTTAATGTGAGTGAATATTACTCCTTCGAGAAAAGCAAAGGTTAATATGCCTGCAGACTAAGGTATATCCGGTGCCGGAAGCCCTGCTTCAACAGAATAAAAACGCTGCAAAGTCCTTGTCACATGGGTTTATTATTCTATGGACATACCTACAGAAATGCTGGCTGTTCATTTATTGTTGCTTTCATGTAAAATAATTGAAATAGCTATTTCTGATGGTTTCCACCAATGGTGGTACGCTCCTTTTTTTTTATTTATTTTTTTTATTATCGTTGATCATTGGTAGTGCCATTTAATTGTCTTGATCCACGTGTTGACACTTTTCCTAATGTTATTCTACAAATTGATGGTGATTTCAGACGATTTCGCAGGTTTTTGACTCATAAAAAATCGATTTTGGGAGCTGAACATCTGGTACAACCTCAATTTTCCACTCCTTGGTCAAAATCGACTTCATATTCGGTCTTCTCGTCCAAAAAAACATGGAAACCGATACTTCAAAAGCTCATGTTACCAACATGTTGCTAAAACGCAAAAGTACCTATTTTTACACACATTTTCACTCATAACACCCCTGGGTGTATTCCGATCGGGCTGAAAAGTTTCGGGACACAACTAGGGCCCAAATGGAGCATGTGTGCGAAAGAACGACTTTTTTAGACCGAAAATGAAGCCTGTACACGTGATACGGCGGACGGCGGACGGACATTGCATTTTTGGAATCTACGCACCTTGAAACGGAAAAGAAAAAATTTTGAGGGGGTGTTATAAAAATTTTTTGCTGAGCGATTACATAGGTGTATTATTCACAGAATAATAAACAAAAACGCTGCTAAGTCCTTGGCACATGGATTTATTATTCTGCTGGACATAGTAGAGAAATTTTGGCTGTTCATTTATTGTTTCTTTCATGTGCAGTTATTGAATGGCTGTTTTTGATGGTTTCCACCAATTTTGGCCCCCAAAAATACGAATTAGGCTCGGTTTAAAAAAAAAAAAAATCTTTGATCACTGATAGTTTTAATTGTCTTGATTCACCGGTTCCTACTTCTAGTGTTATTATACAAATGTATGGTGATTTTAGACCATTTCTCATGTTTTTGACTCATAAAAAATCAATTTCGGGAGCTTAACCTTCGTTACAACCTCAATTCTTCACTCTTAGGTAAAAATCAACTTAATATTCGGTCTTCTCGCCCTACAAAACATGAAAAACGTTACCTCACAACCTCATGTTCACTAAAACCTCAAAAATCCCTCGAAAAACCCTATTTTTACACCCAGTTTTCTCCCATAACACCCCTGGGTGTATGCCGATCGGGCTGCCCAGTTTCAGAGCACAAATAGGAGCCAAATGTGTTCCCAAATGAGGACCCAAACTGTTTGCGGAAAAACGACGATTTTAGACCAAATTTAACGTAAATTTAAGGCTAAAACTTCGTTAGAACCTCAATTTTCCACTCTTTGGTCAAAATAGACTTCATATTCGGTCTTCTCGTCCCAAAAACATGGAAAACGGTACCTCAAAAGCTCATGTTACTAACATGTTACTAAAACAAAAAAGTAGCTATTTTTATACACATTTCACTGATAACACCCCTGGGTATACTCCGATCGGGCTGCAAAGTTTCGGGACACAATTAGGGCATGCGAAAGAACGCATTTTTTAGACCGAAAATGAAGCCGGTAAGCGTGATACGGCAGACGGACATTGCATTTTTGGAATGTTGCAGGACTTTGCAGAGTTGTGGAATCTACGCACCTTGAAACGGAAAAGAAACAATTTTGAGGGAGTTATAAAACAATTTTTGCTGAGCGACTACATAGGTCTGTTATTCCCAGAATAATAAACCAAAAAGATGAGGAGGTAGATTAAATCAATCTCATCGCAATCCGTCACCTAACTCAACAAAATAAATTAGTAGACTACCGTTGGAGCGGCAAAGGTAAATATTAGCACCATAGCTTTCGGATTACCTACCTACTACAGTATTAAAGTACACATGAAATCTACACAAACTCCGAAATGAATTTGTGTAGGAAAACGTTTCAAAAATTCATGTAGATATGGGTTTCTCAAAATGTCATAAGAAGTTAATAAACATAATAGGTACATGAGCTAATGTAATGAAGAACGTAACTCTCGCTCTTTGAGATCTTCAGCGCTAGGATCATATAATAGCAGAATCTGTCACTTGAGTAGCGGTTTACTTGAGCAGTCGCAGTAGCGTACCTATAACATCTACCGTTGCTAGTTACGGCTACTGCACATCCACGTTTGCCGTTTTTAAACGTCAATTGTTCCAAAAATGTGCACATCTCAGTAATGTGGTAGTTGTGGTGGATGCATAGGTGAGGGGCGACGTAGGAAGGGGTAGTGGACCTAACGCCCCTGGTTACCACCTATAAGGTGTCCACCACTAAGGCGTCATGAGGAATATGCCCAGTGGTTACCACCTATATGGTTAACACCACTCTGGGATCTCTTAGAGTAAGGAGAGAGGAGGAGCGAGGTAAGAGAGGTAAGTCATCGACTTGAGGAGAGTGTAGAATGAGTTGGAAGGCAAAGGAGCCGAGTTTTTATAGTCCCTGGGACTATCTCCCTCCATCCTCGATACTAGTGGAGGATGGTGGGGATCCCCACCAGGTCCTTCGGGTCTCCTGAGTCTGCCTGCCGCTCCATTCCCTGGTTTTATTGGGAGATCTTATAAGAGTAAATATACAGGAAGTGGTTCTGGGAGGATACCATGACAGTAGTATTAACCGTAGTGGACTAGGGCGATTTGTTCCACAAACTAAGAAGAATCCAGCCTTGGAAAATTCTTTATTAGGTGCATGGTTTGTATTTAGCAAATCGAACCAAAATTTCGCTATACCATTAATCAAATGCTATTTTTGAGGCGCTTCCCATGCACATTATACCACTTTGCGACTGGGAAAATTGGACTAAAATACTCCGAAAAACGGGAGGGATAACATTGACTCCATTTAGCGCTGTAAATTGAGTGGATGATTGTTTTTTAGGACTGCAGAATAGGAGGTTGATTTTACTACCATCGGCAGAAAAGTGTAAAATTAATCGGAGAGCAATGTGGATAGTCTGAAGCGTCCATACACTTGAAATTCTGCTATCACGTGGTGTAATGGGCGCCAGAAACGCCGCAGTGGAACGGACGCCACTGGTGTAGATCCGTGTCGCTCTCTGCAACAAGCGTGGGTCATGTTTCGGCACTCTAGCACTCTTCGGTCCGCAACGAGGCCATACAGTTAGAGTCAACAAACAGTACGAAACTCTCAACGACTCTGCTTAAGAGCCAACAAACAGTACAAAACTCGCCGTCAAAGTTGGAAGATATTTTGTCAACAGCGGATCAAATTTCAAATGCACTGCAGAAAAGTCTAACCCCGTACGTTGAGAATGGGCGCTCTGCGCTGATCCATCCTTACAAAGTACTTTACTACTATAATACTTGAACTACTCTTCTTGCTCAAGCGGATTGTCGATTCTGAGATGTAACGCGAACAACTCATCCCAGTAGAACAACCACGGAAGGGTGATATTCATAGAAGTATCCGCTAGAATAATATTGAATTGAATTCTTTATTCAGAACAGAACATGCGAGTACATCCGTATATACTGGGTATAAAATAAAACGATGAGAAATTGAAGAGTTATGTTTGCCTTCAACATTAACAGTGCAATCGAATTTGATCACTGAGTGCGGCCTCCGAAGAGTAAAATGAAAGAGGAAATCGAACCGGAGAGGGAGAAAAGCCAGAGTGTTCCTTATAATGGAGTGTCAATACAGGCGAGACAGGAGGAAGGCGGCATGTGCAGCAGGGAACGTAAATAGCCATATAATTGCTGAGGGGGCTGATGCTTGGGGGTCGAGATTATAAATGATAGTAAACCCCACGTTGAATACAGACGGTGGGGTGATGTTGTGGGTGTAAAATGTGGAAGGTTCCCGAAGGTGGTAGGGTCACAGAGCAGCTTCTTCGATCCTAATTAATTACTTTTCCAGGTAGCTAGTTTCCCCTCCAACGGTTCTTTCGAGGGCTTGAAGCTTTTTCTGGTTTCGCTTAGAGTAGGGGATAAATATATCCAAACAAAGTTTCTGGCCTGCATTAGCAGAAGGACAAAATGAAACGAATCAGGACTCTCAGCTTCTCATAAAAACCAACGGATGAGGAAAGGATTAGCGACAGTAAAAAGTCGATTTTAAACATTTAACTGTTTAAAGTTTGGGTCCAAGCTAACGTTAATTAAAATTCAATTAATTTGACCGTAAAGACTAGAATTTGTCTCCAAATTGATGCCTAATTTACTTTTTCAAAAATTTAATGGAGAATGGAGGTATGGAGTAATACCTATTAGAAGAAGGCAAGGAAAAAAAGTTTATTGACTACCAGCCTATACTGTTGCACAAACTAGAGTGACAACAGCATGGTATTTCGTCTGCCGGAAAGAAGTTGGGACCATTCTTTATTTATAGTACAAAAATAATAGCATTATAATACAAAAGCAATACAGCTATAAAATTGTGTCAGTGTTTCGTCTCGTTGAACAAAATGTCAAATATAAAGCAAGGCATTTTTTTATATGGCCTGTCCAACTTCTAAAATAGTTTTACCCTCTCCTGGCCGTTCACGGACTTTGATGGCTTCGTCACTCCAAAAATGCCAAACTTTCATAAGATCACCAGAAGTGGTATAGAATTGTGGCTCGTCAAAAATATGTTATCTCGCAAAACTTGGGCCAAAAATCGCTAACAGCCACCAGCTACGTCGGTTATGCAGAAAAGTCTCCAGGGATGTCCTTCTACAGCTGTACCACTCGTGTTCCAAGAACAGGATGTCGTACTGCATATTTTTGTGGGGTAATTCTTGCCACTCGGATGCAGAAACGCGTTGTTAGTCATGGCTGGCCTCCTTTGGAATGATACATGCAGAGGTTCTTTAATTCTTTTCGGCATTCTGACTCTTCCAAGCATTTCTATTCTAAATGTCGTGAATTTGATAAAATTGAATTGGCCCTATCTTCCCATTGTGTCGGATGCCCATGGGTATGCTACGAGATCCTGCAGGAACCTGGTTATTCCATATTTACGGCTCAGTTTCTCTTCCGTGTGATCCGCACCAGGTGGGTTTCCTGGCTTTTCAACGCCTTACCTGAAGAAGTCAGAAATTTGAATGGCAAAATGTTCTCCAGAACCATTAAAGCACGCCTACTCAAAACCAAACTTCACTCTGTTGATGATTTTTATAATGTTTCTTGGTTACTGTGATAGTTTTTGTTGAGTATTTTTAAAAATATTCAAGTCACCATTAATATAAGTACTATCCATTCTGCATTAAGCCGTCTGTGATATTTATGCCTCGTATTCTATTTGCATCCCAAATCTTTGTTTACCATCTCTTCACCGTTTTTGGTTTTATATACTTTACTGCCTCTGTACTCATGACATGTTTGTAGTAACCTGGATGTATATTTTACCTAGGTTCTCAGTCATTCTGTCGACGTTTGTATTGTCTGTTCGAAGGCTGCTACAAATAGAAACTCTTTGAACTTGAACTTGAAAATGCACCCATGCTGCTGGCTGGAACTCTTCAGAAGAAAAAACCACAGTCATGCAGCATGGCTATAAGAGCGAATTTTCGAAGTTTTCGGCATCTTCCTCCTCCGCCTAAAATTTTCTGAAAATTAATTTTCGGCCAATGTTTTCCCAACTTGATACCATACAAAATTAAAACAGGAGTAGTTTTACGCAAAGTAAAATTTGGGGTGGAAGGAGGGGGAGGGGGAAATCAAAAATGTTTTGAATACCAGAAGAGTAGGTATTGGGTACGTAACAAATTTTTTGTTCCATTTTTTGCCGAGTAACACCTCGGTTTGTAGATTTTCCAACGCTGAACACGATGGTGAAGTCAGAATTGCGATATCCCATTCCGTTATCAGATTAGAGCAGACGAACCAGGAAGAACATCTCAAGAAATAACCACGTTCCTTCATCTTCAAAGTGCTCCAGTTTGAGAATGGAATGAGATATCGCAATTCTGATTTCACCATCGTGTTCAGCGTATAAAAACCTTTAAAATGAGGTGTCACTTGTCAGACTTTTTCATTTTGGGAATTTATGGGTAATTTTCCCCCCCTAAAACTCCCCAAAACTCCCCCTTAGGGTGACCCGATTCTGCCCATCTTCGAACTTAGCCTGTCGATTGCCAAGACAGATTTTTCGTGCAAATTTGAACTTTTTATCTCAATTCTTTCGAGAGTTATCGTCTGGAATGACACATACATATATAAATATATAAATATATAAATATATAAATATATATATATATATATACATATAATTTTTGGTGTCTTTCGGCAGGGAATTCAGGATGGTCTGAAACGGATTTTGGTATACAAATCTTTCGGAAATTCGAGTTTTAAAAATTTTGGACCGAGAACAATAGCTTCCTTTTCTTCGAAAATTCGCTAAAAACTCGTAGGTGTAGGAGCAGAATAACAAAATATTAAGCTGGGAGTTTCGAGGCGGTGTTGCGAAAACGGGATGTGGGCTTGAAGGGCCATCTACCTCTCCAAGGATCCGTAAACCTGATTTTACCGTCGAAGACGTTCACTGGAAACCATCTCGCCACACGGTAAAACTTCTCCCCTCCTCCCCGCCCCCTCCATCTCCCTTTTCCGGGTAGTTTTGCATCAAACGTCACGTGGAAAAAGGTTTGCGAAGGGGTTCGAGCTCCGCGGTGAGCCGCTCGACTCGACCCCCAGGACTTGAACCGTAAGTAACAGATAGCACGTGTAAGCCCGGCCCGTAGATGACGCCGTAGTCTCGTTATTTATGTTGCGAACAGGAGGAGAATATCCCTCATTTTTCCAACTCATTTACCTTTGTGGTTTCCCGTCCTCTCTTGCGGCTCTTCATCAAACTCACTTTTCCGCCCTCTTCTCGAGTTATTCGCGATTAAAAAACCCCGTCCGGACCAGCGGCTCGTCCTTTACGATCAGATTTGGTGGAAATTCCGATTCACTCGGATGCCAGCCTATCTAAGACACGTAATGCGACTAACTAAAGCGAGGATCAGCGTGGAAATTCCCTACGAGCCTTAAATTCTCGAGAAATAAATTGCTGATATTCTTTCAAGTTCGAAAGATACTGTGTTGGAGGATCAAACTCATAAGTTTCAAGCTGTATAAGATTTGCGTGGCTGTATGTTTATTACTTTTATTTATGCCTTAGATCTTCTGGGTTTCATTTGAAGAACAGCATTCACCTTTCCAAGTATGGAACATATTTTTGATCCAAGTGTGGACCATGGAACAATTTTGAACCAAAACAGCGAATTGATTATTACGAGTTTCATGTTGATCTCAAACAAACCCAGAATCTACTGTATCAGTGTTCAAATTTTTAGACTCAATTTTGTTTTTTTAGTGGAGACGTTAATGTTTTTATTGCAAAGTTTAGTTATACGCAAAGCTTCATGGAGGAATGGCCAATCACCCTATGTGCAAAGCTTCATGGAGGAATGGCCAATCACCCTATGTTTTCATGCACGCACAGTTTACATAGTATTATGAGCGCTACATTGGTCGTTGCTCGGAAATTCAGTCACCTGAACTTCTTTAAATCGCCCATGATTTTGCTGTAGGTATGTTTCAACGCCGAACTACAAGGTGAAGTTAGTCGTTCATTTTGGAATCACATTCAAGTCCTCCAGAATTGTTGTCATGCCTGATTGTAATGACTGATTATTTCGCGTATGACATGTTCGGTCTTCGTTCAGTTTACTGCACATTACATCAGAAAGGAGCTTTCAAACAAAACCCTGCAGTATTAAGCTTGAAGGAAATTAAATTTTGCGTCGAGGACTACATTGAATTTAAAATTTGACCGATTTTACGGTAGAAATCGGAAAAAAGCGCTGCAAATTATTACACAACGTTTATTATTTACTTGTAAAGATGCCCCTTCTGCCGTAGATCAGTGTTTTCTGTGGTCAGTACCTACTCTCGTGCTCCCCTCAGGATAGCTAAAGTCGAGTACCGGAGTCTGTCGGGCAATAACAGTTTCATAAATGCTATGCGGTGGATTCAAGAATTCTATCGTTAATTATTTGTTGTTATTCATGAAGCATTCAACTTAATTAACTTAACTAACTTATTTAGCTTAACTAACTTATTATTATTAATTATTAACTTAATTAGTTAATTTAACTTAATTAACTTATTTAACTTAACTTTGTTGAAATTACTAAAGTACCCTATCAACAAAATCCAAAATGACCGTCTTCTTCAAATGAAAAAAACAACCAACTCGATTTCGTACAGCAAAGCTTGATTATAATCAGGTGTTTCCTAGCAATGATATCTGGGCTGGATGTATAAAATTTCATTCACGATCACGTCGACGAAGCTTTTCACCCCTTTAGGGATGTCGGACAGTAACCTCGAGCTTCGCGGACCAACTAGACCCCATATTTCATTCATTTTCGTTCATATTTTTAGAAAGGTATTACTCTTTTTCACAATTAACTTTCTTTTTGTACCATTTTCGGATTCTGCGTAGGTACCTTGACACGTTCCCCCCCCCCCCCTATCTTTTCCCATGTTCGATTCCAAAGGTTCATTATTGAAAATAATAAACCAAAATCATTAACTTTGTTCGAAAGTACCTAATAGGGTGAACATTAATAAAGTCTATTGTTTTATTTGTGATACTAAATAACCATGGGATGTGCGTATGAGTGTTTTGAGAAAAATCCCTGGAAAATCAAGAGTTCTATATCAGGGACTGCAGAAGTCTAAGTCCAACGTGGGCATTTGGGCGAAGTTTCCTCCATCCTGTTTAACGTAACTTCTATTCTTCGCTTCGTCATCGGTGATGCCATGTTTTCTTCAAAAGCTCCCTCTGTAACGTCAAACCCTTCTCCATTTTTATATTTGAGGGAAAGACAGTAGATGGTGAAAAGGGGGGAGTAAAAAACTTGCCGTAAAACTTTCGGCTCCATCATCTGGGATGGAAAAAAAATCTTCCTTCCCCTGTTTGGGATCTTTCCCGCGAACCCCAGACTTTGGGAAATATTAAAAGTAGGCGTGGATGTTCGTGTAGCATTGTTAAGAGTTTTTTCTTGGACACATCCCCCCCCCCCCCCCCCGCCCTTTATGGTTTCCGTGCGAAGTCCAACGTCTGAAGAATCGGGGATAGAAGAGAATGCGAAACTGATAAAGTTGATGTCATACTCGTCCTCCCATTTTTCTTATGACGATACTCCTGTCAAGAGAGATCTGTCACTCAAAAAACTGGATTCCGGTCGCTGGTGAACTGTCAAAACTATTTGATGTCTCCTAGTGGGATTAAAATATGCAGAAATTTTACCAAAACGGTTCATTATTTTAGAAGATCGCTGTTCTGACGGTGGATATGATCGTCACCACAGAACTCTTTCAAAAATCGTGGTAGGTGCGGACTGTTGCCACTAAAAAATTAATCGAAAACCGACATTGCTAAAGCTATCTTCCAAAACGCTGATGTATTATTTGCTTCCAAATCTATATGGTAGCAGGGATCTGGCTCACTGGAGGGTTCATGAATTTTCCAACTACGTTCCAGGTTTCGGATTGCAGCTGAATCACGGCGTAGAGTGATCAATCACTGGGCCGATTTTCTATGTTTGCATGTATAGGGTACATTGTACTGCAAGGAGAGGACACTAGCTTTACCAACTACTAGAGAAAGTTGAGAGATACATACTGGGATATTTGTATAACTAAACGTACCTGCCATAACTGAAAACGTTCCCAAACCGTTTTATCCTCTCATACCCAAACGCCGCATAATGTGACCAGAAATCTGAACGTCGGCTCCAAATGCTTTTGTACCGAACGAGTTGTTTTTTGTTTTTTTCCCCCTAGATTATTTATGTAACACTACACATCGTCCAGCAGACGTCTCCTGTAGTAGGTGCATTAGATAGATGTTTAAATCAAGTTATAAATATTATGTGTATAATATTATTGTAGGTAAGGTTTGGTTTGGTTGAAAGAGGTTTAACGCCCCGCAGTTATCACCACAGCGAGTGCTAGAGGAAAGAGAGGCATCCCGCGGTTATCACCACAGCAGTCACCGGGAAGAAGGAGGCTAGAACCCCGCTGTTATCACCACAGCGAGTGCTAGAGGAGAGAGATGCGTCCCGCAGTTATCACCACAGCAGACGCCAGGAAGAGGGAGGCTAGAACCTGCTGTTATCACCACAGCAGTCACCGGGAAGAAGGAGGCTAGAACCCCGCTGTTATCACCACAGCGAGTGCTAGAGGAGAGAGATGCGTCCCGCAGTTATCACCACAGCAGACGCCAGGAAGAGGGAGGCTAGAACCCTGCTGTTATCACCACAGCAGTCACCGGGAAGACGGAGGCTAGAACCCCGCTGTTATCACCACAGCGAGTGCTAGAGGAGAGAGAGGCGTCCCGCAGTTATCACCACAGCCGCCAGGAAGAGGGAGGCTAGAACCCTGCTGTTATCACCACAGCAGACGCCAGGTAGAAGAAGGTGAATAACCCGCCGTTATTACCACAGCTAGGGAGCACCCCTCGGTTATCACCACAGCATGTGCAAAGAAGGGTAGGATAGAGAGTAGGGTGGTTGAGAGAGAAGTCCCAAGTCGGAGAGTGGTCAGTCGAATGAAGAGCTGGGCGAGCCGGACGGTATATATAGGCACCTCTACCCCCCCCCCCCCCCTGTTCTTCAATGGCCGTTGCGACCATTGAGAAACGTTGGGGAGCTTGATGGAGGGGACCCTTCTCCTCCTTTCCCCGAGGCGTCGCTCGGCTCGTCGTTCTCCTTGTTTATTTGGTTAAAGTTAAATCTTACATATTACATAGGTGTGGTAAATGTAGAATTTTGAGGGGTACCACGACAGTTATCATTGAGATAGTTCATAATTCTCAGTAATCATCGTTCTTAGTCGACAAAAAAAGGGGTTAAGCAACTAGGTGAATGTTCATACCCATTTTGTGGTTGACAGAACCACAGGCGAATACAAATGAATTTACGTGAGAGGCCGTCTTGGAACGTGAAGGATATTGTGAGCAGAAGTGGTACATCCGAGTTAGATACTTTTCCTCCTCGAGAGGGATGCGGTTTTGATACTTGATATCCCTCTTCCATTTGAGAAGCGCTTCCTTGATCAAACTCTATCCGCATGAAGACGGGGAGGGGGTTGACTATCTTGATTAGATCCCATAAGGAGAAGGCCTTAATCTTAGCTGGCTCAGCCTCTGCCTTTTCTGTTTCTCCCCCTTCAGCAGCCTCCTATTCAATCAATACTCGTACTTATCTCTCGGGAATCATTTGCTACCTTCGGCGTTCGACACAATAGGCCGGGTTCGGCTTCCAAAAATCATTTTCGTTTGAGACGCGAGAGGAAAGAGAGGAAAATTATGTTTAATTATGCGGCAATCTTATTTTGCCATTTTTATTAATTTATTTTATTTCATTTATGTGATATAATATATTTAAATTACTATGGACAAAGGAGTAACATTATAGGCCAGTATAAAATTCAGTAATTACCCCTTCCGTCTGGATCATTGTTCTGTAAGCGATGCCGTTCTAATTATGCGTACCTAGCTAAAACTAAAATAGTTGAGGGAAGGTGCGGATCTCATTTGGTCCCACATCAACGGCAGTTTTGTCTACGCATGTGCAAAGGTTTCCGTGCGATCCGCTCACTTGGTAGACAAATGTGGAAGTTAGATGGGAACTAGCTCACTGGCGAGTTGATGGAGCGTCCATGCTCCAGACCTTTCCATCATTACAGTAGACCTACTGACTCGAAGCACTAACGTTTTCCGTTTTTCCGTCAAACTGTTCGCAATTAAGGAGTTTCAGGGAGTTTCAAAACAAAAACCTCAATATCATAATACGGTATATGATTGCACTTGAAAAGATTTACGTTCGTGTTGTCAGACCATTTAGCATCCAGATTATTTAAATATGATGCCCGTATTTTGTTCTTACAGATTCTGTTGCTTGGTGATTCTCGATCACGGTTTTGAATTATAACTTGGTGAGTAGGTGGTCACCAGTTGGTGAGTACCACTATTCTGTACAGCCGAGTTGTTGCTATGCTTTTACAGGATGGAACTTAAAGGTAAATATTCTCAAAGGACTATTTCAGTGTCGGCAGTATTTTCTGTGATAGGTTAGGAATGAAAATCGACATTTGTACGTTTCTGAACTCTAGTAAGGTCGAGATTTTATTGGAAAATGATTGAATTGTTTATAACGGGAGCCCATATGCAACAACTTCCGCAACCAACCATATATTATCACCTCCGGTAAAGTCTTGGCTCGAAATTGGTGAGATTGGAAATTTCGAATGTAGTGGACTGAGAAAGGTGGCGCAAAGAGTCTTCCCTACCATCAAGGCTCACAAGTCATCCAGACGTTGCCTATCCACTTGCCTGGCAAGGAGCATCTTGTTCTCATCTACGACTATACCTCATCCCTAATAACCTACGTTCTGGAAATCACACCTGTTCTTTCACGTTCCTGCGTTTCAGTTATATGGAATACTGAGCTTATACGGAGCGACAAAAATATAAAAAGGTAGTAAATCCATACAAAAAAAAAAAAAAAAATCTGAGCGATGGCACTATGTTGGGCAAAAAGTATTCAGCCTCTTGAGGTTTAAAAATATTGGCAAGATCCATCAGTTCGAACATTCGCTCATTAGATCTTACTGCTTAGTGCCTACCATTCTCATTTTACGTTACGATCATATGCCTGCTTAGTGTTATGTATGGAATACTGAGTTCGATTATACGAAGCAACAAAAAGAGAAGAAGGTAGTAAATCAGTGCAATAAAAGATTATCTAATCGATGATACCATGTTGGACAATAACTATTCGAACTCTTAAGGTTTAAAAATAGTGGCAAGATCCATTAGTTCGAACATTCACTCATTAGCTCTTACTGGTTAGTGCCTAGCATTTTCATTTTGCGTTACAATCATTTTTTTTTCTGCTTTTCAACTGTGAACGAGGATAGTGCATTGCTGTTCACGTTCATGTTTCTAACAATTAATATGAAGTCGGCAGTGACTGACAGTGTAAAGTATCTGATAGATAGGCAGGTATCTATGCGCATTCCCTAGTTGTACTTTCTCGCATTTAATTCTGGCCATCACGTACGAAGGTGTTTGCTTGTATACAGTCCTGTTTCTTAGCTGAAGACGTCTTCTTCATACGTAAACCCATCTAAGAACCCTCATCCCTACGGGCCCTTGTCATATTTCACTGTAACTAACTGACCAGACTTAACTGCTCACCCTCCTCAAAGATTATTATCTCCCCGGAGATAGAGGAAAATAGAAGGGGCGCGACGGGCTAATGGAGTTACATCTGTCACCTTCTTAGATCTCGTAGAAGGCGTGACGTACAGTCTGAAATCTCCGACGATTGTTGCAAGTTGCACTTCGAAAAAAAAGAGAATCATACACGTGCCTCGAGATCCCCCTTCGTTCTTTAACGCTGAGATAGTGCGAAAAGAAAACCCCGTTGGAGGGTAGGTGACTACATCCAGGACTTACCAGGAAATAAGGTTTCCTGTTTTATGTTGGCTCTGCGAAGAGCTGATAGCGAAATAATGGAACCGCTAGGAACTCGTTGTGCCCGCCCGAGCTATTTCAGGTTTTCCCCTGCTATCTTCACCTACTTCTTGTCGTTTTCAGCATATATCTTTCAAATTCCAGCAGATCCTTACAGGTCTCATTCGGTTGGCTTTCTGGTTTCTGAGGTTCAGCAGTGCATTTTGATGTCGATATTATTCTTACTACTTACCTACATTTCGAGATGTCAAATCGCAAATAATACAGAAATCCGTCCGTCCAACGCACAGTGTTCAAGGAACTCTGATTTCGTTGCTAAACATCTTAGATCCCCTAGTTTTTGGTGAAATACTCTTCCTGTAGGTCCTACCTTCAGAATCGAATGGAATCCCTCCAAAGCTGATATGCTGGTTCGTTTCCAAACTGTAGCAAGTGGCAGACCGAAAATTTTCACCCCCCCCCCCCCCCCCTCCAGAGGTTATGGTCTTCGCAGTTGTTTGGTATAATGGTGTTTTTGAACTGGTTACGTATTCCATCCTTCTTAATTGGAGATGTTCTTAATCTGAGACCGTCGACATTTTAAGTAATCGAAGACATCGGAATTTATGAATCATTGAGACAATGTGAAGCAGTGGGGAGGAGGAAGAAGGCAGTGCATCAACAGGCATAGGGGACAGTACGGCGATTCTCGTCAATATCTAAGTTCTCCTCTTCGCCGTCACCGCTGCTTTGTCAGCGAATACGCGGAGAAAAACGCTATTTTAAACGGTCCAAAATTATCCATCCATCCATTTGCCGACCATTTTCCATTCGTCATATTATTAAGTATTATTCACGTTTAGTGACGGTGAAATAATATATACGAAAAATGGGTTTGTGCCCATCTTGAAAGCTGCTACCGTTGGGCTATCTGGAATGAGACCGAAAGTAATTTGGTTATGTGATGCGAATGGGGAAAAACGCATTTACCGTAGTGAATAATCACCTGATTTATATCACTATTGTTATTTTAATGTATTGAAAGTTGTAGAATATGTTGAGAGTAGTCCAGTTGCAATGGTGGTACCAGTGGAGTTTCAAAATTGAAACCAGGAAAGCGTAACAAGTTGCAGGATTGCAGTATTGCAGGATTGGTGTAGGGTTTCCATTCCATGAGTTGAGGACATGTGCCACATCACTTCTCCTCTCTATAGGAAGCTCAACTATGTGGGACCTATCTTACTATTTCAAGAAATAATTTCTCTCTCTGTTCGAACACTTTTGAAATATATATAAATAAAAGATAATGTCTTCATTTTTTACGGGTTTTACCTATGTCAAGTAACCATTACTAAGTAGTTTCTTTATGTTTATGTTTTTGTGAGTCTCAAATCAAGTAGGTAACCATAATTAACTATCCAATTAAACGATGGGGTTGTACATCTGGTCTTGTTATTTCAGCTTTTCAGGAGTTTTCGGCTTATTGAAGCTTGACAACGTCACGCTGTTCATTTTCATGTTTCCATTCGAATAGGACAGTTTGCAAAAGGCGAGTTGGGGGATTCTGCTGGATTATTCAGTTTTTTCTCTGTTCAAAAAAAAGTCAACAAAAACCCGCTAATTACGACCTGTTTCACGACTCCACATCTGACCTTCGTGAAGGACATGCGACGGACAGGTCCGTGTGTCCCGGAAACCGTCAACCTGTCAGCCGGACACGCCGGAAATATAATCTTCATCCCCATCAGACTCGACAGTTTAGCTGAAAACCGGATACCGTCCTCGTTTGTTGGGTATAGTTCTGCGAGACGAATCTCCGGATATCAATGCTGCGGGTGGTTGAGCGGAATAAACCGCCTCGCCAGCAATACCGAGCTAATCGGTAGAATTAATTTTACTAGGAAAACGGGGTCCCGGGTTATATATCCGGATATGGCTGGTATCGCAGTTAATGCTGCTTCGCTTGTACGATGAACACAGTTGTAGCTCTCCTCGCAGCCGCGTGCACCCTGGCGGTATGTACAGTTACGCATTTTGACAACATGATTATCCAGTAGGTAGTAAATAATTGCAATATTTTTTCTTGTTATTGCTGAAAGCGTGGTACGTAAGGTCGCAACGGACCCTCACTAAAAAAATGTCAGTAAAAAAAAAAAAGAATTAACCTCGTAGGTAGGTAAATAGGTACTCCAAATCGGAATTAGAAAATCGATCAAAAATTCCACAGAGATATAGGTACCTATCTAAAATGTATTTTTATGTATTAACTCAGGAAATTAATATATGTATTTGCTAGGATGAGAAGGATGCTTCCTGTTAAGGTTTTTAGAGCTGATTATTTTGCACTGGCGCAATCTGTTCTCCTTTATGGTCTGCCGGCTTGGGTTAGCGCATATACTACCAATTTAGACCCGTTAATGCGCACGCAGAAAGCATTGCTAAGGATTATTACAAATAGCGGGAGCACACGCCGCCATTATTTAAAAAAAAAACTTGATATCGAATATAAAGAATGTTTCCTCAATATGACAGGTTCTGAAAGAAAAGTCATTTTCGCACCCTCAGCATGATCCGCCCGCCCTGCACCAGGTTTTTGGATTTATGGTCCTCCCACGTTGCATCACTACGCCAGGTCTTAATGCTTCCAGATACTTCGGGACAAAATTACCGAATGAGTTGAAGTCATGCTTCTGGATCAGCCAAAATGCGTTAACCGAATTTTAAAATCCCACTATCTAAATCTAGATTGATACTAATAAGTGTAAGTATTCTAGTAAGCTATTCATTCCTATAATAATGCGCGAAGGAGCTTTTTCTTTTTTCTTTCTTTACTGCAACTGGAGTTTCTTGTATGTGGACATGGATATATATGTTGAATCATAAGGGAACTCTTCTACTCTTCTCCCTAGCTCGGTCATTAGCCCGCATTTTCCTTAGATAGGTGTATTTTGTTTATTGAAACCATATTACTCATATGAAAAAAAAAAGAATTTCGTAAACACTGCGTATTGCTACTATTAGCATTGTATTATTCCAACAAAGAACAATTAATATTGACGCGAAGGTTCCGTTCTTCATCTGTTTCTTGTGACGATAATTGATCAGAAATTACTATCTCCCCACTATGAACTTTTAAGGGTTTCTGGTTAGTAGCCGACTGCGATAGACGGAACCTGGGTTACGTGCTGTATACTTACACACGTAAAGTCATACGTACACACGTACTTTGGGATTTTTATAGTCAGATTCGTGTCCAGGATGTGTGGGCGACTGTGCTTCATTCTGCCTAAAAACTGAAAATCTTCGTTTTAGAAAATCGTCTTTTTCGCTTGTTATTTGGCAAGATCTTCATGAAATTCCCGTGATGATGAGATTTACGGTCGCTTAAGAATGAATTTCATCAGAATTCTTGAAGCTGTATTGAAAGAAGGTCAAAAACTACCATAATAAATAGTAAACAACTATTATAATAATAGTTGTATACAATTGTAATAAAATATTTATTTAAAAATAAATATAGCAATAGTATAATCAACCTTAGATGAAATCTCACTAACTAAGAATATGGGCACCAAATGAGAGGCGGATGTGATTTTCTTGTAAAACCCAACCTTGTGGGGAAATGGCGGTGGTTGGTGGGAACTGGCTCACTGATGTTTCATGATTTGCCCAACTGTAGTCTGGGCTTGTAAGTCTTCAGCGTGTAGTTGATATGCTGACCGATTCATCCCACCTCCGGAATGTTTGTGTCGTATTGATGGGCAGCGGCGGTTGTACGTGTACGAACACGATAGGACGAGTAGTAGCAGTTTTCGCTTCATTTTTGTTACAGTTATCCTAATTGTAGGCTAATTGGAAAATTATATTGGGTTACCAGCATGCGTTGCCAAGATCGGATAATGAATCACAGATGAAAGGACAATCGACTACAACTTCGACCCCTACGCCGACGCCATCCGTTGTTTCAATGTCACCCGAGTCCTCCAACTCCATGTCGATGCCTAACATCGCCGGCCAGGAGAAACAGCCCCCACAAATGATGGCACAGACTCCGCAAATGACAGTTCCATCACAGAGTGCCCCAGTAATGCCACAGGTACTAACTGATTCGTTACTGGTACATCATTGTCGTTTATTCAAATTCTATATTAGGATAACGTCGTCAACTTTACAACAATCTTGGGTATCTTGGGTTGGATAAATCAACCCGTTGTTGTACACACATTCTGCCTACAGTTATTAAAGTTCCCCCTTCCACATATGTAAAATATGTTAATAACCAGTAATTAAGTACACAGCCTCAACTAACTGGTAACTACGTAGGTACTCGTAATTCAGAATTAGTTATGACTCCTCCCCCTGCAGTTACCACAGATTCTATGAGGAGGAGATACCTACCGAAATAACTTGGTTGATCGACTGAGTACATTAGGGTACTCATTGATAGGTACATTGGTTTCAGAAAAATTATGAACTTCGAGATTTTATAGTCTGCCAGGTAACGTGATATATTTGTCGATTCGACATTAGAATAGTTTCGACACAAATGGCTTCCCCATTACGAATAGTTGTGCAATAGGAAAAAGGTTAAATTTTTTTAAACTCTTATTGCGGTACATTAGCAGGTACATATATATTAATCTTAATAATTTGTGACGAAAAGGGTTCGATGAACAATATGGATCCTTCGACCGTGAACTCAATGATGGAACAAGGATCTGACTCAGGAAGCGAATCACCTCAACCTGGGAGCATGTACCAAATTGGTGAGGCTTTACCATAACTACTTTCCGAATTATGCAAGTTTATTTATTTATTTTATTTTATTTTTTTCATTCCTCTCCAGTATACTACATTATTATGCCAGTCTATTTTTTGCATAGGTCTATAATTAATCAACAAAAAATAATAAGACACTCAATAATAAGTCTCAACAAAAAATAATAAGAAACTCGGGAAATGTAGACTTTGCGGGACAGCTATTCGAGTAATTCTGAATAAAACTGTATCGTTATTCTCGTTCTGTAGGTATCGTTATTGGATTTGAATACAAAAAACCATTCATTGCTTTTCATTGGTTTTCAGACTTGAATAATAATGTGATACATTTTTCAAGAAGTTCATGTTCCCTCTTCAAATATTTTCCTTAGATCATGATTGAAGATTTTGAACTGGTTTTAATTCGAACGTCCTCAGTTGAAAGATTGCATTGGCCTCGATGTTTGTTTACATCAGGCTTTCCGTCAAATATATTGGATTAGTCACTGAAGTATATTCCTTGGGCCGATCCATCAGGAGGATGGGGAACTGTCAGCAAGGACGAGCTCTCCTTAGATTATGCCAAGCATTGCATACATCGGTTCTGAATAAGATGAAGCGCTTCCAATTTTCCTTAGAACTATAAATATTCGTCGCTTAGTCTTGTAAATTCATCACAAAATATGTCAAATAATACTACTCTTCTGATTTCAGGTATGTCGAACAACAATTAGGACTTTGAGGCACAGTTTTCTGACGAATGGGAAGAAAATTTGAGGGACTGATCTGTAATAAATACCGTTAGAAACAATAACAATGAACGCTGATTGATCATTAAATGCTCTTGAAATTGAAAGTTCCGTTAAAATTTCACCTTCATCCAGTCCAAAGTATTCGTAGGTTGGTTTTACGGAAATTCAGTAATCTACAAATAGTTCATGATGGTGAAAATTATTGTAATAATCATTTATTAGTATATTTGGTAATATATGTACTATGGTAGTTTTGATATCAAGTCACAAATAACTAGCGTACCTTTAGCTAACCATTTATTAATAGGTACTTTTTAAGGGCCCACTATTTGGCTTTTTGGAACTACTGAGCTCAGTGGTTTGCAAACAGTAGATTTTAAATTTAATTAATCCAACTTCAATGACTTCTAAAACTGACCTCTAATGGTAACCCCCTTGATTTTTGTTGTGGACTCCAATGATAATATTTTTATGCATAAGTACAAAAAATGCGCTCATGTGCATAAAACGCACGTTAACATTGTTCAGTTACTAGAAAGTGGCAAAATGCACGTTTTTATTAATTCGGTTTGTTCTTCTGTCCGGAATAATTTTTGTTATCAATTTTTCGCCCACTTCCTCTCCTCCTCTGATGTCCAATTGAGCTGAAATTTTGCGTAGTTACCTGTCTCTGATGACATGAATCAATCATAAAAAAAACCAGTCATGCAGCATGACTTAATGAGCGAATTTTCAAAGAAATATTCGAATTAATGGCTATGGTTTTGAATAAAGGAAAACTTCGGTCTAAAATTTGGTTTTCTATGTATATTCTCTTCGTATTTATTTTAATTTGTACGTTTTGTCCATCCTGATTCTACCGTTTGTTTATTACGTAATTGTACTAAGTGCTTATTTATTTGATCGCTGTGGGTAAATTCAAGGAGTTGTACTAATCGTTTGCCTCCCCCTATTTTCTTCGAACTCTCGTCTTCAATTAATACTTCTCACATATTTCAATCTGACCACTCTAAGGGGGTGGGGGGGGGGGGGGGGTAAGAGTTTAAAGATTATCCTAGTTTTGGGTAATTTTTGCGCACTTTAAATGCTCTAATTTAAGAACGGATTTAGATATCTAAAATCCGATTTCACTATCGTGTTCAGCGTGCAAAAACCTTTAAAATGAGGGGGTCACTTGTTAGAAAATAACATTTTGGGGATTTTTGGGTAATTTTTGCGCACTTTAAATGCTCTAATTTGAGAACGGATCAAGATATCTAAAATCCGATTCCACCATCGTGTTCAGCGTGCAAAAACCTTTAAAATGAGTGGTCACTTGTTGGAAAATAACATTTTGGGGATTTTTGGGTAATTTTTGCGCACTTTAAATGCTCTAATTTGAGAACGGATCAAGATATCTAAAATCCGATTCCACCATCGTGTTCAGCGTGCAAAAACCTTTAAAATGAGGGGTCACTTGTTAGAAAATAACATTTTGGGGATTTTTGGGTAATTATTGCGCACTTTAAATGCTCTAATTTGAGAACGGATCAAGATATCTAAAATCCGATTCCACCATCGTGTTCAGCGTGCAAAAACCTTTAAAATGAGGGGTCACTTGTTGGAAAATAACATTTTGGGGATTTTTGGGTAATTTTTGCGCACTTTAAATGCGCCAAAACCCTCCTTAGAGTAGGCCAATTTCGCCCATCTTCGAACTTAGCCTTTCGATTGCCAAGATAGATTTTTTGTGCAAATTTGAGCTGTTTATCTCAATTCTATCGAGAGTTATCGTCTGGAGTGACACATATATAAATAAATATATATATATATATATACATATAAAAAAGTGTTAAATTTCAGGAATCGTTTTAGAATGGTCTGAAACGGATTTCTATGAAGAAAATTTCCAAAAATTTATATTATTTAAATTTCGAAGCCATTGCAATAGCTTCATTTTCTTTGAAAATTCGCTAAAATGTATGCGAATTAATTAATTAGTATTGTTTTACTACATTAAAATAATTAGCTTGACGCTAGTCAGGGGGACTGAAATAAGCTTCGGTAAGTTCAAAAATAATAAGTAAACTAATTTCGGATCTAACTGCTTCGGATAAATTCGTTTAGGTGTGATGTGTGCAGACATGAGTAGGTACAGGCAAACAGACTGAGAAACATCGAGATAATAATTCCGATTGTCTTCGAATTGCATTAAAAATAAGTGATTCTGTTCTAACCAGTGAACAGAAAGACATTAGAGAGTTTTCGAAAAAGTTTGGCCACAAGACGGACTAAGGATCTCCGGGCTAAAGATCTAAGGGGAAAAAATCGGATGCTAACCTCCTAGCTAAAAACCTAGATCGTGAAAGCTCGGTCGTTGAACGATCTAAGCTGATTCGATGGGTGACGCTAACGTTAAGGTTGAACTGTTCTCATCATATTCTCATCACTTGAAGATTTCAGTTTAAAAAGCCGTTTTCAGTTTTCATCTTCGCTAGTACAATTATACGGTTGTTCATAGACTAGCCAGGTGCAATTAATTAAGATTTTCCAGTCTTAAAGAATCACAGAAACATTTCCTCTTACTATTTTTAAATGGAAAATAATGTACGGATGCCCATAGACACGAGACAAATTAGCCAAAAAAACTAAAGCTTTGGCTAATTAAAGTTATTTGGCAAAAATTAGTGGCTAATAGGTAGACATTATTAGCCAAAAAACTGTAAGGTTGTCCATAGACATAGAGAAATTAGCCAGGTACAATTTACTGACATTTTCCAGTCTTCAAGGATCACAGAAATATTTCCCAATACTGTTTTCAAAGAAATATAGATATGTTGGGTTTTTATACAGCAGAAAAACCGAGAATCGAGAGAAAAAAGACGCACGCTATCAGGTACACGTATAAAACACAAACAAATAATCACAAATGCCATGGAAGAAGGCAATCCATGCGATGTGGTTTCCTTGGTGGAAGGTTAGTACGGGAATCAGCCCATACCCCCACCCTCAACCCATACGAACCCCTGTGTTGGGTGGGAACCCATACGACCTATTGCTAGGTCGTTTGCGTAGACTTGTGACATCCACCGTTGACGAGCTAAGTTAGGTCGTTCCCACCCAAACGTGCGCATGCTCAGTTCGCACTTTCCTTCGTACGTAAGGCCTTAGCCCGTCAACGGGCCAGTAGCCAAACCTTTGCGAAAACTCTCTAATTGCGATTTCAGTTAAACGGATATAGAAAGCTCTCTTTCCGCCTTTTTCAAAAATTTGCCGACTGTAACATTTTGACTTCTTGTCAGGCCCCGTCTCATTATATGGGAATAATTTGTCGGTTCACGCCATGATAAGAGTATAAGCTATATGCACTTGGGGCAAACTCCCTTTGATTCCCCTCAATACGTCAGGCTTCAACTGAAATATCTTCGGGCGCCGGAGAGCGAAACTTTGATTCAGCCCCATTACTCTCTGATTCCTTCACTTTCCCACCCCCAGCGTTTGGCATCATAATTGCTCAATGAGGCATACGGAGGCCTTCCCGAACATTGGATTCAGCTTTTCCCCTCTCGAAAATTCGAACCTCACCGAGGGGGGGGAAAAACCAGAGAAGACACTAGAGCAATTTTCCCTCTACCAAAAACTTTAGAATGTTCTCGTCGAAGATCGGTGTTCAGACCCTTTTTCGGCCCCATAACCCCCCCTTTCTCATCCGTAGGTTGGGTTTGGCTGCCCCCATCGTTTTCGTCGTTTAAGCACGGAAAACCCATAACTTATCCTTTCTGGACCCTTTCTTTCCTCCGATCCTCAATAACTTACCATTATTGAATATGGGGAACGGGAAAATATTCCTGAAATTTAATGGACGGAATAATCGAAGGGCCCTTTTCCCAGAACTAATACAATAATTTTTAGCTTGGATGACTTCTGCAAAGAGTAGGACGAGGTCGACGAGATCCCTCTCTCGGAAAAATCATCCCTTCTGTTCTCTACTAGACTCAGCTTACAGCGCACAGCTATTCAAAGCTTTGCTATTGATCCGTGGATTCTCGTTTACTCACCCTTGTCCGGGGGGTGGGGGGGGGGGGATTGGGAATTGGCAGTGTTGAGTTTTATAGCTACTAAATTATTAATACTAGCTGATGTGTCTGCATTTTAACTAGCTGCAGGAATACCTAGAACTCGACGCCCAGACCACAATTGGAATTAGTTTTGCAAGCCGGAAATTGAACTTAACAAAGAGAGCCGAAACAAGATTTCGGCGTGGAAAGCACCTTTCTAATGTCCGAATGTCTTGAAATATGGATAGCTTGACTTTTTCCTGTGCGCTACACGCCAGTTACTTATCATTTAAAAAAAAAAAACGCTGAACATATTACACAACGGTTTATTATCCTATGTACACACTCCTTCTGCGTGGATCACTTCTCACTTGAGACTATCTACCATTCAGCATCTGGATTTTCTTTTTTTTGCTTCCGAGTCTGCGAAGCAGCGGAAGCCTTGTGTTCACTTTCGTGAGCCAAAAAATTTTTGTCTTCAGAAATCAAAATTTCCACTTGCATTTTGCGTTTCAAAGCCTACTGAACAAATTTGGTTCCGTGTCTGTCGGTCTGTGAGTCTGTCTGTCCGCATTTCCTTGTTACAGCCATAACTTCCACGATTTTGAATTGATTCAGCTCAAATTTTGAGGGATGGTGCGGATAAGGCCCCTTGAGGTCCCATACAAATTTCAACATGATTGATCCAGCGGTACGCCCTGCGCATGCGCTAACGTTAAATTCAACAAACACGCATAACTTTCACAATTTTGATTCAATTTCGCTCAAATTTTCAAGGGTTGTTTGGACAAGGCCTAGTGAGTTCCAGTATGAATTTCAGCATGATCGGACCCTCGGTGCGCTCTGCGCATGCGCTGGCGTGAAATAGATTCAATTTCCTTGTTACAGCCGTTGTAACCAAAGATTTCACCCAATTTCAATGTAATTCTCAGGGATTAAGCGGGTAGGGCCCATTGAGGTCCCATAAAAAGTTCAACATGATAGAGCCAGCGGTTCGCCCTGCGCATGCGCTAACGTGAAATTCTTCAAACACGCATAACTTTCGCAATTATGTATAATGGACGTAATGTTATGTAATATGTATATTTCATGTAATGTTATGTTATGTAATGTAATGTTATGTAATATGTATATTTCACGTATGTAATGTTATGTAATGTAATGTAATGTTATGTTATTCTGCTTCAGATCTGTTCTATTTTATAGTGGGTCACTCTGATTGTGACGAGGAAGCTCCTGTGCCATCACCTTGGCAGTGTATTAGCGAATTTTCGAAGAAAAGGAAGCTATTGTTCTCGGTCCAAAATTTTTAAAACTCGAATTTCCGAAAGATTTTTATACCAAAATCCGTTTCAGACCATCCTGAATTCACTGCCGAAAGACACCAAAAATTATATGTATATATATATATATATTTATATATTTATATATATATATATATACATTTATATATTTATATATATATATTTATATATTTATATATTTATATATGTATGTGTCATTCCAGACGATAACTCTCGAAAGAATTGAGATAAAAAGTTCAAATTTGCACGAAAAATCTGTCTTGGCAATCGACAGGCTAAGTTCGTAGATGGGCAGAATCGGGTCACTCTAAGGGGGAATTTTGGGGAGTTTTAGGGGGGAAAAATTACCCATAAATTCCCAAAATGAAGCAGTCTGACAAGTGACACCTCATTTTAAAGGTTTTTGTACGCTGAACACGATGGTGAAATCAGAATTGCGATATCTCATTCCGTTCTCAAACTGGAGCACTTTGAAGATGACGGAACGTGGTTATTTCTTAAGATGTTCTTCCTGGTTCGTCTGCTCTAATCTGATAACGGAATGGGATATCGCAATTCTGACTTCACCATCGTGTTCAGCGTTGGAAAATCTACAAACCGAGGCAAAAAATGGAACAAAAAATTTACCAATATCCAATACAATACAGAGTAGGTAATGGATACGTAACATACGTACTGTACGTATGTTTGATAAGTAACTGTACGTATATTGTAGTACCAATACTACAATATACGTACATACTTGAATACCTATAATTACCCAATAAGTTTAAGATTGCCCATATTTGAATGGGATATTCCAAACATCACATTTTACATAAAATCAGTTATTTCTTCGAAAATTCGCTCTTATAGCCATGCTGCATGACTGTGGTTTTTTTTTTTTTTTTCATTAGCCGACAGCCATAGCCATGAAGTAATTTTATTTTGTTATTTCACATTACATTGTTGCAATAAAAGAACGAAAAATAAAGACAAATGAATAAGAAAATTAAATTTTGATTCCTGCTTCTTGGATAAATGAACAAATGCCTTTGAAAACTATAAAACTCCGCGAATGCACCATTTCGGGAAAGTTCACTGGATTGACCAAATGATGAACGCACGTATCTAACAGCCGACGTCTTGCAAGATCGAATCTCGGGCAAATCATAAACCTATGCTCTAGGTCGTCTTCCTGATCTTGACAAAATTCGCTCGCTGGAACGTTGACCATACCGATTCGGTGCAAGTAAACTCCACACAAAGCATGGCTAGAGCGTAAACGGGCTATTGCCCTTATCTCCGGTCTACTCAGCTCAAACTGGGAAAACCAAGGTTTGACCCCAATTTGAGGGTTGTGCCCGCGGTATCTTATGCCCGCTCTGGCTTCATCATAAAGCTGTTGCCATCGGACCTTCAGTTCTTCGTGGAGCCTCACGTAGATGTCGGTGAATGGTATTCGAATATCCAGATCCACTCCGTTTTGTCTTTAACTTTTAGAACTTCGGGCGTTCTTTCGGGACTTACCTTCTTCTCATCTTACCTCTGCTGCATCTTCATCTAGAAATTCATGGGTCTCCTAACTTGTATTATGCGGAAATTGAAATGTTGTAACGGTCTTTAACTTTTAGAAAAGAGTGTTCTTTTTAGGTTGAATAAATAAATACAAATAAAATAATAAAAACAAAAAAACTCCATAAAAATAAAGGAAAGGGCCTTCTGAAGTAATTATTGAGGTTTTAGGGTTGGCTGCAGGGGTGGTCTGGAGGTGAAATAAGAAGTGTGCAGTTCCCATTCCCTGAATCTAAGATCTTAAACCCTCAGAAAAACGTTAACCTATACGATGCCACCCAAAGAAATATATAATTATTTGTATCAAAGAAAAGTTTATTTTTCATTATCTGGAGTATTCTTTCATGTTGATTTTTGTTATAACATTGTGGAACTGTTCTCCCTATCTCGAGCCTTAGCCTACATAAGGTAATATTTTCCTTTGTTATTTTTACCTATACAGGTTTTGAATGGGAGAAAAAATTCAGAAAACCTTCGCGGGGGTGGATTTTCTCCTTCAACACCATTATTTCGGTATGTCAAAAAAAGAAACCTTCGTGGGCGTACACATCTCAACTCACCAATGTTTCATCCCAATCGGATGAACTGTATAGGAACGGGAAAAAGAAACATTCATTTTGGTTTATTATTCTGTGAATAATACACCTATGTATTCGCTCAGCAAAAAATTTTTATAACACCCTCTCTAAATTTTTTCTTTTCCGTTTCAAGGTGCGTAGATTCCAAAAATGCAATGTCCGTCCGCCGTACGCCGTATCACGTGTACAGGCTTCATTTTCGGTCTAAAAAAGTCGTTCTTTCGCACACATGCTCCATTTGGGCCCTAGTTGTGTCCCGAAACTTTTCAGCCCGATCGGAATATACCCAGGGGTGTTATGAGTGAAAATGTGTATAAAAATAGGTATACTTTTTGTGTTTTAGTAACATAGTAGTAAAATGAGCTTTTGAGGCATCGTTTTCCATGTTTTTGGGGACGAGAAGACCGAATATGAAGTCGATTTTGACCAAGGAGTGGAAAATTGAGGTTGTACCAGATGTTCAGCTCCCAAAATTGATTTTTTATTAGTCAAAAACCTGGGAAATCGTCTGAAAAATCACCATCAATTTGTACAATAACATTGGAAAAAGTGTAAACAGGTGAATCAAGACCATTAAATGCCACTACCAATGATCAAAGATAATTTGAAAAAAAAGGAGCGTACCTAATTCGCGTTTTCGGGGCCAAAATTGGTGGAAACCACCAGAAATAGCTATTTCAATTATTTTCTATGAAAGAAACAATAAATGAACAACCAAAGTTTCTGTAGGTACTATGTCCAATAGAATAATAAACCCATGTGACAAGGACTTTGCAGCGTTTTTGGTTTATTATTCTGTGAATAATACAACTATGTAATCGCTCAGCAAAAAATTGTATAACACCCCATCAAAATTTTTTCTTTTACGTTTCAAGGTGTGTAGGTTCCAAAAATGCAATGTCCGTCCGCCGTCAGCTGTATCATCCATATCTACTTTAATTTCGGTCTAAAAAATTCGTTCTTTCGCACACATGCTCCATTTGGGCCCTAGTTGTATCCCGAAACTTTCCAGCCCGATCGGAATATACCCAGGGGGGTTGTGGGTGAAAAACGGGAGTAAAAATGGGGGTTTTGGGTACTTTTGTAACATGAGCTTGTGAGGTATCGTTTTCCATGTTTTTTATGAGGAGGAGACCGAATATGAAGTTGATTCTGACCAAAGAGTGAAGAATTGAGGTTGTAACGAAGGTTCAGCTCCCAAAATTCATTTTTTATGAGCCAAAAACCTGGGAAATTGTCTATCACCGTAAACTTGTATAATAACACTAAAAGTAGTGTTAACAGTTGAATCAATACAATGAAACTGCGCCTGTTTATGTAGGTATATTGATTGTTAGGTGCAGGTTTCGACCAAGCGGTCTTCCTCATCCACTCGGTCGAAAAGGTATTTACACAGTACGAACTAAATCACTCGCGAAGAAATTGTGGAAACCCATTTCAAAGAAAAACGGAGTTATTGAAAAAATAATTTTTATTTACACAGTATTTATAAAACCCATACGCCGTATGGGGGTCCGTCGCGGAAGACACCATAGTACCTACAAGTGTGTGAAGGTGGGATTTCTCAGCAGCAGCCGGGATTGCCACTCGGGCTCTGGTTTTCATCCTTCGAGAGCCTTCTCGACTGGAAATTTTCGACCGCTCTACCGGAAGAGCCCTCGCAGAAAAGGTTGGCTTCAATTAAAGAAAGTAGGTTTCTACCGAGATCTGTAATCAAAGGAAAGGTTTTTCTGATGGGAGTGTTGAAGTCAGGGCCTCACGCCATTGATAAGGAATTTGGGCTGTAGAGGACGCCCGTCTCCCTTCGTTTACCGCCCTTTCCAGCAGCCACTGAGAGCCGAAATCCAATCAATCAAAGCTCAACCCTCTGTCAATATTCCCTCCACTATTAATCTGTCCCTTTCATCTCGAAAGACTTTCCCCCTTGATGTATTGGAAGGGACGGTCCTTCTAATTCGTGAGTTATTTATATAGGGCGCTCACTTCAGGGGCGTGATCGGCGTAGTATTAGTGCGCGTTTGCGTGAGTTTGCTTTTCTGCTTTTTTTCTTCTAACTGCGGCGTCCACAGGGTATCATTTGAGTTAAACGCCCAAAACAAATATCCGCTGGCGTTTTACACTCTTGTGACCAATCGAAATGACCTCAACCGTGAATCATTGAACTGGGCAACTAACTGGAAATTGAACTCAACAGCTAATGAAATGAGACGAAACGTTCTGGACTTTATCCATGAAAGTCGGATGAAAGATCACCGGTAGTTAGAACTAACTATTTTATTAGATAGTTAGTGAATAAATACCTGTTTACGTCGAGCAAAGGAGAATGGAGTAAAAAGCATTTATCCGCTATTGGTCCGCTTCATACCTGTAGTAACTATCTATTTTGGTTCATTATGTTTTGTAACGAAAACCTTTGAGGAATATTACAAAAATGGGCCCTAAAATTTGTCTGCTTTTACGTTTCAAATTGCGTATGCAGAATCCAAAATGCAACAGTTCATTATTTTCCATATAATCTGTCTAGATCACTGTTCTGAAAGCTGATGTTTCGTCGCTTTCAAATCACTATCACAACACGAAGAGGGAAGTGAAAACGGTTTAATACACGATTTATCGATATTGAGGGTAGGTGTGGATTTCGGTCCCCAGCTGGTCCCACAAAACATTCATCGAATTCCAACTATAAAGTTCGCTTGCGCGTGGTCAAAGGTTTCTTGATTAGAAGTCATCTGACTCCTGGCTGCACTTTGATTCCACCAAAAGTGCATTTAATTTTTGGAAAACAATGTTGTGGCATAATTTTTGGAAAACAATATTGTAATATAAATGATTTAGGATCATAAACTGTTAAAACATTGAAGTTTGTGTTTTATTGTGTCTATCAAGTTGTAGACAGTAAAAAAAATTCACTTTGTTTGAAGACGCTGCTTATTCTTCCGCTACAGTTTTTGGTTCTCTGTAGGTAGGTATGCATTACACTTTTTCCTAACATGTACTAGGGCAATTGGTAGTTACAGGTTAGGAGTTAGGTACTGGATTATGAAGAGGGTTGATCATCATCAGGTGAAATATCAGGAGAAATTCGTAGTATTTTATGTATCCGAACCTTAACAAATAAAACAACACGACTGGCTTCCCTATTGGTTTATTATTCTGTGAATAATACACCTATGTATTCGCTCAACAAAAAGTTTTAATAACACCCCTCTTTTTTACGTTTCAAGGTGCGCAGATTCCAAAAATACAATGTCCTTCCGCCGTACCATCCATATCTACTTTATTTTCGGTCTGAAAAATTCAATCTTTCGCATACAGGCTCCATTTGTGCCCCTAGTTGTGTCCCGAAACTTTGCAGCCCGATCGGAATGTACCCAGGGATGTTACCTATGAGTGAAAATGTGTATAAAAATATGTACTTTTTGTGTTTTAGTAACATGTTAGTAAAATGAGCTTTTGAGGTATCGTTTTCCATGTTTTTGTGGACGAGAAGACCTAATATGAAGACGATTTTGACCAATGAGTGGAAAATTGAGGTTGTACCAGATGTTCAGCTCCCAAATTTGATTTTTTATGAGTGAAAAACCTGCGAAATCGTCTGAAATCACCATCGATTTGTAGAATAGCACTAGGAAAAGTTTCAACACGTGGATCAAGACGATTAAATGGCACTACCAATGATCAAAGATAATTTGAAAAAAAAAGGCGCGTACCTAATTCAAGTTTTAGGGGGCCGAAATTGGTGGAAACCATCAGAAATAGCTATTTCAATTATTTCACATGAAAGAAACAATAAATTAACATCCAAAATTTCTGTAGGTATGTCCAATAGAATAATAAACCCATGTGACAAGGACTTTGCAGCGTTTTTCCAGTGGGAGTGAGCAGAATATTGAAATTTAGTAACGTTTTAACTAAACAATGCTCGTCCATAGTTCTTTGTTCCTATTCATAAACTAGTGAACAGGACGACAGTCGTTCATTAATCCTACCTGGATGAATTAACTAGCGGTATGTTCAATCCCTTTGCCTGAGCAGGCAGATAGAGTATCGAGGTTTTAGAGTCTCAATGGGTTTTTATCTCCTTTTTTCCAGGGTAACCAAAGTCCTGGTCCTGGTTGAAGTCCTGGATGGATTGTAAGACTAACGGAGTGGAAAATGAAGATGTGGTTGAGGGGAAAAAAGGGAGGCGATCAGGTGACTGATCGTTCAGCTAATAGGGCTTTGGTTCCAATGACGTTTTCGGGTGTAAGAGCGCAACTGAAGCGAAGTGAGGGAAAGCCTCGAGGCCCAAGGAAAGTTAATTATTCTTGAGTTTTGAGATGAATGCTCTAATTCGCGATATTAATGAAAACCCGGGGGATTCGGGGGGGTCGGAAGAAAGTGGTTCTGTACAGGCGGCAGATAGACTGACTCATGAGGGGAAAAAGGGGTAGAAGCTAATTCCTTGGGGCGGCCGGCCGCAAGGTTATGGCCTCTATTATTCAGGAGGGACAGGAAGGTGGATGAAGATGCAGGAAGGTGGATGAGGAGGGCGTGGGCAAACAGTGGTCTCGGCCCTTGATGGATGCATTAGCTAAAACACGTCAGTTAATCTCCACTAGGTCCACTCCCGGTCCGGCTCCTGGGCTCCCGAAATTTTTCATGTCGCGTTCCTTTTCCCCATAACTTATGGAGAGGATCAGGCTGATTTATGGAACGAAATCAGTATGATTTTCGTTACGCACATACCTCATTGGTTGGGTTGCTGTATTTGTCATGAAACCTTCGTTGGCAGGTTGAGCAGACCAAAACAGATTCTTCAAAATCGTGTAAATATTTACGTATCGTTTAGGTATCAATTATTATCATTAAGTTGTACCTACATTTTCTTTTTTACAAGAATTTAAATGATTGTTTATAAATTACGCTCAAACACCATTATTGTGAGGCAATAGGCAAAGAGCCTGTAGCGCCTCGCAAGAGCTGTGCCAAACTTAATATCAACTCCTATGTAGTGTACCTTACTTACTAATGAAAAATAAATTACATATACCTTTTAAAATTAATGATTTCCTAATATTTATATACTAAAAATAATGTTATCTGCTTCCACAACACCTATCTTTATAATCCATTCAAATATTTTCCTCTTATACACATTTTCCGGTTTACATAGAAGTGGCGATTTAAAGGGAAAATCCACCGAACGATGAACTATAATTGTGTTATTGTAGATCATAATTATATTGTGGGCTTCTGGTCGTCCGATTCAGTCTCTATTGGCGTCTGTACTAGGTTTTTGTTAAAAAGTGTTAGGGGAAAAGGAAGTAAGGCATCAAAATCTCCAAGTTCCTCCAAACCTCCAAGACTTCTCATTGTCCATAAGGGTTCGAGCTTTGATACCGACATACTTACTTTATAGTTACCTTAAGCACTCCGTACCATCAACCTCTCAGAAGGACTCGTCACAACTGGAACAACGAGTTACTGCCTTCGGTGATTGCTGTATAGTGTTTCTAGGCAATTAACTAATAACGCCACACGTAACGACTGTTACGACTGTAAACTATCCAGGGTACAGCCGACGACAGCCTCTTTCGAATATTGACGACGCTCGGCCTACGTTTGCAAACGATTGCATAAGGGCTTCCTGTGATGCCATTTGAAGGGGAACTACCGCGGGGAGAGTACCTGTCCGGTTCATTTCAAAGTGGCTGTAGAGGCAAGAAGTTAGTTGGTGTTGTCAAGGGAGAAACCCTATGTTTTCCCTTTCTGTTCTCAGTGAACCCCATAACAGGGCGACAAACTATCACCAGCGATAGTCTCAATCACGTTGGAAGCCACTGGTAGGGAACCGAAAACAAGCTGATGAGAAAGGGCTGGGAAAATTGGCCGCAGATCTCTACGCCCAGAGACCTGGGATCCTGTTGAGCCTTTTCACAATAGTGTGAGCTATCCGCAATTCAGAAAATACAAACCGAAACCCTTTTACTCGCCAAAATGATGTTGTGGTTGTACAATATTATGAGGCTCTTGTACTTCAGGCTGTTTTAGCGAAGGTTGGAAGAAAATAAGCCGCTGGAATGAGTCCGAAATTTGTAGTTTATGTACTTACATGATTTTGTTGTTCCCAGCTAGAACATCGGATACCCAGCACCCTCAGTTGAGAAAGAGTATACAAAATCCATTGGAAGGATAGAGTTTAATTTGTCGATTAAACATAGCTAGCTCGGTTTTACCTGTCGGATCTGTCTAGCATTGGATTGTTCTCTCGATGGGATATGGTAGTTACTTATATATTTTTCTGAATACTGTATTTTTTACATTTTTTCAATGCAGTGTTTTCACATCTGGTCCCTATGTACTCATCTGGTACCGACTCATTTAGGTCGCCTGATGGTTTCCCTCGCCTCCCGACGCCACCATTATGGTCTACGTGGCTTCAGAAAGGTCTACCTTAGTTCCAACACTTTCCCTTGGATATATAATGTCGCTAGAGCTGGAGTAGGTACACTCTGGGTAAACTCCTTGACACGTCAGTTTTGCAACTTAAATCACTTGCGGCGGAGTAGTGGAAATCCATAGCAAAAAACTACAGGATAAAAATAAAAATAGTCTATTTCCACGTAAACTAGCAAACTGTAGACCGGTTTCGGTTGTTACACCATCGTCAGTACACAATAGAAGATTCTACACACAATAGAGATTCTATTGTGTACTGACGATGGTGTAACAACCGAAACCGGTCTACAGTTTGCTAGTTTACGTGGAAATATACTTTTTTTTTCTTTTATTTTTTTTTCACGTCAGTTTTGTTTGTAGTATAATTTCTTTCACTTTTTTAACAAGTTTTATTATTTTAATATTAAAAACCCCCTTCTGATAATCTAATATCAGAAGTGGGATAGTGATTCCTGCTCATTAGTTAACTTATAATGTTAGATTTAAAGTAGAGTCAGTGTCCGGACTTAGTGCTTTGTCTACAAGACTTCAAAACGGGGTCCGTCTATTCAACGTCCTCGACACCCACATCCGACGAGATGACAGGTAGTTAATGAAGATGATGTCATTATTGAACCCGTTAACGACGAAGAAGAATATCATCAACGCTAATACATGAATTCGGACGGCACAACTAATTATGACCAGATCAGAACTCGCAATGGCCCTCACCGACGCTATGCAGGGCAACGCTTCAGAATGGTTCGCGGACACGGCAGATGACCTCCTCGAATGGGAAGATTTTCGCCAAAAGCTCGAAAATAAGTATCGTCAGTCTGATACTCCCGCAGCCGTTCTCCACCGAGCCCTAAGCAGCCAGCCAAAAAATGGCGATATCTTTCGTCACGTGGCGGAAACCCTCATAAAAATACGAGGTGCTTTCCGAGGGAAAACACCAGAGGAATGTGGTTAACTCGTAGTTGCGGCTATTGGAGCCCGTGCAGAACCCGAGGTAAGAAAATGGGTGTACACGCACGAGCATATAACGGAGGTGTCTCTCATGAAAGGATTAGAAGCAGCTAAGGTAACGAAGCCGAAACCTACTGGACAAAATTGCAATCAATATAAAAGGCCTTCCAACCCACAAAATCATCCAGCTACGTCAGGACAGAAACTTCCCCATTCCGACGATACCAAAAAGTGGGGGCCGAATAATTACTCCTCCAATTATTCTAACCAATACCAAAAATATTCAGTATTCCGAAATATTATATTATTTTTCAATATCCCAAAATACACCTACGCCCCTACAATACGCGTGTGGGGTTATAATCTAACGTTTATGTGTTTTCTTGTTTGCCTTTTCGCGAAATTTCCAAGAAAATGCGGTATCGCGGAATGGTTCAAAAATTGTTCGTGCATATTTTTTGAAAATGCTTCGTTTCAGAGCATTTTGAACCCTATCCTGGATTTTAATAAATTTATTTGTATATCAATATACAAAAATATTACCTGTATTTTGTCTGAAAAAGGAACGCCGGAGGAATTTGATGTTCGACTATATATTCTTTTTCTGGCTGGGAGAGAATGTTTATCACTTCGCCCAATTTCAAGGAGGGGGGAGCGAGGACAAGGAGAAATTACAAGGGTTGTCGCCAGACGTTAACGAGGAGCAGCGTGTAATTAAAGTTTGGTATTAATGAGGTTGAAATTAGATGGTCCGCAAATGAATGTGCTCATTGTTGAGGGGTTTGCGAACGGTGGGCGGTGGAGAACTATTGCTCTCTAATCGAGGCTTGACATTGATAAACGGCCGAATCGTATTAAATTGAGTCATGTTGAGAGGAGTGGCGGCTTGCTGGAGATTAGAGGCCGTCCGAACAGTGCGTTTTGTACCATTGTTAATGGGTGAACACAAAGGGTTGACAAGGAGCGTAAATCAGGGTCCCCTCGAAGGGAGATGGAGGCGTGGACGTTCTGACTGATTGCGGGTATCCGAGAGTGAGTGGAAATCGGAATCATCAGAGTTCTTCATTTTCGGAGGGCGTTTATTTTGGATGGAGTTGTGTGTCACATTCAAAAGTAGATTGGGTTCGCATCATCTGTGCGTGTGCGTGAGTGTAGAGAAGCCTTTGTAGGTTTGTTTCATGGAGGAATCGGCTGGATGATGGCACGATATACCGCTGATGGAGGGGGCTTCAGATTTTCTTGAAATGGCATCAGCTACGCCACAGCTCCGCAACCTGCAATTTGAGCAGCCAGTAATCTGTTACTCAACTACGGAATAGTTTGCCTCTCTACCGATGAATGGGAAACCATGAGTGCGTGCGTGGACAGGAAAAACCCTCAATAATCCAAATTCCCACGTGCAGTTGTGTTCAAGAAACAAATTTAGTTCCGCATGTCCCCCGTGTAGCCACAGTTTCTTATCCGCAAACCAATCCAAACGAGCTGAAACCTGGGAAATATTTTTTGAACATTTTTTGAACTACCTGGGGACCTAAACTTCAGGTCGTTTGGACTGGTTTGTTGATAAGAAATTGCGGCTACAAGGGGGACACGTAGAACTAAATTTGTTTCTTGAACAGTTACACGCGGGAACTTGGATTGTTGAGGATTTTAATTCAGTTAACATCCATCTCCTAAGTTTCGCCTGGTGATTTTGCTTAGATGATTTGATTACTTATTATTTATGTTAAACGCCATAGATATCACACGAGATACTGGGAATCTCGTCGGTTCTACACGTATTGAGTGAAAAACTCCTTCAACTGAAATAAAAACCCGAAAAAAATGCCAAATGTTATAAATCTCAGGTTCTTAGATTATATCACCTGTTTCAATGAAATCTCTGAGAATGACGTAGGTTTGGTGCCAAACTATTGTCCCAAATGGTTCCTTATAAGTTTCCTAGAAGTACCAACATGGTACTTAGTGGCGGCCCGTATGCAAACATCGATTGTAACGCTTATGTTTCCAACTCTTATCCAACCGTTATTTATGCACTTATCGGGGATTTAGTTTATGTTCTTGAAGGTCACGTTCAATATACTCTTAATTAGCATTACTGAATAGTCTGTGCATGACAGAAAACATCCTTGTATATGGCTCAGTTTTTCGGTGAGTGAGATGAATTTTTAGGACTGATCATTATTTGATCCCCCGTGAATTTCATAGTGTATGTCCAAATATAAAATCCTTGTAACACAATATAATACCGGGCCTTTTCGACAGACTGATATGGTATCAAACCCAATTGATTTTGTGTTTTTATTGTGGTGGACTCGCAAAAATTGGTTCAGTGACTCAGGAAAGGTGGCGGACCTCTGTAATTTACAAAAAATCTTTCCGAACAAAATGCGTGCTGGGGTTATAATATATTTCGTTGATTAGAATAAAAATTTGTACGCGCCCATAATTTTTTTGAATTTTAGTGAAGAACCCGCTACAGATTAACAAGGGTTTATTATTTACCTGTAACCTGTATAGATGCCCCTTCTGTGTAGATCAATGTTTTCTGTGGTCAATACCTACCCTCGAGCTCCATCCAGGAAAGCCCTAAATCGAGTACTGCAGCCGGCCCGGGAATTACAGTTTCATAAAAAGGGCAGGATTCAATTATTCAGTCATTGATCGCTTGTTGTTATTCATGAAGCATAACGTTTGTTCAAGTTACAATATTACCTGTCAACAAAATCCAAAAGAGCCATAACTGAACAGCCAACTCGCGTTACACAACCATCCGTGATTATAATCAGGTGTTCCCCAGCAATGATATCTGGGCCGGGTTTATACCGTTTCATTCACGATCATGTTGACGAAGCTTTTCGGTGCAAACGAACGGCTGGTCATACAATGGTCCGGGTGGTCTCAACAAATTCTTTAATTTGAGATCAATTTAAGAACGTTAAAAAAACCATACCCTTCTACTGAAAGTTTTCGAGCTACGGCGTTCTGAAATGTTCAACCCCTGTTTTTTCACCCCTTAGAGATGACTGACAGTAACGCCGAGCTTCGCGGACCAAATAGACCCCAAATGGGACCTACAAACCGAATTTCATTAATCTTGGTTCATGGTAGCTTATAAAAATGCGTTGTACGGTGGACGGAAATAGTCAAATTTGGGGGGGGGGGGGGGGGGATAAGATTTAATATTTTTCCCCCATGCTCGATTCCAAAGTTTTGTTATTGAAAATAATAAACCAAAATACACTGGGTGTCCAAATTTGTTACGTGAGTTTTTGAAAAATACTTTCGTTGAAAGTGCGACTCGACGGAGGCCGGTTCCCAACTTCCCCCACATTTGACTAGGAAAAAAAATACGATTTTCGAAGAAACCGCAGACGATAGCGACCAGAAGTGGTCTTACACGTATAATACCGACCTGTAGAAGACCATCCTGCACCTGTCCGTGACGTTTCATCTAATTCATGTTGTCTTAGTAGGAGTCGCCTAATCCTGAAAGATGTTTTCTCTGAGATCCCTGACGCTCTTTTCAATTCAATATTTCTCAGTTATCTACGTAAAAGTGTCAGATCATCCTAATTAATGACTCTGGCGCGCACTGTAGAACCCGAAAGGGTGATAATAGAGGTAGTTACAGCGGCTGAGCTGACCGTAAGAAGGGAAGTCGAAAGATATTTTTTGCTCCGTTCCATTCCCAACCACTAAGTCAATGTAAGTAGGTTCACTTCCTGCCGAGGGGCTGCTGGCTGCTTGATGCATTGTGGTGCCCGCCCACCAGAGTCCATCTCAGCCCCCTCATCCCACCAACAGTTATAACTTAATGTCTCGAATCTCCCCCTGGGGTTAAACAAGAGGTTAACTTGTGTAGAGCTCGGGTCTTTTTCTCTCAATCTCTTTCACGGCTTTGCCCTCGTAAGAAAAACGCTGATACCGGAACTTTTATACGTCCTCCTCTCTTTGCCTGGAAAGGGGAAAAACAACGTTTTTCTCGAGTTTCCTCCGAAGGGTCACAAATACTCGCGGTTGTACAACACACGGAAACAGCGGTGGGAAGTCAACAATAACACGTTATGGCTGCGCCGTGCTCCGGTTTTCTCTGTCTTTGGTGAAATGTTGTTCGATGCGCAAGCAGGACTCATTGCTTTTAAGGCTGTATCAGCGTCTCTGGAACTGAAAACAACATTCAGGAAAAGAAGAAGAAAACGCTGCAAATTCCTTGTCACATGGGTTTATTATTCTATTGGACATACCTACAGAAATGTTGGCTGTTCATTTATTATTATTCTCATGTGAAATAATTGAAATAACTATTTCTGATGTTTCCACCAATTTTGGCCCCCAAAACACAAATTAGGTACACTCCCCCCCCCCCCCCCCCTTTTTTTAAAAAATTATCTTTGATCGTTGGTAGTGCCATTTAATCGTATTGATCCACGTGTTGTCCCTTTTTCTAGTGTTATTATACAAATTGATTGTGGATTTCAGAAGATTTCCCAGGTTTTTAACTCATAAAAAATCAATTTTCGGAGCTGAACGTATGGTAGAGCCTCAATTTTCCACTCTTTTGTCAAAATCGACTTCATATTCGGTCTTCTTGTCCCAAAAACATGGAAAACGATACCTCACAAGCTCGTGTTCACTAATACCTCAAAAATCCCTCGAAAACCCCTATTTTTACACCCATTTTTCTCCTGTACACCCCTGGCTGCACCCCGATCGGGCTGCCGATCTTCGGAGCACAACTAGGACCCAAATGTGCCCAAATTGGGACCCAAACTGTGTGTGGAAGAACGACGACTTTAGACCAAAATTTAACGTAAATTTAAGGCTTAAACTTCGTTTGAACCTCTATTTTCCACCCTTTGGTCAAAATCGACTTCATATTCGGTCTCCTTCCTAACAAACATGGAAAACGATACCTCTCAAGCTCCTGTTACTAAAACACCAAAAACCCCTATTTTTACACCCGCTTTTCACCCTTGGGTGTATGCTGATCGGGCTGCGAAGTTTCGGGACACAACTAGGGGCACAAATGGAGCCTGTATGCGAAAGATTCAATTTTTCAGACCGAAAATAAAGTAGATATGGATGGTACGGCGGACGGACATTGTATTTTTGGAATCGGCTCACCTTGAAAAGTAAAACAAGTGTTAGTAAAACTTTTTGCTGAGCGAATACATAGGTGTATCATTCACAGAATAATAACCCGAAAGAAAGTGGCACAAAATAGCAATTGGGAGCGCTGCTTGTCATAGACAACCAGCATTGAGATCTACACTGCTTGTTTCTTATCTGCAGTATCTGTCTAATACTGCAAACTACGTGGCTCGGTATCTAAGCTCTATTCTACTCTATAGCTTCCAAGTCCACACCAAGGCGGATGAAGCGTTGTGGTAGCAGTTGGGAGAAGAAAAACAATCTGTTCCCCAAAATTAGAAGTTCTACTCAAGTTTTGTGTTTTCTAAACAATGTGTGTCTGTCTGCCCATCCATGTCCGCACATCCATAGCTCACGCATAACCGATCGTAATGGGCTGAAATTAAAGGGTACAGACTTGGGTTTGTGCCCTGGATTGGTCAACAAAATGTAACATTCGTTTGCCAAGCACATAGTTATGAAAGGAATTCTCAGGGATTATTAGGTCCCATATTTATGATTATGATCGGACTCATAGTAGCCTCTGCGCTTACGTAGTCGTTTTGTCCATGTAGTCAACGTTTTGTCTCAAGTCTCATGACAATGATTCCAAACTTTAACGAAACGTTCTTGTCGTGATCCTTCCAGAACATCACATCTTGTATATTGAGATTGTTCAAATACGCAACGGGTGAGGTGGCGTACGTGACCACAGGCGCAGAGGCCCAATTACTCCCCACCAGTCTTACTGCCTGTCACCTCATTCTACGCTCTCCACCGGCTTATCTCTCTCTCTCTCTCTCTCTCTCTCTCTCTCTCTCTCCTCTCATGCCTCCTTATCTCTTCTCACAAAAAATCCCAGATTGGTGGAACTGGCATTGGTGATAACCAGCCTTGAGTGGTAACCACTGGGCAAATTCCCTGTAGTGTCTTTTGTGGTGGTAACCTCCCTGACTTCGGTGAAAGGTGTAACGTTGTAGACACTAGATTCAGCAACCTTCTCTCCATCAAATTCACTCACCTCTCCTCGCCTCACCTCACCTCGCCTCTCTCCTTAGCCACCACAGTTCCCTTCGTGGGCCTCATCTGATTTCGGCCCAGTTCTGTGAGTAGCTGTGAGTAGTACTGGTTAAGTAAGCAAACTTCACAAAATACGACTAAAATACCACTTTGCTGGCGTATGCTTGATTCACTCTTCTCGAAGAACAATTCATTATGTACTTGACGGGAAGATATCGTTAAATACACTGAGTTTATCGTTCCCGTACGAACATCCAGAGCAGGGGAGTCAATGCAGTGCTGTTCACTTATTGGGGATTGGTCACTTGAGCTGACATCACGTCGTAACCACTTTCGGGACGTGGGGTGATATGTGGGTTTGTTGAGACGACATGAAAAGCTTTACAAGGTCTTCCATACGTACATTTAACCCCCATCGTTGCGACACGGAGGGCCGCTGCGCGGTCTATGAGGGCTTTTATTGCAGCAAACTGTGTAAGAGTTGCGTAGGTTGTCGCCTCATTGACAGTCCGTACTGTCATGAAAATGCAAAAGGTTTGTTGCCGGTTGAACGCCTCTCCGCCTCCTCGCTCTCCCACAGCCTTCTTAGCCGTTGGAGTAAGTCGACCTGCAAATTAAATGAATGGGCAAAGTTTCGGAGCCAAGAGAGAAGAAGGGCGGTTATGATGTACGTTCCGAGCTCAGGGGTCCCTTATTTAATGGAGCTGACACCGAAAACTTTCAAGCCGACCGCCTGGTCGGCCAAGTTGAAGAGTTAAATGGAAGGATTTAAAAAAGAAAGCGTAAGACGGTCTCTAAGAGAGCGTAAGCTTGATGGAAATGAACATAAAGCGGTCTCGGTGATAACAAAATGATAATTCTGCGAGGATCTCTTGAGAGTAATGGTTGGAGGTTTTCACTGATGCTCACTAAACGGCGTTCTTTACGTCCAAATTCAACGAGGTGGTTTAAACAAGCGTGTGCCCTCAAGATTTCGAGGTGATATACATGGTGATAACAGTCAACATATGACTTGCACCGGAGTGCCTCAGTCCTTGCCAGATTTCTACACTCAACGCTATAAGTTTTGTACTGGATTACAAAACACCATTCATTCAAAAACAGCTGAAAATTCATCCGCAGAGTTGTTTTGGTTTATTATTCTGTGAATAACCCCCTCAAAATTTTTTCTTTTCCGTTTCAAGGTGCGTAGATTCCAAATACGCTGCAAAGTCCTTGTCACATGGGGTTAATTATTCTACAGAAATGTTGGCTGTACATTTATTGTTTGTTTCATGTGAAATAATTGAAATAGCTATTTCTGATGGTTTCCACCAATTTTAGCTCCCAAAACACAAATTAGGTAGGTACGATTTTTTTTTTTTTTTCAATTTATCTTTGATCATTGGTAGTGCCATTTAATCGTCTTGATCCACGTGTTGACACTTTTAGCGAATTTTCAAAGAAAATGAAGCTATTGCAATGGCTTCGAAATTTAAATAATATAAATTTTTGGAAATTTTCTTCATAGAAATCCGTTTCAGACCATTCTAAAACGATTCCTGAAATTTAACACTTTTTTATATGTATATATATATTTATATATATATGTGTCACTCCAGACGATAACTCTCGATAGAATTGAGATAAACAGCTCAAATTTGCACAAAAAATCTATCTTGGCAATCGAAAGGCTAAGTTCGAAGATGGGCGAAATTGGCCTACTCTAAGGAGGGTTTTGGCGCATTTAAAGTGCGCAAAAATTACCCAAAAATCCCCAAAATGTTATTTTCCAACAAGTGACCCCTCATTTTAAAGGTTTTTGCACGCTGAACACGATGGTGGAATCGGATTTTAGATATCTTGATCCGTTCTCAAATTAGAGCATTTAAAGTGCGCAAAAATTACCCAAAAATCCCCAAAATGTTATTTTCTAACAAGTGACCCCTCATTTTAAAGGTTTTTGCACGCTGAACACGATGGTGAAATCGGATTTTAGATATCTAAATCCGTTCTTAAATTAGAGCATTTAAAGTGCGCAAAAATTACCCAAAACTAGGATAATCTTTAAACTCTTACCCCCCCCCCCCCCCACCCCCTTAGAGTGGTCAGCGTAGCACCCACATGTTCTTCCAAGTGATCCTTCCAGAAACCACATCCTTCCTTCATAGTTTATTTCAAGATTGAGCCTGCATGAAAAACAACCTGCACTTGAAGCACTCATGATTTTCTATAACAACTCCTTTACCTACTGCACTCTCTTGAGTAGGTAAGTCAAAAGTCCTAACTACCCTATCCTACCTAATATGAACCCACAGCGATCAAATAAATAAGCACTTAGTACAATTACGTAATAAACAAACGGTAGAATCAGGATGGACAAAACGTACAAATTAAAATAAATACGAAGAGAATATACATAGAAAACCAAATTTTAGACCGAAGTTTTCCTTTATTCAAAACCATAGCCATTAATTCGAATATTTCTTTGAAAATTCGCTCATTAAGTCATGCTGCATGACTGGTTTTTTTTCTAGTGTTATTCTACAAATTGATGGTGATTTCGCAGGTATTTGACTCATAAAAAATCAATTTTGGGAGCTGAACATCTGGTACAACCTCAATTTTCCACTCCTTGGCCAAAATCGACTTCATATTCGATCTTCTCGTCCCCAAAAACATGGAAAACGATACCTCAAAAGCTCATGTTACCAACATGTTGCTAAAACGCAAAAAGTACCTATTTTCACACACATTTTCACTCATAACACCCCTGGGTATATTCCGATCGGGCTGAAAAGTTTCGGGACACAACTAGGGCCCAAATGGAGCATGTGTGCGAAAGAACGATTTTTTTAGACCGAAAATGAAGCCTGTACACGTGATACGGCGGACGGCGTACGGCGGACGGCGGACGGACATTGCATTTTTTGAATCTACACACCTTGAAACGGAAAAGAAAAAAGTTTGAGGGGGTGTTATAAAAATTTTTTGCTGAGCGATTACATATGTGTATTATTCACAGAATAATAAACCAAAATGCAATGTCCGTCCGCCGTACGCCGTCCGCCGTATCACGTGTACATTTTCGGTCTAAAAAATTCGTTCTTTCGTACACATGCTCCATTTGGGCCCTAGTTGTGTCCCGAAACTTTTCAGCCCGATCGGAATATACCCAGGGGTGTTATGAGTGAAAATGTGTGTGAAAATAGGTACTTTTTGCGTTTTAGCAACATGTTGGTAACATGAGCTTTTGAGGTATCGTTTTCCATGTTTTTGGGGACGAGAAGATCGAATATGAAGTCGATTTTGGCCAAGGAGTGGAAAATTGAGGTTGTACCAGATGTTCAGCTCCCAAAATTGATTTTTTATGAGTCAAAAACCTGGGAAACCGTCTGAAATCACCATCAATTTGTAGAATAATACTAGAAAAAGTATCAACAGGTGGATCAAGACGATTAAATGGTACTATCAATGATCAAAGATAATTTGAAAAAAAAGGAGCGTACTACCTAATTCGTGTTTTGGGGGCCAAAATTGGTGGAAACCACCAGAAATAGCTATTTCAATTATTTTATATGAAAGAAACAATAAATAAACAGCCAACGTTTCTGTGGGTATGTCCAAAAGAATAATAAACCCATGTTACAAGGACTTTGCAGCGTTTTTGTATAGCCATCCCTTTTGTGGAGACCTTATGTTCTATACACAGTTTAGTTACCCTTTGAATAAAACGGAAAGGTACCCAGGGCCTGAAATAATTAGGATAGGTGAGGGTTGGGCACATACGTGCTGTTTTCGTTTGTGCATCCTCATACGCTAAACGAGAAAAACGCTGCAAATTATTACACAACGGTTCGTTATTTATCTGTATAGATGTCCCTTCTGCGGAGATCACTGTTTTCTGTGGAATTGAAGTTTCATAAAAATGCGCGGGATTCAATAGTCAATAATTAATTATTTTTAGTTATTAGGTATTTAATTATTTTAGTATAAGGTAAATAATTAACCTTTGTGTAATAGCCTGTTTTGTAATAAACCGTTGTATAATAATTTAGCTGTGTAGATCCCTAGATCACTGTTTTCTGTAGCCAGTACCACCCTCGTGCTCCTCCCAGGAAAGCCCTAAATCGAGTACTGGAGCCGGCCCGGGAATTACAATTCATACAAATGCGCGGGATTCAATAACTGGATCATTATAATTATTTGTTGTTATTCATGAAGCGTAACGTTTGTTCAAGTTCCAAAGGACATATCAACAAAATCCAAAACATCCATCATTCTTCAAATGAAATAATATCACGGAAAAACCAACTCGACTTCGTACAGCCATCAGTGATTATAATCAGGTGATCCCTAGCAATGATATTCGTACGTATTCTGGATTCGTACAGTTTCATTCACGATCATGTTGACGACAGAAACCAAGATATTAGACCAAAATTTGACCAATTCTTCATCCAATCTTCATCATCACATGGGTTTACTATTCTATTCGACATACAGAATGCTGGAAACACATTTCTTGTTTCTTTCATGTGCAATTATTGATGGTTTCTACCAATTTTCGCCTCCAAAAACACGATATATAAGCTCCTTATTTGACAAATTATCATTGATCATTGACAGTGCCATTTAACTGTCTTGATTGAGCTGCTGATACTACTTATAGTGTTATCATACAAGTTTATGGTGATCTCAAACAATTTCCCACGTTTTTGGGTGATGAAAAATGAATTTTGGGAGCTGAACCTTCGTTACAACGTCAGTACTTCATGCTTTGGTCAAACTCAACTTCATATTCGGTCTTCTCGCCCTAAAAAACTTGGAAAACGATACATCACAAGCTCATGTTCACTAACACCTCAACATTCCCATGAAAACCCCTATTTTTACACCCATTTTGGTTTATTATTTTCAATAATGAACCTTTGGAATCCAGCACGAAAAAAAAAAATTCTGATCCCACTCAAAATTTGATGGTTTACGTGTCAAGGTATGTAGAATCCGAAAATGTAATAAAAAAATTTCAGGCTGTTCGCACTTTTCTTAGTTAACACGAAAAAAAAACGCTGCAAATCCCTGCACAACGGTTTATTATTTTGTACAGAATACCCTCCTGTTACAGATCACAGGTCTCCGTATAGATAACCCTTCTATATAACATATGTACTATTCTACACATATTATGTAGATCGCGGACCTCCGTAGGTTAGTACCTAACCCCGTACTCGTTACTAGGTATTTCCCTAAGCCGTTGTGTAATAATTTACCTGTATAGGTTCCACTTCTACGGAGATAGAATAATGAACCGCTGTGTAATAATTTGCCCATCAATAATACTTCAACGGTTGTTCAAGTTGCAAAAGTACATATCAACAAAATCCAGCCCCTTCTTGGTAGATTAGCCGTTTTGTAATAATTTACCGTTGTGTAATAATTTGTCGTTGTGTAATAATTTGCCATTATGTAATAATTTACCAATCAATAATACTTCAACGGTTGTTCAAGTTGCAAAAGTACGTCTATCAACAAAATCCAGCCCCTTCTGGGTAGATGAGCCGTTGTTTAATAATTTGCCATTGTGTAATAATTTACCCATCAATAATACTTCATCGGTTGTTCAAGTTGCAAAAGTACCTATCAACAAAATCCAGCCGGATCGCACACCCTCCGTAGGTTAATACCTAACCCCGTACTCGTTACTAGGTACCTACCTAAATCACGAGGTTAATGTTGCTAAAATAATTCTGTCGATTGCAAACAGTACCTAACAAAAAGAAACGCACATCATTTTTCAAATGAAATAATATCACAGAACAACCAACTCGACCTCTTAGGTACCCCACTAATAAAATCGACGCGTCCCTGGTGACGAGATTTCGTCTGTTGTTATACAATTTCATTCACACTGGAGTCGAAAATGCCTATGGGTGCAAACTTCGGGGCCTTACTGTGAACGAACGGCTGGACGTGCGGTGCTCCGGGTGGTCTTAAAAAACTTGTAAGTTCAAGAACTATTTAAAACCGTAAAAAGATTCACGTAAAAAAAGGTATAGGCGTTTTGAAAATTTCAACCCCTATTTTGAACCCCTTAGAGATGACTGACAGTAACGTCGAGTTTCGAGGACCAACTAGACCCCGAACGGAACCTATAACCCGAATTTCATCAATTTTTTTTCATGGTAACTAAGAAAAGTGGCCCGTACGGCGTACGGCGGACAGACAGAAATATTTTTATTGCAGTTTAGGATTCTACATACCTTGAAATGTAAACCATCAAATTTTGAGGGGGGGTAAGAATTTTTTTTTCATGCTCGATTCCAATGGTTCATTATTGAAAATAATAAACCAAAATTGATGAAATTCGGGTTATAGGTTCCGTTCGGGGTCTAGTTGGTCCTCGAAACTCGGTGGTCCCCGAAGCTCGGTGGTCATCTCTAAGGGGTTAAAAATAGGGGTTGAAATTTTCAGAACGCCATAGCTCGAAAACTTTCGATCGTGAATCAGACGGTATAAATCCGGCCCAGATGTCATCACTAGGGAGCAGGAGCACCTGATTATAATTGTAATCAAGGATGGCTGTATGAAGTCGAGTTGGTAGTTCTGCGATATTATTTCATTTGATAAGTGATGGACTATTGGATTTTGTTGGTAGGTACTTTTGAAACTTGAACAAACGTTGAAGTATAACTGATGGGCTAATTATTACATAGTGGTAAATTATTACACAGTGGGAAATTTTTACACAACGTAAATTTGGGCCCTAGTTGTGTCCCGAAACTTCGCAGCCCGATAGGAATATACCCAAGGGTGTTATGGGGTAAAAAGCGGGTTTTTTTGTGTGTTTTAGCACATGAGCTTTTGAGGCATCGTTTTCCATGTTTTTTTAGGACGAGGACACGGAATATGAAGTCGATTTTGACCGAAGAGTGGAAAATTGTGGTTCTAACAAAGTTTCAACCTTAAATTTATGTTAAAATTTGGTCTCAAATCGTCTTACGTACACAGTTTGGTTCCCCATTTGGGAACACATTTGGATCCTTGTTGTGCTCCGAAGCTTGGCAGTCCGATGAAAATACAGTGAGGGGTGGTACGGGTGAAAGACGGATGTAAAAATAGGTGTTTTCGAGGTTTTTTTGAGGTTTTAGTAACATGACCTTGTGAGGTATTGTTTTCCATGTGTTTTAGGGTGAGAAGACCGAATATGAAGTTGATTTTGACCAAAGAATGAAGAATTGAGGTTATAACGGAGGTTCAGCTCCCAAAATTCATTTTTCATCGCTCAAAAACGTGGAAAATTGTTTGAGATCACTATAAACTATGAGTAGTATCAGCAGCTGAATCAAGTCAATTAAATGGCACTGTCAATGATAAAAGATAATTTGTCAAAAAAGAAGCTTATATATATCGTGTTTTTGGAGACGAAAATTGGTGGAAACCATCAATAATTGCACATGAAAGAAACAAGAAATGTGTTTCCAGCATTTCTGTACGTGTGCCCAATAGAATAATAAACCCATGTGACAACGACTTCGCAGCGTTTTTAGAATATACTCGATAAATGGGCCAATGAACTTCGAAGATCCACCGATTTCATTTACACGCAGGAGAAGCTGTAAACGCCACGCAAAGTTCGTCAAACCGTCTGGAACTCCACCCTTCCCCTGGATACAGGAGTTTGTGTAAGCTGAAGGAGAGAATCAGGAAGGTCAGAAAGCCCGTAGGGTCTCGGATCTCCTCCCTTCCACGACTTGGTATCTGAAACTGTTATAATTGGGGAATACCAGAGGGCTAAGAGAACCGCAAGAACAGGGGTGCGGAAGGTCTCGTCTTCGGGTTTCTCCAGCACTTTGAGCTCCACGCATTTTCCCCTGATACACTTGGAAACGCTTCTGAAACTCCTGGAATCCGATATGTGCCGTAGAGGAAAAGGTTCCCTTTGAAGCCGGTTCCACTTAAGTAGTGTTCGTCCAAGGGTGTGTGTGGCTCGAGACGTTACCGTCAACCACCTCCACCTGAGTGCAACACGATTTCTGTGGCATTGAACCAACAGGACTCGCGTTACGGAATCCTCCGGCACCAGAGTATGTAGAGAACTTACTATGAAAATGGTGCAGGATTATGTAGGCCTAAATAAACATTGTGTTTGAAACATTTCTGTTCTCCCCGTAATGACATGTTGATAACATCTGTTTTCAACAAAGTTAGTAACATTGTCGCTTACATGTAAAGAACATGCTAGAAAAACCGAAAAATGCTATTAACTTACATGTTGGGAAAAAACTTGATACCAACATTTGCGATCAAAATTTCTGACTTTTTCCTCAACATTGTCCATAACATTGTTAGTAACTTGTCAATAACAAAAAGCTGCAAATTATTGCGCAATTGCAATTATTTACCTATATTTATGGATGCCCCTTCTGCGTAGATCACTGTTTTCTGTGGTCAATACCCTCGAGCTCCCACCAGGAAAGCCCTAAATCGAGTACTGCAGCCGGCCCGGGAATTACAGTTTCATAAAAATGCGCGGGGTTCAATAATTCAATAATTAATTATTTTTTGTTATTCATGAAGCGTAAAGTTTGTTCAACTTACTAAAGTACCTATCAACAATATTTAAAGGGGCCATCATTCTTCAAGTGCAATAATATCACGGAACTACCAACTCGACTTCATACAGCCATGCGTGGTTATTATCAGGTGTTCCCTAGCAATGGCTGGGCCGGATTTATACCTTTTCATTCACGATCAAGTTGACGAAGCCTTCGGTGCAAACGAACGGCTGATCGTACAATGCTGCGGGTGGTCTCGAAAAATTCTTTAGGTTGAGGTCAATGAGAACATTAAAAAAACCATGCCCTCCTATTGAAAGTTTCTGAGTTACCGCGTTCTGGAAATTTCAACCCCTGTTTTTCACCCCTTAGAGATGACAGGCGGTAACGATTTTAGACCAAAATGTAACATAAGTTTAAGGCTGAAACTTCGTTAGAACCTCAATTTTCCACTCTTTGGTCAAAAAACGGCTTCGCATTCGATATCCTCGTCCTAAAAAACATGGAGAACGATACCTCACAAGCTCATGTTACTGAACACCCAAAAACCCAATTTTTACACCCATTTTTCACCCATGACACCCTTGTGGATATTCCGATCGGGCTGCAAAGTTTCAGGATACGACTAGGGCCAAAATTGTGCCTGTGTGCAAAAGAACGAATTTTCTAGACAGTAAATAAAAGTCGATATGGATGATAGGGCTTACGGCGGACGGACAGCATTTTTTGAATCCTTGAAACGTAAAAGAAAAAATTTTGAGGGGGTGTTACAAAAATTATTTTCCGAGCGGATACATAGATGTATGATCGCAGTATAATAAACCAAAATTGGCTATTCCAGAATTTGGCATATTTACATTTAAATAGATGGCAGTGTTAAAGCTCAAAACCCTGTGTACGAGTAGTATGACAGACAAAGAAAAGAGGATTGAAATTATATTTAATTACGTACGTTCTTTCTATTTAGTTATTAGTGTTATTACCTTTTATCACCATATCATGGCTGTAAATCTCGATTTGCAGAGCGCTTATCATGCTACGGATGTAAGTATGTGAAGGCAGTGGAGAGGTGACAGTGTTTACACAACTGGTTGTTTCGATGGAGTCGGAGAATTTGGGTCAGCTCAACCCTTGAGATTCGAAGAACCCAAAGTCAAAAAATAGACGGTGCCTCATGAAAAAGTAAATTTCAGATCCTTGCGTGAGCAAACAACCAACTATGGTGTCTCCTTGATTTCGTTGGACCCTCTGAGCCATACTCCCTTCTTGTTTGCGAAGTCTAAACTGTGAAATCTCACGGAAAATCTTTTGGACTTGAACAAACAGATTCCAGAAGGGAAAAGCCAACTTCGCCCTCCATCTCTACACTGTGTCGTGTCCCTGCCTTCATTCCTTCACTATGCAATTCCCCCCCATCCCTGTTCGTGTTTGTATTATAAATTGAGTCGAGGAGTACGAGGGAGAAAAAGTGGGCTTGCGGAGAGCTAGGGTTGAAGCGGAATTGACGCTCAGGGTGGCTGGCGGGCTGAAGTGGTTATAATGAGCCGCAAATATTCCTGTACTAAAGGGAAACACTAACGAGGTAGGCCTAGACCCCGTTCAACCGCAGCCTGGCACATATCCCCTGATTTTCCGTCCTTCTGGTAAGAGACATTCTTTCTTTGAAGTTTGCCTTTTATTCAGACCGGAGAAAGCTCTGGTAATAACAGGGAGAGTGGTGGTACTCCTTTGGTACTCCTTTCCTTGGTCCTAGCTTCTTATTATACCTCGTTAGACCACATTCTTGAGGCTTCTGAAACATACGGATATTATTATCAGTGATTTCTCTAAACCAAATCCATAATTATGACTGCTATCAGTGCGTATGATTTTTTTCTCCCTGGTGCTGGTTCACACTTTTCTAGCATTATTTTATTGGCGGGAGGAGAGACTCTTATGAATTATCAGTACATTCGCACATTCGATGGAAGACGCTGCTCGTTAGTTTTGAAGCAAGTTCGATGTTAGAAATTTGGAGGAGTCCTTCCCATCTTTACTAACTACTGAGGTTTTTCTCAGCCTCTGCACCAACTTGGCAGTGGGGTCTGCGCACGTATTTTTTATTTATTTACTTTTTTTTAATGAAAGTAGATTCCATCCTGAGAATTTTGACACCAAACGCAGTGTCCTACGATAAGTAGTTATATTTTCATGATTTTTCAATGTTTCCATAGGTTCCTGCGTTGCACCCTCTCCCCCCCTCCTCCTCCTACCCACTGTGACGTAGGAACCTCTGGAAACTTTGAAAAATCATAGAAATCGAACGACTAATCGTAGGGCAGTGCGGTTGGTGTCAATGTTCTCAGAACGGAATCTGTTTCTTTAAAAAAATTATATAAACCGCTTTTGTGACCCATGTGCATGCCCCATTGTGAGCATAACAAAAGTGGGAGTTGGGCTGAAAAGGAGCATCATCCGTTCATGTTACGGCTCCAGCACTTCGCTCGACAACTCCTGCTAACTGCTCCTTTAGTGGCCTGCTAATGTCTTTAGTTATTGCTTCCAAGGATAATCCCTATGCGTAATGATAACGCAGCGCATGTAGAGAGTCAAGAGAATTTATCACTTGGAGAGCATTAAGTACAGTTCGCCGGTAACCAGCCGCATGCGTCTCCCCTCAGGGTTACGAGAAAGGGTAAAGCTTCATTACAGTATCTCGTTAGCATTTCCCAGGTGGGGACAGGGCACTTCATCCCGAATAATATTTAATACTTAGTTGCTAATTGATGGCATCTTAGTTGTCCTAAAGGTTCTAATTAAATTTCGGGGAAGCGCAGTGTTGCGTAGTGCAAAACCAATATCATCATCCTACTCTAATATTCGTACTTCCTGAATGTTCAACCCTCCTGGATTCCATGGTGGAATATTCCAACATTAATTGCATCTACCGCGCCCTAATGGCCGTGTCATGTGAGATAATACGAGCATTTCCATCGTGTCGCAGTCATTCTTGCCCATCAAGGCGAAAGCAATAAATTCATTTCAATTATTAATGTCTTTAACTTCTGCTTCCTCACTACCGACGGTAGAGAAGGGATTCGTGACTGAGTAGAAAAAAAATGTATGTCCTCCAAAATGAAAATTGCCACACCAAAATAATTGAAAAAGTACGGTAACTTTCGTCAGCGCAGGCGCAAACGTGAAATGTTGACAATTTTCTTGTAACGCTTCTAACTGAGCGAAAAACAGTCGAAGAGAGCTGAAATTTTTAGGGTGCACGCGGGTTGGATCGCAAATGATCCCTTTTCAAAATCATGGAAATCGTTCCGTCTGCGCATGCGCAAACGTAAAATACTTGAAACGCCCATAACTACTTTAAATATCGTTGAAATGAGTTCAGATTTGGAGGTTCGATCAGGAATAATTCTTTGATAGCCCCATATGAATTTCATTGAAATCGAACTGTACCTTTCGTCTGCGCATGCGCGAACATTAAATGTTGACCGTTTCCTCGTAACGCTTCTAACTACGTGAAAAGTAGTCGTAGAGAGCTGAATCGCAGATGGTCCCTTATCAAAATGAACCCACCCAGCTATTCTATACGTTCATCTGATTCAAGTGAGGAAGCTATATACCTACTGCCTACTCGAATTGGCAGACGTTTTTGGTTCCGTGTCTCCAGAAATTTGGAGAATAGGTGCGGGTCGGATAACAGATGGTCCCATACAAAAATCATTGAAAAAGTACTGTAACTTTCGTCCGCGCATGCGCAAACGTAAAATGCTTGAAACGCCCATAACTACCTTAAATATCGTTGGAATGAGTTCAGATCTGGAGGGTCGATCAAGAATAACACTTCGATAGTTTCTTATGAATTTCATTGCAATCGTACTGTAACTCTCATCTGCGCATGCGCGAACATGATATGCTGACCGTTTCCTTGTAACGGGTGCAACGCGGGTTGGATCGCAGATTTATGGTTCCTTATCAAAACGAACCTACGCAACCATTCTACACGTTCATGTGATTAAGTGAGGGAGCTATACTGCCTACTCTAATTGGCAGAGGTTTTTTCATTACGTCGGTGTGGTTCGCTTCCCATAAATACAAGGATTGCCATCGGTGTAGCAGAGCTTTGCACGGAGTCTGCTCAATGTCCCAAGACTCGCCTATCGCTGAAATCAACAAATTTTAGAACCGGTTTACCTGAAGCGGTTTACTAGAGCGACATTTCACTCTAATTTTTTTTGGGTTTTAATTCAACTTTTTGTTGAATTAAAAAAATTAATTCAACAAAAAGTTGAATTAAAAAAAAAAAAGTTGCAAAAGTACCTACCAACAAACTCCAGCCCCTTCTACGTAGATGGTATAATTTACCGTTGTGTAATAATTTACCGTTGAGTAATGATTTACCGTAGTAATAATTTACCCATCAATAATACTTCAACGTTTGTTCAAGTTTCACTACCTACCAACAAACTCCAATAGAGCCATCATTTTTCAAATTAAATAATATCACAGAACAACCAACTCGACTTCATACTCCGCCAATATAATCAGGTGATCCCTACCAATGATTGGCCGTATTCACAAATTCCTATTGTGGGCGCGTCTCTGGTTACGAGATTTGGTTTGGATTGTATACAATTTCATTCACACTGGAGTCGAAAATGCCTGTCGGTGCAAACTTCGGGGCCTTACTGTGAACGAACGGCTGGACGTACGATGCTCCGGATGGTCTTAAAAAACTCGCAAGTTCAAGAACTATTTAAAACCGTAAAAATATTTACGTAAAAAAATGGTATAGGCGTTTTGAAAATTTCAACCCCTATTTTGAACCCCTTAGAGATGACTCACAGTAACGTCGAGCTTCGAGGACCAACTAGACGCCGAACGGAACCTATAACCCGAATTTCATCAATTTTTTTTCATGGTAACTAAGAAAAGTGGCCCGTACGGCGTACGGCGTACGGTGTACGGCGTACGGCGTACGGCGGACAGACAGAAATATTTTTATTGCAGTTTTGGATTCTACATATCTTGAAACGTAAACCATCAAATTTTGAGGGGGGGTAAGAATTTTTTTTTTCA
>OX940981.1:9474559-9533166 GCA_954871275.1 Leptopterna dolabrata | reverse complement strand
CCCATGTGTCATGGAGTTTGCAGCGTTTCGTGTTAACATGTTAGTAACGTGAGCTTTTGAGGTATCGTTCTCCATGTTTTTGGGACGAGAAGACCGAATATGAAGTCGATTTTGACCAAAGAGTGGAAAATTGAGGTTCTACCAAAGGTTCAGCTCCCAAAATTGATTTTTTATGATTCAAAAATCTGGGAAATCGTCGTAAATCACCATCAATTTGTTTAACAACACTAGAAAAAGTGTCAGAACGTGGATCAAGACGATTAAATGGCACTACCAATGATCTAAGATAATTTGGAGAAAAAAGAGCGTACCTAATTTGTGTTTTGGGGGCCGAAATTGGTGGAAATCATCAGAAATGGCTATTTCAATTATTTCCATGAAATAAACAATAAATGAGCAGCAACATTTCTGTACGTATGTCCGATAGAATAATAAACCCATGTGACAAGGACTTTGCAGCGTTTTCTAATTATAATTCGTATTGTTCTATACTTTTATTAGTATGTATTAACGTTTCCAACCCTGATGCAAGCACCAGGAAATGGCATAAAGAGAAATATCCTTAATCAATTTCAACTTCAGGAAACTCGTTAAGAACTACTAAAATATATTATTTCAAGTCAGCAAGCGTTGTTATGTCGACATAAATACGATGATGGCACTACGGTGGTATTATGGTGGCTTTTTACACTAGATCTTATTTGAATCCCGTTCACAGCGAAGCTAGCGGATCTCGGAACCATCAAGCTAGTGATGTTGTTGGTATCGAATCAATCACTGCAGTCGATCCTGCGGAAGAATCGCTCGTAAACAACGTTTTTCCCTTTCTCTGTTCTCTACCGTTTCCCCGTTTCATGCCTTTTTATGAATATTTCATGATCCCCAATTGATTGTAATGATTAATTTCTTCCTGAACCATCATCCAGTTGAAATCCATCAAAAGAGAACGCTGAGTCGTTGTGCTACGTGAGATTGTAAGTGGTTTCTGTAGGTAGAGTCAACTCAATCCAGTTTGAACGGAGAGCCCAACTTAGAACAAAAAATAAAATTGAACAAAAATCGTGGTGCCTAACCTACACTACTCGTATAAATTTATGCAAATCAAATTTAAGGGTCAAAAGGACCATAAAAGGGCCCCTCTCTCCATGGCGTCACCCGACCTGTCGTTCCATCCGTTTCTTTGGTAAACTCTTATAACATATTATTATAGGAGTGATATAACACGAAGAGGTTTTGAGGGGAATCACGAAAATGGCTATCAGAAAATTATGAGGAGAGCTAATCAGAATGTATGTGGAAACACTTATTCGGTGAGTTCCCGACTCTCAGAGCACAACAGTTTGCATTAGCCCGCTAACGAGCTTTCAGCGGCAGGTGGCGGACGAGGGTTTGAGATTTCAGGATTCTCTCAGGCGACACTGAGTACTAACAACTCGTTGTCAGCGGAAATTGTGTTTTGTGCCCGCGCGGATACCACGGAGTAAACACCTCTGACGGAGGAAATTAAACTCGGTTCGGGCGAACGAGAGCTGAGGACCTTCCAATAAGCTGGGCTGGGAACCAAGACTCACGATTCGGCCTTTAGGTGAATTTTGAAATTGTGAAATGATTATAACTCGTTCGAGTTGTGAATGGACAGAGCGGAGTAGATAAAGCATTGTACTGAAATGCAATGGAATTATTTTATTGTATGTGCCTCACGGCGTTACAAGTTATAAAAAATATATGTTACAGTATGCGTAGAAGTCCTAAAATACCTACGTTTTGAGAGCCCTTTCATACAGTATCCGTTTATTGTTTGATTCTATTCTAAAAATATAATTTTATAATAATTTATATAATATACTTCCTTGTTGCTTCATTGTAATAACCTCTGCCTATTTTTGTGAAAGAACATCTACAGTGATGCTAGAAAGGGATTTCATGTTTTTCTTTCTTCGTTATTGGAAAAATAATTGGAAAATAATTTATTTTATAATTGGAAAAAAGCGTTTATAAATATTGTGATGAATGTGTTGGAGCGTACATCCACCACGAGCGGTGTGAGGGAGGATGTGTCCGTTTTGGTTATGGGCGTACCACCACCATGGGCGGATTCTTTTAGGAGCTTTGCCTGGTTTGGTTATGGGTGGACCACCACCATGCCCGAGATCTTTTAGGTTGAGGAGAGAGACGAGGTAAGGAGGAGAGAGAGTAGTCAGCGACTAGAGGAGAGCGTAGAATGGTTAAAAAGGCGAAGGAGGCGAGTATATATATAGGCTTGGGAGCTGTCTCCCTCCATCCTCCAGCTAGTGGAGGATGGTGGGGATCCCCAGGCTGGCCCTCAGCTCTCCTGCGTCTTTCATCCCTACTTCTGAGTTTATTTGCGAGATCTTAAGTTTACGGGGAGTGGTTCTGGGAGGATACCACGACAAATATTATTGAATTTATGAATTATTCGACAATTTTAATTATTGTTCATTAGTTTCATTGTTTTCAGTTATTTTTTCATGTTATTAGGCTACGTTGTATTGCTGCTCATTGTAATCAAAAGATTTATACAAATAAATGCATAATAATAATAATAATAATAATAATAAATGGCTAAGGCGCAGGTTTAGCTGGATATTCTAAGAACCGAGTTTCCTCTTCCTTGTCTCGAATTCCGAAGAATTTGCTAGAGACAGGCTCTCAGTCAGTTAGCGGGCCTCTCGAGTGGTAAAGTTATTTTCCTTTCAGGTCACCAGTCCGACTGGGAACCCTACGAGCGGTTTTTGAGTTACTGGAGAAAAAACCCGCGTTAAGTTCATTTCGCTTGTTCATGACAGCTTCTCTTCAAATCTTATCCCAGATTTTCCTCCTCGCATAATCGTTCTACCGCAGAATTCGGATTTCTAAGACGGTTGATTAACACTTGAAAAACTTAGTCGGCGGCTTATAGCTGATCCGTTCAAACTCGGTACAGAATTAGAAGGTTGAAATATAAGATGCATTAATTTACAACAGACAGGATGGTGGAAGTGTGGATAATGATGTGGAGCCATGTATACTTGTACTTCGAAGATTTAACGAGGATAATAATACTCTACCCAAGTTAACGAGGAGACTATATTTATATACGTAATACGAGTATAAATGTTATGATTTGGTTGGGAAAAAATAGGATCTCACAACGAATGTAAATTTTTTTGATTTTGACATTTGTTCTTAGACATTTATTATTTTTATTACCTACTAGCGGGTTCTCTGACAATTAGCCACAAATGCCAAAAGATACTATTCAAAATTATACTTAACTTACTAGCATCAGTGACACCGGTCAGTGCTGTTATGAAAAACTTGACGCATCATGTTATTGAATTCAACAAAACCCTTTATTCATTCGTACTGGAGGTATACACTGGGTTCATCCTTCAGTTTCCAAGTACTAAGCCACAAAGTTGACATTTTCTGCATTTTTGGGCGTCATTTGGGCACTTAGGCGCCGTTGCTTAGCGCTGTGTTGGCACCAAAACATATATACAGAAAATTCACTTGCAGTTGATAATCAAGCCCCTGCTGATTCTGAATATACCCTTCTCATATCTAAAATACATTTCTCATACCTAAAAACAGCTCTCTTTATCTGCCTGTTCCTCAAAAAACTACAACAATACCCATTTTTTTCACAACGGCACCAACCAAACTGGTTTTGTATCAGAGGAAAGAAAATTGATTGTAGACAATCAAATTCGAATGCTACCAACTTTAGCTGTCCAACTAACATATTTATGTATCATTGAAATAACTTTGAAGACTGCACCAAAATCATGGTTGTTAGAAAGTGGATATAATGTGACTGGTTATCATGGGGCTGAAGAGCTTCAACTTTTTCTCATCTGGTTGGTAGGTAGTGCTCAATTCAGTGGGGAAAAATAAGATTTTCTCAGGTTTTTACAACTGAAATATCTACTATTTGGGCATAAGAACATATAATTCGGAATCAATGCGAAATTCCCGGACACGATGGAGTGATGCTTGGTGCTCAGAAAACACATACTACCTACCCTCGAAATTTCAAGAAGCATTCGGAAGATCTTTGAGGAACAGGTACAAAAAAAAAACAGTGCGTTCGGCAATAATTTTTGGAATACATTATTTATATTGGTACATAATTATATTACGCATAAAGCTAAATAACTGGCACCTCTTCGGCATGATACGGCACGTGATAGCGAAGCAAACGGAACGCTGTTGAAAGGCGATCGTTCGTACAAGGATTAAATGGCTGGGAAAAATATGAAGTTAAAACGCGAATAGTAAACGGGTGGTAAATAAAGCCTTTTCATTTAATTAGCATCTGCTTAAAGTTGAATAAGGTGAATGGGGTACTACACCTCACAGCGAGGGTAGAGCTGGTCTGGCATATAAATTTCATCTGAACGTTAATTACCTGGGGGGGGGGGGGGGGGTTGAATGATGAACGATGCTAAAGAAGACTTTTATGGTTTCGATTTCAGCAAAGTTCCTGTTCATGTTTATGGTAGATATGTTACGGATAAAGCAAGAACGAAAGGTAAACCTGCTTGAGTGGACCGTCTCCCTCTCCCTTCGAATTTAACCGGTTAAACCTACGTTCACCTTTCATTCCTGCTTAATCCGTTACATATAAACTGATTCCACAGAAATGTGAAGGGACTGATGAGTTATCGGGGAATGAGATTGAGAATTTCTCAAACACCTGAACTGTTTTACGATACTGTTTTTCCAGTAGATCGATATCGCAATACTTCAGTGAAATTTAACATCAGTCTTATTTGTGTTCAATCAACAATAAGTATGAATCAACGGTTTTTCGTATTGAAGCGCCCCAGTAGTTATGCGATTTCAATTCAGGAAACGCTGCAGATTATTACACAGCAATAGATCACTGTTTTCTGTGATCAATACCGGGTCATTTCAAAATTTCGGTGCATTTTGGACCTCTAATTTTTTCAAGATAAAATGTGAAATATTTCATCGTTTTTGTTCACGTAGCGTATTCTTAGGGTCGTCCTAGTAATATCCTACAGTGGGTACACAAAATCATCGATATTTCCAGAGATAGGCCAATAAAATTTTTTTTATTTCTAGGGAGTTAGAATCAAGTCTAGGGAATGAGAAAATAACTCAAGTTATTGTCTTTAACGCATTGGAATCTCTTAAAAAACAAATAATGTTTGTTTATGTATTCGATTGAAAATTGAAATCATAAGCAGTCTATTTAAATAAGCTCAATATCTTACTTAATTTCTATTAGTCTTTAACATTATCTTGCACTAAAAGTTGGAACCGAGTGTTTTGTTCATCAAAAATGTCACAGTCTTCCTTTATCTTCCATTTCAACACTAGACTTAGACAAGACAACAACACAAAAAAAAATGAAACTGTTGTTTACTACTAGGTTTACAGTTTAGAAAAATTATCACAAAAATTATATTATCTACTCAAGTCTTTTTCAATACTGATTAGGAAATTAAATCACAAGAAATGAACTTTTTGTTGAAAAAATAAAGAAAGAACATTTGCTGTAATATATTAGTATGTAACTAGATAGGTACTTAATACAAACATTGTGGTAAAATGGTGTAAAATTAGTATTAGGTAAATTCAGTTAAATGCCATCAAAAGTTCAAAGCGCACTGACATCGATTTCCCAATCAAAGCTATACACTACTTGTCGTCTTTAGCTACCCTGGTGGTCCCCCCTGGAAAACCCTACACCGAATATTGGAGCCGGCCGGGGAATGGCATTCTGTCATAGATTATTTGTTGTTATTCATGAAGCATAACGTTTGTCCAATTAACTAAAGTACTTATCAACAAAATCCAAAATAACCATCATTCTTCAAATGAAATACTATCACGGAACACCAGCTCGATTTCATTCAGCCATGCGTGATTATGATTAGGTGTTCCCTAGCAATAATATCTGGGGTGGATGTAGGTCATGTTGACGAAGCTTTTCGGTGCAAACGAAGGGCTGGACGTACAATGCTCCGGGTAGTCTAAAAAATGCTCATGTTCGAGATCAACTTCGAGGGCTGGAACCGGTTGGGGAATTACAAGTTTCATAATTAATATCGGTGGATTCAGGAATTATATAATTAATAATTTATCATTATTCATGAAGCATAACGTTCCTTGTTCTAGCTACAAACGTAGGTACCTACCTACCAGCGAAATATCTGTGCTGGATTTATACCGTTTCATTCACGATCATGTTGATGAAGCTTTTCTGTGTCAATTTCAGGGCCTTACTGTGAACGAACGGCTGGACGGGCAATGCTTCGGGTGGTATCAAAAAGTTGGAAACCAGTTTAAAAACGTAAAAAATTCGACAAACCTATCCCATTAATTATTTATCGTTCGTGATAACTAAGGAAAGTGCGAAGTACGGCGCGGCGGACGGACAGACTTTTTTCTCCATTTTTGGATTCTACATACCTTGAACGGAAACTATCAGATTTTGAGGGGGTTAAACATGGTTTTTCATGCTCGATTCCAAAGGTTCATTATTCAAAATAATAAACCAAAAACTGAAAATTCCTAGGAAATAAGCGCACCTAAGAAAACCGAGGGAGAAAAACTTAAATGCGCAGGAGGTAGGCAGGTGGCTTCATTACCTATTATACGAGGTTTGTTAGTAAAACATCAGTGGTATTGTTGAGCATGTGACTCAGAAATACCTTCCTGCCGGAAATGGTGGGGGAGTCAGTGGAGCCTCTTTTGGAGTTGGTTTTCGTGGTAAATTTTCCCTGACCCAATAAGAAAAACCTTTTACTTTATGAATGATACATGCCGACTAAGAGCATTCTGCCTGCTGGAATGACATTCTTTTGCTGATCGTTTTGCTCTGTGGTACCTACTGTCATTGGTCAATATTTTAAGCTTCCACCCTTAACTTCCTCGTTTGTGCATGTGTCATCTAAGTTATTTTAGCGATTAAGGGAGAGTGATAATACCGTGTGATAGCTACTGCGGCCTGTGGTCGTTCTTTCGCGTTATTTCATCGTGTTATGTATTCAGGTAGTCGAAATTATTATCAACCAGTATCAGTTAGTATAATTATGTTATCTCGAGATAGGAACCCCATATAATGGATTACATTAAACTCATGTACATTATTGTTAATAAAATAATAAATACCTACCTACGAAATGCAGTTGGAAAAATGGAGGTAGATCAGGATGCGTTCTAATTCTAGCTAAGTTCATATTCATACACCCTAGCTCTTAATTTCGTCGGCTGCCTTGTAAACATAATTTCAGAATAACATTCGGTGATCCCGAAGATTATTGTAGAACGGAAAATTTATAAGGCAGCATCAGGGTGGACTGTTGAAAATGTTGGGGACCGTTTATTGTCCGACCCGCCGCGCCGACACGGTCTAATTGAATGTCATAAATTCTTTTGAGGGTCAAGAGTCGGAACGCGGGGAAAGAAAGTTTGAGCAAGAAAAAAATGTTTGGTAACTACCATGCATTGAGGCAGTGTTGAGAGAATGGACTTACACTCGTGTACCCTACATTGTGTTATCGTTATTTATGACGCGTCTTATTATATGACATATTCATAAAACTTCATATGATAATGCAGTAACTATAACCAGCGTAAAAAGATTGCTAAAACGAGCTGGAATGTTCATTTTTTCACGGTTGACCTTCCCTCGGGAATGATGAAATTCCACAAATAGGTAGCGTTTATTCTGAGATTTCATTCAAATTGTACTCGTGATTTCACCGTAGAAAAAAGAGGAAAGAAAGGAAGGAAAGTTGTCGGTTGACAACTCCACGACAGCGACTTACTTGAATATCAAGTGGACATAACATTATTGTTCATCCTCAGACTAGCCTGTCCAGTCAAATTTTCTGCAAAATCGAAACAATGTTTAAAACAAGGAAAAGACTAACACGTAGGTATATGGTAGGTATTTTGGGTATGCTTCAGAACCAAATTATGTAGGTACCTAGCGGGAGAATTAATGTGAGGCGTATTGCCTTTTCCCACAGCCGAACCATACCTGTTACCATCAGATTCCATAAGGATGAGCTGAATAAAAATATAAAAAAACAGCAGTTTTTTGGTCCGGTGGAGACGGGGTCGCTGGGCAGAAGCTTAATCGATATCCCTTCCGGTGATAATCTCGCTGGTCTCGGAGGGGGACTCTCGAGGGTCCACCACCACTGTCACACTCTGTCACAGTGCACACCCCAATACTACATTACTCCAGTTCGATAGGATTCCACGATGGATCAAAGGGAAATTATATTGAGAGCAGGGAAACCAAACAACACCACTTAAACCGAAAGATGTAAACATATTAACCCAGTTGTAACACCCATCACCAGAGCTAAAGACGTGAGCAAGAGCACATCTTGGGCATAATTTATACTCGCGAGCTAAGCTAATTGAATGGGTAGTCAGTTGGTAATTCTCATTAGTGATTCTGGGGTAAGTTGGAGAGGCTTTCGACGCGGAGCCATCCAATCAATCATGATTACTACTTGTGCCTACCTCTACGAGTTATCGACCACTAATTTAACCAGTAAGACCCCTTAGGCACTAATCTAAGCATTATCGACTACAGCTCCCTCGAAAACTATTCCAGTAACTTGTTCCTCAGACTCCTGATTTGTAGGCTCCTCATTGGTTCCGAGCTTGATTCAAACTCCCCGTTCTCGATAGAACATTCTACATAACCAAATAAATCAAATCAATATGTATAGTCTTGAAAACGATGCAGGTGGAAATGGGTGTGTTGAAATGCAATGAACTACTCAGTTATGAGTCTTCAACAGTGCATTTGAAGCATAAATGGTAGACTTCGTGTTTGGTGCTCCAAGACTATTTTTCGAGATTTTCATTCGATTACCAATTCGGTTTAACGATTTATCAGCGGTGGTATTTAAAATTCAACGACTGTTATGTGCATACGGATTTCAAGTATTTCGAGCAGACAATGGTCCTCTACTTTACTGCAATGAATTTAGAGAATATTCTTTTGTCACAATGGGTACATGCGCATGGGTCACAAAAGCGCTTATATTAATATTATTATTTTTATTTTATTTAATTTTATTTTTTTAAATGGAAGTTGATTACATCCTGCGAATTTTAACACCAACCGCACTGTCCTACCTACGATTTAAATAGTTCTTTTTCTATCATTTTTCAAAGTTTGCAGAAGTTCTGACGTCAACACTTCTGGAATCTTTGAAAACTCGTAGAAAAAGAACTGCTTATCGTAGGAAAATGCCTGGAATCTTTGAAAACTCATAGAAAAATAACTGCTCATCGATGAAACCTACTTTCATTGAAATAAATAAATACGTCCGCCAACCCCATTGAGGCCAACTCATTGTGCAGGACCTCTAACTAAACTATTGCATTTTTGCAATTTTTCACCCCATTTTTGCAATTTTGGTTTATTATTCTGTGAATAATACACCTATGTATTCGCTTAGCAAAAAATTTTTATAACACCCCCTCAAAATTTTTTCTTTTCCGTTTCAAGGTGCGTAGATTCCAAAAATGCAATGTCCGTCCGCCGTCCGCCGTCTGCCGTCCGCCTTATCACGTGTACAGGCTTCATTTTTGGTCTAAAAAAATCGTTCTTTCGCACGCATGCTCCATTTGGGCCCTAGTTGTGTCCCGAAACTTTTCAGCCCGATCGGAATATACCCAGGGGTGTTATGAGTGAAAATGTGTGTAAAAATAAGTACTTTTTGCGTTTTAGCGTCATGTTGGTAACATGAGCTTTTAAGGTATCGTTTTTCATGTTTTTGGGGACGAGAAGACCGAATATGAAGTCGATTTTGACCAAAGACGCGGAAATTGAGGTTCTACCAGATGTTCAGCTCCCGAAATTGATTTTTTATGAGTCAAAAACCTGGGAAATCACCTGAAATCACCATCAATTTGTAGAATAACACTGGAAAAAGCGTCAGCAGGTGGATCAAGACGATTAAATGGTACTATCAATGATCAGAGATAATTTATATTAAAAAAAAAAAGGAGCGTACCTTATTTGTGTTTTGGGGGCCAAAATTGGTGGAAACCACCAGAGATAGCTATTTCAATTATTTTGAATGAAACAATAAATAAACAGCCAAAATCTCTGTAGGTATGTCCAATAGAATAATAAACCCATGTGACAAGGACTTTGCAGCGTTTTTCTGTTCTAGGGCTCGTCTGGGATCTAACTCGAGCAGATGAAAAAGTTCAGACGAGGAAACCAATCTGAGTAAGGTACTTCCCTTCAACTACCTGACTGTGATATACATAAAGCTGATTTCAACCAAAAAGGTGACCGCTCACGAAACAAACAAACAAATAAGCTGTTTAGACCCTGCGGTTAGGTGAAATGAGAGCAAGGAGTTTAATCCCGTAAGTGAACCTCAGTAACTTTCAGTGGGTGGGGAGTACTGTACAGAGTCTGTGGAGGCTTGTTTTATATATAAAGAACTTTCCTTCTAACCATTGCCCCTGGTGGACAGTTTTTCAGTGCAACTGTCTGGAACGTCCCCCCATTACCAACCAAGTAACCGAGGTTGGCTTGAAAGATGGCTTGTGGGACCGGGATAACCATTCGGATGGGGCAACGCTATCTAACTATATTTTTAATGCGAGCGGGAACGAGTTTCTTTCGTAACGTGAATCTCGGAAAACCTACGGAATTGAAATGAATGTCCTCAAACTCGGAACTGTCCTTAAAATAGCTAGCCATACCTACAGTCCTACATGCAGTAATAGTAGTGGGTGTTTACACATGTAGTATAATATATTATGAAATATTAAGATCGTGAATAATATATATTGATAAAATATGACTCTATTTACCTATCACTGGAAATTGGTTTGACTACAAACCAATTCGAAAGATACAGTGCAAGACTCAATCCAATACTTGCTGAATTACCTATTATAGGCTCCATACCACATTTTACAAGAAGGTGTGCAATTTATCATCAGAATAAATCCACAAATTCAGTTGGGTATTTAGTATCCGGCAGTATTTCATGTTGTTGGTTGCATGGTAGTATGTAACAGATCAAGAGCATTTATTCAGTTTATTGATTGTTCGAGCTATCGGGCATCTATTATCTCTGTAGATCCTCGTCCGTGAATTATGTGAATATTATGAAGGCTGTAAGTCCTCGGAACTTGGTTGCTGGAAATTCAGGAACTCATTAGTCAGTTCCAGTTGTATGCTTAAGCCAATATGAAGGGGAAGAATGTTGGTATTTTAAGAAATAGGTACGAATGCGCAAGAGAAGCTTGCAAATTTTTCAATATTTCAACTCATCGGCAGTTTTGGTTTATTATTCTGTTAATAATACACCTGGTATTAGCTCAGCAAAAAATTTGTATAACCCCCTCAAAATTTTTTCTTTTACGTTTCAGGGTGCGTAGCATCCAAAAATACAATGTCCGTCCGCCGTATCATCCATAGCTACTTTAATTTCGGTCTAAACAATTCGTTCTTTCGCACACAGGCTCCATTTGAGCCCTAGTTGTATCCCGGCACTTAGCAGCCCGATCGGCATATCTACCCAAGAGTGTTATGGATGAAAAATGGGGGTAAAAATGGGTTTTTTTGTTTGTTTTAGTAACATGAGCTTGTGAGGTATCGTTTTCCAAGTTTTTTAGGACGAGGAGAGCGAATATGAAGTCGATTTTAACCAACGAGTGAAAAAATAAGGTTCTAAGGAAGTTTCAGCTCCCAAAATTCATTTTTTGTGAGTCAAAAACCTGGGAAATTAATAACCCCAGAAAAAGTATCAACAGGTGAATCAAGACAATTGAATGGCACTATCAATGATAATGATTCATTATTTTGTTTTTGTAAAAAGACTAGAAGTAGTATCAGTAGGTGAATCAAGACAGTTGAGTGTCACTGTCAGTGATCAAAGATGTTATATGTCAAAAATGGGAGCCTAATTCGTATTTTTGGTGCCAAAATTGGTGGACACCGTCATAAGTAGCTATTTCAATTATTGCACATGAAAGAATCAATAAATTAACTGCCTAATTTAAGTAGGCCACCCATGTGGCAAGGAATTGTCATCTTATAATATCTAGCTAAAGAATATTGTAATATAGAATTCACAGTCCTTTTCTTTGGTTTCATTCGACATCTCAGTTAGCAAAATACGACATGATTTGTGTTTGATATGATAGAGTCAACTTAATAGACTCAATAGTAGTAGACTATGATTAGTAATCAAGATGATGTTAACCTGGATGTGGATTATCTCATCAGCTTGTGCAATCATCGTGGAGATCATAGAACTTGAAAGTGAATGCGATTCCCTATATTTCTGTATCTCTTTGTTCTCGTACTTATTCATCCTAAGTCGACTCCAGGAAGCCACGTGCTCGCTCAGCGATTGATTTTCGGTGGGGCCACGTCACGATGTCTAATTAACTGGTCCTGTCGCACCGCACAATACAAACGGTTAATATAGCGTTATGATGCGATACGCCTTACACAGATGATAACGTCTTTGAAGCAACCATGCAATTAATTCCCCCCTCCCCGCTACTACTACAAGCCACCCTCTCAATCATTAGGTAGGTGTGCCTCAAGATGTAAGCTATTTAGCTTCTTGATGTTTCTAAGCTATATGGGATCATACCAGTTTTACAGGGTGGCTCCGGATTGGAGTCAATACTTGAAGATCGTATAGAAAATTTCACGCTGATCACTACCTAATATTCCATAATTTTTGGTTTATTATTTTCAATAATGTTCCATTGGAATCGAGCATGGAAAAAAAAAAAATCTAAACCCCCTCAAAATTTGATGGTTTACGTTTCAGGGTATGTAGAATCCGAAAGTGCAATAAAAACATTTCTGACTGTCCACCGTACGCCGTACTGACCACTTTTCTTAGTTACCATGAAACAAAATTGAAACAAAATTGCGCCGTTCGGGGTCTAGTTGGTCCTCGAAGCTCGACGTTACTGTCAGTCATCTCTGAGGGGTTCAAAATAGGGGTTGAAATTTTCAGAACGCCGTAGCTCGAAAACTTTCGATGGAAGGGTATGGTTTCTTTACGTTATTACATTTGTCTTGAGCTAAACCATTTTTTGAGGCCACCCGGAGCATTGTACATCCAGCCGTTCGTGTGCACCAAAAAGCTTCGTCAACACGATCATGAATCAAACGGTATAAATCCGGCCCATTTAGTTCGGTGAAATCGTTGTTCAACACTTCGGTTCAATAAAAACGTGACCATTGATTAAAAACTTCGGTGAAACTGAGAATACGTTTTCAACAATAAAACCTTCCGCGGAATAAAAAACCAAAAGGTGGAGAAATGAAAGCGCAAGTCCGAAACGACCCTCTAGGGATTGTAGGTGATAAGAGGCGGCGGAGACTTTATCTTAGCGTTATCAGCTAAGTGAAGGGGGAACAGTTTTCTGGAACTCGCCACAGGAAGCTAACCTCGGACTAAGCCCGGAATAACTAACTCTCAGCTTAAAAGTCGTGGGAAGTGGAGCACTAGTTAACTTGGTAGCTTTGAGTGAGCTAGTCTGAACTCTAACTCCACTATGGTGAAACCCGTCCTAAAATTGGTATTAATTGCGGAAAGATCCACGAAATTCGGATAAAAATCAGGACTTGGGAATCACAAACACATAGACCTAAACACACATCCAGCTGCTGCACACCCATGGTTTTTTGATGAACGGATTTGGCTTCGGATGGTCTGATATGAATTTGAAAGGGGTTAATTTTTCTCTGAGCTTCAGGTCCTACTGTAGAATTTGAAAAAAATAGGCCACCCCTCATCTAGACGCCTGAATTCTGGGCGTTTCTTGTATCAAGAGGACTCGGACTATGTTCCGTACGCGTTAGTATCCACGCCATACCCTATCGATTACTGTGTGAGCGTAACATGAATACCAGCACGGAATCATGTTCGCTCATTCAGACCGCGGCAATGTGACGTTTAGCATTACAAATGCCCTGAAGGAAATAGGACTCTCGCTCCGCTAATTTCACTGATCGTGAAAAGAGACTGGTTAGAAGAGCTGAATAGGAAAAAAGTGAAAAAAAAAAAAAATCAGAATGAGAATTTGAAAAAAGGAATGAAAAAAATTAAGGAGGGTTGTACAGGAACCAAGAGAGCACTTCAAACCGTGGGTTGTTTTGAGGGTGCAGAGTGGTCCTCGTCGGTAATTGTTGTCCAACAATAGGTTCTTTGCCTACTCTAACCCTCAGTCCGCCTGAATTTCGTGAAGGTTGATTTAATCTGAATCAAACAACAACAAACAACGGCACTTTTTTAGCTGATACCGCCAACTCTCGAAGGGCGTTTTATTTCATTCGGTAGTTGGTTTTTTTCTTCAAGAATTTTTTTCTCTTTACTTGTATTTGTTCATCGATTTCTCATATCCCGCTCTATAATTTTTTTGTGGGTCCAAGTTGAAGGAGAAAACAAAGAAAATACTTGCAGGTGTTTGAGAGTGAGGTCCTGTCGTTCAAGTGACTTTTGTTTGGAATGGAATCACCACAAATTATAGTTCGTACGTAGATCATGGTAACGGAGACAATGCGGTTAGAAAGCTAATCATATAAAATCCCACTTCCTTCTCCAGAACAGCTTGTAACATGTCAGAACAATTTGGTGTAGATTTTCCTTTAGAGAATTCACAAGTTCTGTAACGTAACGATGTAGCATAGCACAGGCCCCACAGAAACCTGATGTGACACCTAGATATAGTGAGACGATATAGGCGTTTCAAGGGTACTGCAAACAGAACAATATTTATGGTATGGACGAAAGGGGTATTTGTTATACATAACATAATAAACCATGGTGTTGGAATTTTCATAGTTTTTCTCCCGATATTCGGGTTTATGCACCTGCCTTCAAACCTAACATCAAATTGTGGCGGTGAGGGGCGGGTGGGGGAAAGAGGGGAACGGAAGAGAGGGATAAAACAATTTTTTTTTCCTTCGACTATAAAGAAATTTGCACATTAATTGTATTTCCCTCAAATCTCGTACGAAACTTCAACTCCTTTAGCAGCTGGGCTCCTCCATTAGGAACCTTAATCGATTCAGCCGTTCTCCCAACATTAATCAACCGCAATTGATGGCCATTGTACTAACAATAACGTTCTCGCATAGCTGTGTATTCAATCTATCAAGCTGTTGCAATCCAGTGCTCACCAGGATCGTACCATATTGAAAACGAGAAAGTAACTGGGCTTCCAGTGAACAATGCATATCAAGTCGTGTACATTAAAACACAAGAATGCATTTGGTGTTCGAAATGCTTCGTCAACATGATCGTGAATCAAACGCTATGAATCCGGCCCAGATATCATTGCTAGGGAGCACCTGATTATAATCACGGATGGCTGTATGAAGTCGAGTTGGTTGTTCTGTGAAATTATTTCATTTGAAAAATTATGGATCTTTTGGATTTTGTTGGTAGGTACTTTTGCAACTTAACAAATGTAGAAGTATTATTGGGTAAATTATTACAAAACGGTAAATTATACAATAACGGTTTATTATACTATTAACGTAGAAGGGGCATCTATACGGGTAAATTATTACACAACGGTAAATTATTAATCAACGGTTTATTATACTATCTACGTAGAAGGGGCACCTATAAAGGTAAATTATTACACAACGGTTTATTATTTGCCTTGTGCTTAGTGTTACAATTTGCAGCGTTTTTTTTCTTTTTTCACGCTCGATTCCAAAGGTTCATTGAAAATAGTAAACCAAAATTGAGATAGTGGTAATAATTTTCAAAAAGCATAAGATTTGGAGGAGGAAACAATCACTTGTCATTTTTATCAGAGTGCAGTCGTTATAGACAGGCAGAATTACTATTTTGCGAATACAATAATTAAATAAAAATGAATTTAGCCTGTATATGTTGGTACCTGGAACCAGTTCTGGAAGGGGTTCATTCTTCATCCTAGGAAGAGACTAATAAATTAAAATAAGTTCAATAATCTGAACTTTAATGGTGGTTTGTTGACAGAAGCAGCGTGCATGGCCAGTTATTTCGAGTATAGAAACGTGATGGTGTGAAGGTATCGGTGAATAGGACCTCATCAGTCGCATACGTCTTCATGTTGTGATTCCCAAAGTCATGGTGTGGTTTCTAGTTTCAAGAAACAAGTTTTGGTTAGATATAAAATAACAGCCCCTAGTCACGTAATTATAACAAATTTTTAATGATGATTCCTCCACTGCTGAGATTGTTACGAGATTGCAGTGGTAACGTCGACATAAATAACCCTCGACATTTTAGTAGTCAGGCACTCAACAATGGTGGTGTCCAAATGACTAACATGCTGTGATCTTCATCAGTAGGGAGGGTCAGCTTATTCTCTTTCTCAAAGCTGGAAATTTGAAACTCGTAACATTAATTGTAACACATCACTCAAGATTTCATGTTAGAATGGATTCGTCCAGCTAAGCTCAGCAAATGCCCTCATTAGTCACCCAGTCTTATATCGAACTCAGTAAATAACCGGTTTGTTTGGTTATCCGTAATACATATTGTCCACATCTTCATGACAAAATAGATAGGTTAAGGATGGAAGGAAAAGGAATTAATATTTGTCTTCGGCCCATTAAGGAAAGCAACCGTTTTCACGGGTGTCCATCCGTTGTTTCTTGAAGATGATAGATAACCCACCTGATTGAGGAGGGAGTGGGACGACCACTGAAAAGAAACTCATCAAAAATCGTTCGCGTGGCTTTACCCTTCCCTTTTCGACTACTATAAGACAAAAAGGAGACGGACAGCTTGAAACCATTAGCGGAACTGTGAAATATGAGAGGTCAAACGGAGAATCGAACGCCTCCTCCTGCCTCAATCAGTTTGGTATCCATCAATAAGCTGTCAGCCTTTTCTTATAATTGATCTTGCCTTATTTGATGTCATGTGGATCAGTCGAGTTAGTAAAGGCAAACTTCACTTCAGGATTTTTCCTGTTTTCTGTTCAAAACACCCGATTTGGAGTACCGTTTCACAATAGAATGACTATTCTAAAACATTCTGGCGGTCACCGTAATTATTGTCATGATTCCATATCGCTATTGTCTTTTTGCCAGTCTTAGGAGGAACGTCGAGTTGTGCCAAACATTACACCCCTGAGGAAGAAACCTTAGTTAATACATTGGACAATTCCAGCAAGCATACGTTAGGCTGCTGGGTTGAAAAGGAACTCCCAAGAGTAGACTTATCAATAAAATGTTGTTACTCATGGCTGATTACATTAACCTCCTATAGTTACCTTATTAGATAGATTAATTTATAATTACAATCAAAGAGTTGGTTCCACTCTTTGGCAAAGGCACTTGGAGCCAAATGTGTCGGGTACCTAGCTAAGTTCCTTATAATTTATAATCGTTTAAACTGAGTTCCATGCCTTATCCTGGTTCACTGAAGACCAACTTAGTCGAACCTTAGTTGGATTATCATCTGCAGTTACCGACTGAGATTTTTCCCAACACTTCGTAGCAAGTGCACAAATCATCAGTAGGTACTTATGCGTATTGAGTTTTACAGAAACGGGAAAAGAGTATCATATTTCTACAATGGGGCCAGATTCATGTGAGTAGGTATGGTGTAGGTGGGGTCTAGATGTTTGATTCCACAAGTTTTGTGCCAAAGAAGCTTACCCATGACCTCAACACTTCTATTTCTATTGTTCTCCGTTCGTACAGCGGTTTGCACAGCTTCCTCTTGGATCCTCCGGCTTTGGTCCCCGTGTAAATGAATCCACTCTTAATAACATCGCCCAACCTATAGTTCGGACCCGATTCATCCTCTACCTGTTTTCCATTTAACCCCGTGTCTATTTACTGGCGTTTTAGGCTTTGAAATCCCATTTGAATCTCTAAGCGGACGCTCTTGGTAAGGGCTGCCGCGCCATATTTGCATAATTCACCCAAGAGAACAATGGCACCGCCGCCACTTCGGTGGTTTTCAAACATTAATCCATCTCATCCCCTTTGAAGGTATAATCTTATAGGTTTGCTAACGTAGCTGGGCGAATTGACTAGGTTGTGAGCAGGTATTGTCTTCCGCCTCCTCTATCTGGCGTCTAATTCCGATTGCAACAGATTATAACATCGGTAATCTATAGTACAACACGACTGATCCCTTGTTCTCTCAAACGCGTTAACGTAATTGGTTTGTAGCTACCTAGTCGATCATGAACGGTACCATAAAATATTGAAAATCATTGCAGTAGAACTGAAATTTTGCAATTTTTGGTCGATGGAGTGTTTGGGAGACACGTCTCAACCGTATGCACGCGTATAATAAATATATTTTTGGTGATCGGTTAGGTTAGGATCACTGGTCTGTTGTCTTCGCTCCTACTGTAAGGTAGGGAAGAACCTACTGCTAGCACCCCGCGAGAATGAACTGCAGCGAGTGGTGGAGAAGGGTAGGAGAGAGAGAAGTCGCCAGTCGAGGGTTGGTCGGTCGAATAAAGAGCTGGGCCAGAAGGGCTGCTTATAAAGGGACTCTTCCACCCGTCCCCCGTCCAGAATCGGCCGTTATGACCGTTGAGGGGCGATGGTGGTTAGATGGAAGGGGACTCTTGTCTTACTTTCCCCTTGGCGTTGCTCAGCTCGTCGTTCCCTTCGTTTATTTGGTTAAATCGCTCAATATTACATAGGAGTGGTTGATGTAGAAATGTGAGAGGAACCACAACAATATTGTAGGAGTTTTGAGTCTGAAGTACTATAAGTGCAAACGGTAAAACGAAATGACGTCGTAAGTGGATGGATTCTCCCCAGGCGGGCCCTGGTGTGAGGGGCCTTTACGTAAGACGTTATTTCGCTGTCGCCACTGGTTTATCGCCCACTTCCGATCATCTATTACCCCTCATATAGCACCTTTTCGGAAAAACCGGTGAAATTGCCCATTAAACAAAATAATTATTCCATCAAAATTATTGTCAATTATGATTCAAACGCAGTAAAAAGAACATGTGGAATGAGTTTTGTTACTGTGAAAATATGAGGAAAAGGAGGAATTGTGAGTAAAACGAATCAAGCTGATGTGAGCTTTTTGGTTGATGACTGATCACATTCAATCGGATTCACTCCACTTTATTTTTGGAATCGTGAATTATTTCTTCCCAGGGTAGGTGGTTATAGATTGTGCCCCCTCCCATCAGAAGTAAGTGAAATAAGTTTCTCAAGTCATTCCCTGCCAAAAGGCCAGTTTAATTTTATGCTCTCCCCCTTCCATGCCCAGAGCCATACTTTCCCCAACAAAAGGGGGTTTCCCGGATTTTAATTTGATCTTCATTTCACAAGGGGTGATCCAATGTAATGCCTTTTATTCTTTTTGTAACAAAACAGTAGGTCTCGCTCAAAACAAAATCCCCGTCTTCTTCTTTATTTGTTGAACAATGATGAAGCAGAGAGGGAAAAAAAAAATGTTGCAATGTAACCTCCTCCAACTGAAAGGGAGAAAAAGTAGAAGTGCGTTCCAGAGTTTGAGGGAGGGAAGAAAAGTTTGCGGATACATGGTCGTGATCAGGGCACAGGTTTGTTTAGGAGTGTAACGCCGGCTGGCCAGCCGTGAAATTGCGTTGCAGAGAATGTAGAGGTATTTTCTCTTCCTCCTCGTACCTTGAATGCAATATAGGTTGGGATTTTTCACTATACATTATTATTTTTCAATAACATTGTTTCCCATTGACGCGCGTTCCAATTATCCTCTGAAAAAGGGCAGAAAGGAATAGGGTGTGGTATTGCATGCCTGTTCATCAGTAATAAGCATTTGGCCATGCCATTTCTATACCTAAGTAACTAGTGCTGTATTGTTGTCCAAGCAGTGTATTGACTGTGCAATTATCGTGCAATTATTGCATGCCTGTTCATCAGTAATAAGCATTTGGCCATGCCATTTCTATACCTAAGTAACTAGTGCTGTATTGTTGTCCAACGATGTATTGACTGTGCAATTATCGTTTTGAGTTCACATTGATGAATATTGTAGTCGGTTATTAATTTAATTCACTGGACTGGACGTTCAGAATCCACCAGCTCCCCCACAATGCAGCTATGGGTTTTGTAAAATTTCTATTTTATCCTAAACGCTCCAGTGTTGTTCTCACTGGCTTCATAAAAAGTTGGCAATCCGTATTGTCGAATCAGCTTGTCCAACTGTTGTATATCACTTATTGATGCGGACGTTGATTTTCATTTCCTTTCGAAAAGTGAGTGTTGGCTTCAATCACCTTTCTGCACGATGTGATCTCTCCGCACCTGTGATCTCGGCATATTGTAAAGGATCCAGGAAGGAAAACGCGTAATTCTCGTAATATCTATAAGGTCTATTCGAGTACAGCGGTTCTGCAGTTCATCCACGAATTTATGCCTGCAGGATGATTACAGATAAACCTCCACCTCGCACTCTTAAATTAATCGATCTAGATCTGATCGGAGCACCTTGTGGACGTTGTTGGTGACAGTTGATTTCACTTGCGTTGATGATCCGCTAGGGCCACTAGCACGCCTTTCCAGAAAAGAGCTAGTCACATATCAAGTTGAGTAAATACTGCTGTTCAGGAAGCTTGCACATTTCTGTGTAAAAGTTCCAGTCATCGGGCGAATATGAGCTAATTTTTGGTTGATAACTTTTGGCCATGTTGATGATTTCTGGCCTTTTTTGAGCTCAAGGACAGCTGCTGCAAACCACTCTCAGGATTGAAGACTAAAGAAGAAGAAACTGGAATTTGACCCCTTTTTTGTTTTGCAAAAATTAGTCAGCTTTGAAATTATCGTTCCGTTTGCCATTACTAACATTTTGGCGAATTGGCTGCTTTTTATATACAGGGTGGCGCGTAAAGACGGGACGTTATAAAATCAAAATCGCAAGGGTTAGAACTTTTTTTTTATTAAAAAAAGTAGTGTAAAATATTCACAAAACTAAATTTTCATGATCTGAAAATTAAGTCTGTCAAGTGTCCTCCATTTTTGGCCACACACTACTCCATTCTGGTGATCACATTTCGGGCCACCCGTTCCAGTAGGTCGATAGGGATCGCACTAACTTCTTCACGTATCGACGCCTTCAGATCGTCAGTTATGTGTATTCTATGGGAGAAAACCTCAGCTTTGAGGTAACCTCACAAGAAAAAATCACAAGCAGTCAAAGCGGATGATCGTGGTGGCCATTCAACATCACCATTTCGAGAAATGACACGATTTTCAAAAATTGCACGAACTGCAGCCATGGAGACTCGTGCAGTATGGGAAGTGGCCCCATCTTGTTGTTGTTGTGGGGCGAGGAAGTTTTCAGTCATTGTCACATAATATATCGGGCAGAAGTGACAGTTACAGCGCTCGAAATGGTGATGTTGAATGTCCACCAAGATCACCCGGTTTGACTGTTTGTCTTGTGGGAGGTTGTGTTGTTTTCTTGTGGGATTACCTCACAGCTAAAGTTTTCTCCTACAGAATTCACACAATTGACGATCTGAAGGCGACAATACGTGAAGAAATTAGTGCAATCCCTACCGACCTACAACGTGGCCCGAAATGTGATCACCAGAATGGAGGAGTGTGTGGCCAAAAATGGAGGACACTTGCCACTCAATTTTCAGATCATGAAGTTTTTTGTGAATATTTTACACTACTTTTGGTTTATTATTTTCAATAATGAACCATTGGAATTGAGCATGAAAAAAAAAAATTCTTACCCCCCTCAAAATTTGATGGTTTACGTTTCAAGGTATGTAGAATCTAAAACTGCAATAAAAATATTTCTGTCTGTCCGCCGTACGCCGTACACCGTACGCCGTACGGGCCACTTTTCTTAGTTACCATGAAAGAAAATTGATGAAATTCGGGTTATAGGTTCCGTTCGGGGTCTAGTTGGTCCTCGAAGCTCGACGTCACTGTGAGTCATGTGTAAGGGGTTCAAAATAGGGGTTGAAATTTTCAAAACGTCTATACCATTTTTTAACGTGAATATTTTTACGGTTTTAAATAGTTCTTGAACTTGCGAGTTTTTTAAGACCATCCGGAGCATCGTACGTCCAGCCGTTCGTTCACAGTAAGGCCCCTAAGTTTGCACCGACAGGCATTTTCGACTCCAGTGTGAATGAAATTGTATACGAGTACAATTCAAACCAAATCTCGTAACCAGGGTTCCCACAATAGGAAATTTGGCGGAGATGAAATCATTGCTAGGGATCACCTGATTATATTGGCGGAGTATGAAGTCGAGTTGGTTGTTCTGTGATATTATTTCATTGGAAAATTATGGCTCTTTTGGAGTTTGTTGGTAGGTAGTGAAACTTGAACAAACGTTGAAGTATTATTGATGGGTAAATTATTACTACGGTAAATCATTACTCAACGGTAAATTATTACACAACGGTTCATTATACCATCTACGTAGAAGGGGCTGGAGTTTGTTGGTAGGTACTTTCGCAACTTTTTTCACTCCTCATCAACAATTTCTTTTCAGAACTTCATTATGTGTGTTTCTTTTTGTTAGGTACTGTTTGTCATCGGCAGAATTATTTTAGCAACATTTAACTCGTGATTTAGGTAGGTACCTAGTAACGTGTACGGGGTTAGGTACTAACCTACGGAGGGTCTGCGATTTACATTATATGTATAGAATAGTAGTATCCAAAAGCCAATCCTGGCGCACTGACTTAGATCCTTGATAAAAATTTTTACCACAAAACATCAGAACACATTTTTAAACACAAAACATCAGAACCAGTGACTTTTTCATTAACCGACTTAGATCCCTGATAAAACTTTTTAACACAAAACATCAGAACACATTTTTTAAACACAAAACATCAGAACCAGTGACTTTTTCATTAACCGACTTAGATCCCTGTTAAAACTTTTTAACATAAAATAACAGAACACATTTTTAAATACAGTGACTTTTTCATTAAGCGACTTAGATCCCTGTTAAAACTTTTTTAACACAGTGACTTTTCGGGGGGGGTGACTTTTTTTAAAAATATTTTTTATCAGAAACTCTAGTGAACTCTAAAAATTAGGAAAAAATGCAAAATTAGAACCTTTTAGGGGTCAAAGTTTTTGAAATTTAGCTCCCTCTGATGTTTTCACTAATGAGGAGTTAGTAGGATGGGAGACAGGATAGTATCCATACAAGAAAAAGTGGGTGGATAATAAAAAAAGTGAGGGGGGTAGTTAAAAGAATAACTTTTATAATAAAATGTCAGTGATTGAAATATATAAGAATGCCGTTAAAAAATCAAACTACTCATCTTTCAAGGATATTAAAAAAGGAACTTATACCATCTTGGAAAATTTTATAAAAAATTCGGAATATGGTGAAAGCGTTGTCGTTACAATTGATTATGATGATGAAGAGATATGTTTGTTTTTACCTAAAAGAATTTCACGTCGACTTCTTAATCACGTTAGAAACAATCCAGAAAGACATCCTGAAAAACTTATTTATAATGGAACAGATAAAAAGTCAAATGCCTTTCTGATTGACTTTGAGTAAATATTATGCTTTTCAAAGACTTAGTATCTATTACGTTTTTATAGGGAATCTCTATAAAAACAAACTTAAAACCTATTTTTTTCTTACTCATATTTAACGGATAACATACTAGTCTTTTTTATTGTTTTCTTTTATTATTTCTTCAAGGTGAGTTTTAAACTTGTCTCTACTTATGTTTATTTTATAGTGGCCCCAAGCCAAAGTATTTATGCCATTTTTCATTATAAATCTTTTATCATCATGAGCGGAAAGAGCTTTCTTATTCTGTTGTTCTGTGGTCACATCGTGTTTTTTCGATTTGAATAATATCTGTTTCTGATAGTTTGGTTCTTTAAAGAATAAGCATCTTTTATAATCCTCTATACTTAAACCCTTATTAACGACATTTTTCTTTACTCCTTTAGATTTTTTCGTAACATCATTAGTTTCGAATATTTTAAAAGCGTAGCACTTTGGACGAAGTCCAATAAACTCATTCATAATCTTACCTTCTAACTCATCTTTAAATTTCCCCAACACTTTTTTATTAACTTGTGGAACGTTGTAAACATTATTTTTTGGATAGTCGGAAGTATCGAAATGATCCAACATATTTTTCATATCATTATAAAAATCATCCGTTTTTATTTCCATTATTAAACTATCTGTATCTCCGTATAATAAATTTACATCACTTTTATATTGTTTTTTAACCGTGTTGTAATAAAAATCATACATGCAAGTTTTGGAAATGTCTAGAATACTCATACCAATGAAAATTGGCTGTTTAAGTGTGATATTTACTTTTTTCATGTGTACAGCCGCTAAGTTTTCGGAATAAATAGTTCTACCTTTAAAGTTTGGTTTTGAAATTAGTTTTTCCAATTTCAATCCATCAGAACAAAGCCTAATATCCACATGTTTACGCACATTCATCATTGTCCTCCCAAATACACTATTGTTCATAAGTTTAAAAAAGTCTTTTTCGAAAGGTGTTTCGGCTTTTGCTCTAAGATTTGTATTGTAATCAATATAGATTTTTAACCAAGCACTTTGGTCAAATTCTAAAACCTTATGAATTTTTTCTAATTTCATTCCTAGTTGTAAATACCGTTTTAACGTAATGTAATGGATAACGTATTTTTTCTTATCATACAACGTGGTTAAAAGTTTTGGTAGTTTTTCATCTTCATAGTTATTTTCAGGGGCTAAAGGAAAATCAGAGTGTAAATCGTGGAGTTCTTGAGGATATTTTAAATCAACTTCTAAAATATAGCCCTTGGGTGAATCATCAGGAATGGATTGTATATCGAAATTATCTAGATCCATTTTCCATTCAAAATTTCCATAAGGTAAAAATTTACTCATCGCCCAACCGTAAAGATTATTTGCATCCAAATATTCAATGAAAACAGATTCTTTTTCTTTGTTGAATTGATCTCCCATATATTTATTATTGGCTTTCGCGTATCGTTTTGAACATAGACAAATTCCACCTCTTATTCCTTTTTCTACGAGTAAAATCTTATCATAATCTGTTAACAATTCTATCTTTTGTTTGGTCATTCTCAACATACAGTCCCAAGCGAAACCTGGTGTTGTATAGTACCAAGCGGGGTCTAATTTATATTTTTCTAAAGCTATATTTCTAAAGTTTTCCATGATATCTGCTAACAAAAGAACATCAATTTTATTGTAAAGTTCTGTAAATTCTCCCAAATTTTTAATTTTGAATGTAGACCAAATTTCTAGAGCATTTTTATAATCATTTTCTTTAACATTTTCTCCAGTGAGTTTACTGTAGAATTTCTCTATAGGTGGAAGGTTAGTTTCTCGATATTTTTCAACAGAGTCCATATACTCATATGGATAAGCTAATTTTCTAGTAATTAGTTCGAGATGTTCTTTTGGGAAATACTTTCTTATTTCCCTAAATTGATTTTTGGCTAAACTTTTAGCTAAAGAATATAAAGAAGCAGAAAGAAACTTAAAAGAATCTATGAATCTCAATTCTATAGTCTTTTTCTTTTTGTTGCCATTTTTATCGAGTTCATTACTTTTATAAGCTACCATTTTAGAAAAGGAAATGTACTTCTCTTCACTTTGTGGTAAAAGTTTAATATCGTAATTATCTTTTTCAAATTCTTTAATAAATAGATGTGCATCGTAGCCAGAAAGATTATGGAAAAATACTGGAATAAACTTTGGATTTTTATATTCTAAATTACAAATCGAATGAGCCGCTCCTCTGTACATTCCAGTCAAATGTGAGTGATCCCTTACTTTTATACAATTATCAGGTATATTTTCCTTCGAAACTTCTAATTCTTCAATATATTCATCTGCTTTAACATCATTTTGTTTATCGATAAAGTGTTTAATTGTTTTTCTCAGTACATCATGTCTATTTTCAATTATAGGTGGAAGTTCATTAAATTTTCTTTCACAAATATGGCAACTCTCAGCACTATCGTATTCTCTTTGTTGTTCTTCGGTTAAATTTGTCATGGGAATATTAACGTCATAGTATTTTTTCGCCACCATTATGGCATCCTTTTTTATTTTTTCGTAAAATACTTTTACCACATCCTGCCCAGAATATTGAACAAGTTTATAATCGCCTACATAGTTTTTCCTACTTTCGTCTTCGGCATTTTTCATGAAGTAAACAAAACTGTACGGTTCATGTTTTTGAATGGCATTTGTATAACATTCATCGGGATTTGGTTTGCAGGTATCAATCTTTTGTAACGTACATTCAAAATCTGCATAAATTGTAAAAGGTACTTTTAAAGAGTGTCTATAATTTTCAAATTGCAAAATGTTATCATAAGGTTTTGGTAGATCTACTTTAACAGCTTTATGAACTCCGCAATATTCTTTATGTTCGTTTAATTTAACCTGAGTTCCAAAGCTATTCAAACACATTTTACATAAAAATCTTTTGTGTCCATTCTTTGTTAGCTGACTATGGCCAACCAGTTTCCAAAGATTCTTGATCCAACAATAATGTTCAGTTTCCTTGTTTTTCAAGTACAACAAGTCAATGTGCCTTTCCTTTTCATCTTTCGTTATTTCCAAGGGTACTATAGTATTTCCTTCATTCAGACAGTAAACATTAATGGAAATCCTAGTTCTTTTCTCAAACTTTTTCACATCGATAAGTTTCATAGGAAAACTGATATCTTTCAACGCTTCATCAAACTCATGTTCCCATGTTATGTACTTTCCTATTCTATCAGAATCGCGGTCTGCAGGATGTAAAGCCGAAAGAACAGCCCATAGGAAACATTTATTATCATTATTTTGTACATTTATAATTGCTTTCCTACTTTGTAGAAACTTAGGGAGTGGGATGAAAGATGATCCTCTCAAAGGAATGTACTTGTTAACGTTCAGTTCCAAATGTTTGATTTTATGAAGTTGCCAATTAGATCCTTTAATTTCGAACGTTTCCATTTCATTTAGAATTTTCTGTTTCATTTCATCGTAACAGTTTGCAACTTCTGCTGACTGCAATATTATTACGTTTTTAGTTTTGAAATTGAGTTCCTGATACTCCATGTTATTTTTGTTAGTTCCTTTTTTAAATTCTGCGATTAAAACTACATTAACTTTTAGTTTCATTTTTCTAAGTTTCCATTTGATTAAACCTGTTACGGTTCTTTTAATACTGTTCAGAAATTTGGAAGCATCTTTAAATCCTTTCGTATTTTTAATGTTGTAAGTCACTAATCTAGATTCAAATGCAGTTTCCATTTCAACAACTTCCGTTTTCGGTTCTATATTTTTTTCAAATACTTTTTCACTAAAATTAAATACTTTGTGCAATTTCCTCGGATTTACAAATACAGGTTTCGCTTTTCTAGGTTTTCTGATAGTCATTGTCCGGTCCGGGTCGTTTTTTCCATGACGCTTAGACTTTAGATGTCTAGCCCAATTTTTATAAGTAGTGCTAACATTGCACTTTTCACAATGCCTTCTCGTATTATCCATTTTATTATAGGATATATAATTTTTTTTCGTATCGTTCATTTTTATTAGAAAATAGATTCTTTTAACTAACCCCTCATTTTTTTGAATTCTTAAAGGTGGAGGCGAATCGCCGCCACCTTTTTCTTTTGTCTATTATTGGAGAGATCCTTTTAACTTACCCCTCATTTTTTTAGCCAGTGACTTTTCTAAACATGTAAACTATTTTTCTTAGCTTCTTCATGTATTTAAAAAATTTTTAAATACATGGGATCCCATTAAACCCAAATTCTTAAATAGGGTTTAATGGGATCGGTTGAATATTACGAATATTCTATCAACGATAGTCGTAATATTATCACATAACATTTTATTTATATAAAAGAAATCTTTTATATAAATCATTTTATTCATAATTCTAGAATTCTGTTTTTTGTAGTTCTTGAGCATAGAAAGATCCTTCAATATCTTCATCATTTAAATCTTTGATTTTGTATGTTATTGGATTAGTAGAGAGAATATCAGAAACCACAAAAATTTCTCTGGTCCAATTTGCTTCATATTTATTTACAAAAGTTTTTTTAAATCTTTTGATGCGAACCCTATCACCAACACTGAATTTAACTTTCTGTAAATTTTTTTTGTTTCCAAATAATCGTACTGTAACGTCATTTTGATTTAATTTTGTGACTTCTGATGGTTTCATACCAATAGATCTATGAAAATCTTTATAATTGTATTCATTAATTAAATCCTGTAGAAAATCAACCCATTTTTTATCATTCTCAACTTCAAAAAGAATTTTCATTTTACCATTCAATGTACGATTAAATCTTTCAATAATGGCAGATTTTTCTTCATTCTGTGTATGATACATTTTTATTTGGTGATTTTTCAGAAAATCTTTGAAAAGTTTATTTTCAAACTCCAATCCTTTATCCGTATGAAGCAAATTGGGGGCATTATGATTTTGAGATTTTGCTTTTTCTATTATTTTCTCAAAAGCTTTAACAACATTTTTTCCATCCTTTTTCTTCAAGGGTAAGGCCCATGCAAATTTTGAAAATGTATCGATAACATTAAGCATATAGCCGTATCCATCATTCTCTTTTTCATAATTTTTCATGATTATCAAATCAGCAGCCCACAAATCATCAATACCTTTAGTAAATATTGTCCTTTTTTGAAATTTATTTCTTATTGGCTTGTGTAATTCTTTAGCAAGAGATAATTTTTCATCATCATTCAGATCTTCTACTACAGGTTCTTCAGAATTTTCTTTCTCAGGTGAAGTGATAAATTTACTCTTTTTGGTTTTACATTTTGAGCATTTAGCAGCCACTCTCCATCTCCCGTTGATAGTTTGCACTCTTTCAGCATCAATATTATTGGTTCTCTTTTTACACTTGTGACAGTAAATAGGATCAGTTAAATCATTATCCATTTTATTATAGGAAAAAAAGTTTTTTATGAGAAATATCTCATAAAAAAGAAGCTTCTCACTCTTCAATCAAATGCAAATAAACTGTAACATTTTCAAATTGTAGCTCATCTCCATTTTCATTTCTACATGATAGTTTAATCTCTTTAATATCTCTCATTCCTTCTCGTATAGGGCTGTAAAGAATCTTTTTATTTGTTTCCATATAAATAGTATTGGGGAGAATCTGTTTCTCTATCAAAGATACATGCAGTAATTCATGTTCGCTATGAAGATGGGAATGCTCATCATGATTAGCAAAACTATAATCAATAATATTACAATGCCATTCAATTAACGAAATAGGTTTGATTAACTTTGGGTTGTCTTCAGAATAGTAGTCCTTATTAACTTCAAAATAATCCCCAGGTGTTTTACATTGTTTAAAATCAAATAGTTCACAGAAATTTCCAAAACGTAAAAATTCAATTAAAACAGGAGATTTAAGAAAAAATCTATTACGATTTGTAGTGTAGTCTACTTTAAAAACCAAACTTTCAGGTTTTATTTTTTTTAATGTGTCAATTTGTGATTTATATAATGTTTTATTTTTCTCAAAACCCTCCATGAGTTCAGTTATATAACTTTTTATTTTTAAATATAATTCTCTTCTAAACGTCTCAACAGTAAATGTGCCATCTAACACATACTCGTGATGATACCATACATCTGTAATAAGCAATTTTAATGATATCAATACATCTTTTACTTGAAATGAAAGAGAAGGTGAAGTAAATAATAACTTTACTATTCCAAGTTTATAATTTTTATTGGGATTTAGAACAATTTTTTGAGTAAAAGTTATTTTTAGATCTCGATGTTTATCAGAAATCTTTATTAGAGTCATGCTTTTATTATAGAATACATTCTTTTAACTAACCCCCCAAATGAAAAAAGGTCACTGGTTTTGATGTTTTGTGTTAAAAAATTTTTACCAGGAATTTAAGTCGCTAAATGAAAAAGTCACTGGTTCTGATGTTTTTGACTGGGCATGGATAAAGTTTTTTTCGTATAATAAAGATGAGTAAATACGAGATTGAACCAATTCCGTTTGATAAAAAAGAGGCTAGAAAAGGAATTTTACCATTACCTTTAAGAGCATTAATAGTAGGAACTTCTGGTTGTGGGAAAACAACACTTCTCTATAATCTCATCACAAAATCATGGGGAATCCCCTTTCATTATCTATATATTTTTTCAAAATCTATGGATCAGAATGCATATGAGTTTTTGAGAAGCGCTTATGAAATAATTTCTGTAAAAGATGGTGTGGAAATAGCACAGTTTTTCAGTAATTGTGAAGAACTTTTACCCCTAGATGATTGTCAGTCGAACAGTTTGGTAGTTTTTGATGATTGTGTTAATGTTCAACAGCAACAAGTTATTAAAGATTATTACGTTAGAGGACGTCCTAAGAAAATCTCGTGCGTTTACTTGACACAATCATGGTCAAAAGTTGATAAACAACTCATTAGAAACAATATTAATTTTTTATGTGTATTTAGACAAGGACCAAGATACATGCGAGATATTTATGATGAATATGTGGGAAGTGATTTCACTTATGGCCAATTCAAAGAATTATGCTATTCTTGTTGGGATGAGGACTTTGGTTTTCTAACGATTGACCTAACAAAGAAACGCAGTAACGGACGTTACCGAAAGAAATTTGGTGAAATATTTTAGATAAAAAATATAGATTTTAAGTTTGCCTTAATTAGGAACGGCGAATTACCGCCCCTAATTTTATAGGGATTCCCTATAAAAACGCTACACGGATAACTTCAAAAAATCGCATTGGGAAACGCTTCAAAAATCGCATTGGGAAACGCTTCAAAAATCACATTGGAAAACGCTTAAAAACGCAAAAATAGCGTTCCTAAGCGTTTAAGCGTTCAAGCGTTTAAGCGTTTAAGCGTTTGAGCGTTTTAACGTTTAACCGATTTTTAAAAAAAATTTTCCTATAATAAAAACATGACAACAAAAATTACTTTAGAACAAGCGCTTAGACAGAAATTCAAAGAAGCGCAAAATGAAGTGATGAAGGAAAAAGAAGTCAAACTTAGAGAAATCAAAAAGATTGATCAACCCTCTGAAGATGAACAAATAATTTTCACAAAACGAAAACGTAAGCCCATGACTGTGGCTGAAGCTAATAAATCGATTAAACTCAAGAAAAATTTACAGAAATTAGCAAAACAAGAAAGGGTTAACCAAGCATCTGATAAGGAAACAAGAGAAAAGGCTTATGAACCTATAACTTCACGATTAGATAAGGTAGAAAAAGCAGTGAAACAGACTGATGAAGATCTTGGTAAAAAATTAGAACTCATTCCTGTAATAAAAACAATTAACCCCTTGGCTATCAGTTCGCCTAAAAAAGTTACTTTTAAAGATGTTGATACCGAGGCCCAAGGTATTGATACTGAAGATACATTAAATCAAAGCTTTTCAAGTGACAATGCAGATAGGGATTATGAAATGGAAACAATTTTACAAAAAAGTGTTAAATTACCAAACTCTTCAGTAGGCCCTTTGGGTATTGGACCAATTGCAGAATTATATATTCTACATCCCGATAAACAATTTGGAATATACCCTTTAAAAAATCATATCTTTATTGGAAATAAACAGATACGAGTAAATGGAAATGATATTGAAATAGAAAAAATGAAATATTCCGGTACTGAAGGCTTATGGAAGCTCTTAACAAAACCCATAGCTTCTGATATTCCATCCAAAGATGAGTACACTAATGAAGACTTTAAAGCTTATACAAAAATCCTCATTCAAACAGATAGCATGTTTCAAAATAATAATCCCGAATCTAAACAACCAAAATCAAGTGTTAGTAAAAAATGGAAAGAAATCATAAAACCTATCTGGGAGTATAGTAAAAAGAAAAAGATTGGCACTGGGTTGATTAAATATACTGAAAATCCTGTAGAATTTAAATATATAGATAATTTGAATCAAATTCAACAAAGACTATTCTATTTGTATGCACAAGAGCAGGCAGGAAATAATAATTTTCACAATGAAAAATTGGGAATTATAAATTTCATTAAAGATCAACTGGAGAAAGATATTGATAAACCCAAAGGAACTGAATACTTGATTAAAATTATTAATAATTTACCCAAAAATATGATAAAAAATGGTTCTGGTATTTTCAATACTATTCTTAATAAACTTGGACCTGTTATTCCAGAAATGCATCTCCCAGGTGGTTATCAATATTGTGGACCATTTACTAAATTGGATAAGAGATTAAATAGAGGTGATGAAGGTATAAATAGTCTTGATAAAGCCTGTAAACAACATGACATTTTTTACAGAGATCATGAGAAAACTAGTGATAGGCATCTTGCTGATAAAAAATTGGAAGTAGAAGCTGATAAAATTATGAAAAGTTCAACAAATATCGGTGAAAAATTGGGGGCTGCTACAGTAAAAACTGCTATGAAAACCAAAAGATTCTTTGGGATGGGTGTATATTAATTTTTTATAAGATGTGAATCTTATAAAAAAACTTTTTTTCCTATAATAAAATGATTACACATCAAATAAATTTGTCAGAAATACAAATGAAAAAAATAAGATCTGCTTATAAAAAACGTGCTCCAGTAAAAGTACGACTGGCTTTTGCAGATATTACTGGAAAAGGAAATCATAAAATCCTGTTGAATGAAACACAGAAAAAAAATATTGATAAAAGTATAAAGAATAAAAAAGGCCTAGAATTGGAACTGGATTATGATCAGTTAAAAATAAATCATTCTGGAGGTTTTTTGCCTTTAATTTTTGCAGCAATGGGAGCAGCTGGAGCGTTAATGGGTGGTGGAGCTGCAGTAGCTTCTAGTGTTATAGACTCGAAACATAAGGCCGCTGAAGAAGCCGAAATAAAACGTCATAATCTCGAGATGGAAAAACTAGCTAAAAATGCAAAAAGTCTAAGTATCGGCTCTGGAATGAAAAAGAAAAAAACTATTTCAAAACCTAAAAAGAAACCTACCAAATCAAAAACTAAATAGCTTCCAGCCTCTTACCAATTTTGATATTGAAAGATTATCGAAAAAAATGAAAATTAAAAACTTCAGAGGAGTTTTCATGAAGGATGATTTACCAGAGAAAGTGAACCACACGGAATGTGGAATTATAAATCTAGAAAATTCTGATGAGGCTGGAAGCCACTGGACTGCATTTCATAAAAATAACAATTTAAAATATTATTTTGACTCGTATGGAAATGCACCACCACCAAGAGAACTTGTTCAATATTTAGGTTCAGAAAATTTATTTTATAATGAGGAGCAAATCCAAAACCAATATGATCCGCCTATCTGTGGACATTTATGTTTATTAATTTTGAAAAAGCTATCAGAAGGACACGATTTTGTAAATAGCATGAGAACATTGAAGGAAAATCTTAATTTCTTTTATTAAATTTTATAGTCTTGATATTTTTATAGAATTTCGATTCTATAAAAAAAAATTTTTCTATAATAAAATGATGTACACAAATAATAATGAAACACCTTCAGCTCCTGAAGAATTTACTCCAATAACTCATCCTAGATTATATCCAAAAATAATTTTTCCCGAGTTTAATGAGAACAATTATAGAATCAATCGAATTATCAATCAATACAAATTTTTAGAAGATGAAGTGAAAATGAGAAATGGTTTGAAAAAAAAATATGGAAAAATATCCAGTACTCTTTACGGTACTGAATTTTTATTCGCCCTCTCAGAACTCGGTCTGGTTAATACTTCTATAGCATTACCAATAATAATTCCATTCAGTGTTCCAATTTCTGTAGGATTGACAACCTTATCGATAATATTAAGGACTTCAAGCGGATTTTTCAATAAAAAAATTAATAAACACAAAGAAATTGAGCTTTTGGCAAAAGCTAAATTAGATTCGATTGAAGAAAAGTTCAGAAAAGCAATTAAAGACGGTAAAATATCTGATGATGAGTTCAATGATATTGAACAAGAAATAAAAAATTATATAAATATGAAAAGTACTATTCTAAATGAATATAATAAAAATAAGAAAGAAATTAAAAGTGTGGATCCTATCAAACTATCACTTTTGAAACATGGGGAAGTTTTCAGAACTGGATTTTAATATTTTCTATTCCACTATCTTGATATTTTTTATAGAATTTCGATTCTATAAAAAAACTTTTTTAAGAGTTTTAAAAGAAATTTTTAAATGTTCTCGACTTGTATTCGACTTTAAGGTTAAAGAGGGGAGGCGATTCGCCCCCCCTCTTTAAGAGTTTTGAAAATCTTCTTTAAATGTTCTCGACTTGTATTCGTCTTTTCATCGGACCCGTCTGGCAGACGGGTCCGATGTATTTACTGTTAAAAATCAAATTGACTTGTATTCGACTTTACCGTTAATCATCCGAGAACGACGATTTAAAAGGTGTTAGTATTATCGGAATACTAATCATGTGCTACTGACTTAGATCTCTGATAAAAAGTTTTAACTGATATCAAAAGCCGCAGCTCACATGTGAGCCGCGGCTTTAAAAATTTAATACGAGATCAAAGGAGACAATAAACTGAAACTACCTAAAATATATCAGAGATTCAAGTGACTTTTTCTTTTGGAGGGGTTAGTTAAAAGAATGTATTCTATAATAAAAATGAATCAAATTAAATCAATCTACTCAAAATACGATTCTGAAATCACAAGGCTTCAATATCGAAACTTTAATCCTGAATCTAATTTAGAATTAAACTCTGAGAATAAACGAACGGTTTTCAAATTGCTACTAGATGATGAGTTTCTTAGCAGCAATATTCAATATTACATTGCTGGAAAATACATTCCTAAAGATGCAACAAAAACATATGGAATCAGTGATACAATAATGATGGTTGACAATTTTGTTGCACACCTTTTTTCCAAAATTGAAGTAAAAAAGCACAATACGGTTATTGATGAAATTGAAGAACCAGGTATTGCTAGTACGGTGATGGGTATAGCTTCTTTCTCAGGACCATCAAACTATAATGGTAAATTAATGAATTCTGGTTTCAATTCTAAAGTGAATGGTGGTGGAAATTTCAACGCGAATGGTAACTTGACTGATTTAGGCCTTGGATTCTTCAGCGATATTGCACCAATTTATAAGGGAGGATTTGAAATTACATTCATTAGAAATTCTGATGATAATGTACTCTTCCGTTACAGTACCTCTCCTGAAGGTGTGGAGGGAAAAGTAGAAATTAAAACTTTCTGCCTAAGAGTACCAATAATTGAATATGAGAGTGAATCCAAAGCTAAATTAATTGCTGAACTCTGTACTTCTCCTTATTTGTTTCACTTTAAAAAATTACAATGTATCGAACAAAAAGTTACTGGAAAAACTCTAAACTTCAACATTACAAATATTTACAGAAATGTACAGAATCCGATCTGGGGATTTGTTGCCTTCCAAACTGCCAGAAAAAATGATCAAAAGAAAAATAATTCCAAATTTGATCATTTGAATGTTAAAAATATTAGTTTTGAAGTAGCAGGAAAAAGTTATCCTGAAGAACATTTGAATTTAGATTGGAGTTCAGGGGATTTTAGTTTAGCTTACACCATGTACACAGATTTCAAAAGAATAGTATGCCAAGACTCATCCCTTCCATATCATGAGCCTCAGTCCTTCAAAGAGAACTATCCAATATTCAGTGTGAATATGACTAGACAACCACAGTCCATATCTGGACAAAAAAGTAATATAATTTTACGAGCAGATTTTGAAAAGAATGTGTCAGAAAACACTTTTGCTTATGTAATTTTGGTTTCAGAAGTCACTCTCAACTACATGCCACTTAAAAATATTATAAAAGAGGAAATCTAAAACTTACCTTGATAAGAAAAGGGGGAAAAAAAGGATAAACAATATAAATAACAATTTTTTTTATTGGGAACATTCTCAATAAAAAATATATAGTTCACGTAGAAAATCATCTACTTCATCAGTCGTTGAAACTTGGGATTGGTTCATTTTCACTCACAAATAACTCACTGCGTTGTTTCTCACTTGGTTTCTACAAACTGACTGGGACGAGTCAAAGGGGCTGTAAGACAATCTTATCTCAAACCGGTCGAGGGGAAGGCCACAAGGCCACCCACTCATCAGCTGCGTTCTCGTTCTCATTCTCGTTCTCATTCTCGTCTCTTTTCTCGCCAGAATTGAGAAAAAATTAAAATATACGCGGAGAGGCAGTTAATCCTGTCTCCCGAGAACGCAGCAGTCTCGTTCTCGCGAGAACGCAGCAGTCTCGTTCTCGCGAAACAGATTAACTGTTTCGTTTCACTTTTAAGGGTGATACATAATTTTAAAAAATTCTGAAAACAACCCATTCTCTCGCTGGTCTACAGAACGACCTTGCATCTTGTTCAATATGTTTTAATGGGGAATCCCCATTAAAACATCAGAGGGAGCTAAATTTCGAAAATATCGACCCCTAAATAGTCCTAAATTTGCATTTTTATTTACGATTAAAAATTTTTTAGAGTTTCACTAGAGTTTCTGATAAAAAAAAGTTTTAACGGAAAATTTCCGTTAAAAACAATAATATTATACTAAGTTGTTTTCCAAGACCCGGTAATTTACCGGGTCTAAAAAAGGGGGTGGATAAAAAAAAAAATGAGGGGTTAGTTAAAAGAATATATTATATAATAAATAAAGAGATATGGTTTTAAGCGATGAGGCATTAGATATATGTGATGAACATGGAGGTTTCTGGGAGTTTGTAAAGAAACCTGAATTTCGATTTTATGATAGAAACTGTGACGCACTAGACGAGATTCAACGTGCATTGAGGGAGTATAGATTTTCTAAACGGTTGTTAAAAGAAAGTTTATTTGGTGTCGATGGTAAACCACCACTCCTTTCAAAGAAGCAAGTAAAGACATGTCTTAATGAAAAAAAGATTAAGGTTCCTAAAAATGCTACTGAATATCAACTTAGAAAATTGCTTTATAATGAGGATAAAGTCACACTGAAGAAGGATTTTGAGTTTCAGTTTCGATACTGTTGCTAAAGCTCAGAAGTATTAAGGAGATTTTATTTTTAATGAACACTGCTCATTAAAAAGTTCTTATGCTACTAATTAGCAGAAATATTTTTTTTAAAGACGATTCAAAAAGTTTGTTTTTATAGAGATTCCCTATAAAAACGTAATAGATACTAAGTCTTTGAAAAGCATAATATTTACTCAAAGTCAATCAGAAAGGCATTTGACTTTTTATCTGTTCCATTATAAATAAGTTTTTCAGGATGTCTTTCTGGATTGTTTCTAACGTGATTAAGAAGTCGACGTGAAATTCTTTTAGGTAAATACAAACATATCTCTTCATCATCATAATCAATTGTAACGACAACGCTTTCACCATATTCCGAATTTTTTATAAAATTTTCCAAGATGGTATAAGTTCCTTTTTTAATATCCTTGAAAGATGAGTAGTTTGATTTTTTAACGGCATTCTTATATATTTCAATCACTGACATTTTATTATAAAAGTTATTCTTTTAACTACCCCCCTCACTTTTTTTATTATCCACCCACTTTTTCTTGTATGGATACTATCCTGTCTCCCATCCTACTAACTCCTCATTAGTGAAAACATCAGAGGGAGCTAAATTTCAAAAACTTTGACCCCTAAAAGGTTCTAATTTTGCATTTTTTCCTAATTTTTAGAGTTCACTAGAGTTTCTGATAAAAAATATTTTTAAAAAAAGTCACCCCCCCCGAAAAGTCACTGTGTTAAAAAGTTTTATCAGGGATCTAAGTCGCTTAATGAAAAAGTCACTGTATTTAAAAATGTGTTCTGTTATTTTATGTTAAAAAGTTTTAACAGGGATCTAAGTCGGTTAATGAAAAAGTCACTGGTTCTGATGTTTTGTGTTTAAAAAATGTGTTCTGATGTTTTGTGTTAAAAAGTTTTATCAGGGATCTAAGTCGGTTAATGAAAAAGTCACTGGTTCTGATGTTTTGTGTTTAAAAATGTGTTCTGATGTTTTGTGGTAAAAATTTTTATCAAGGATCTAAGTCAGTGCGCCAGGATTGGCTTTTGGATACTACTTAGAATAGTACATATCATAAATTATATAGACGGGTTATCTATACATAGAGCTGTGATCTGTAACGGAAGGGTATTCTATACAAAATAATAAACCGTTGTGCAGGGATTTGCAGCGTTTTTTAATTAAAAAAAACGTTTAAACCTTGCGATTTTGATTTTAAAATGCGCCCATCTTTACGCGCCACCCTGTATCATTGCCTAGGTCCTCTAGGTATTGTCTGGAATACATGTGCATGAACAAATACGTATAAATTCTGTTATATTCTAGGGGCGAATGCTGTTAAACTGAAACGACTTTTTTCTTTTTCTTTTTTTCCCAAAAATCCATGTGTCTAATGCGAATGTATGGACTACAGATTATTTTCTCGTCGAAAATTCGCTGAAACATCACCCATCAGTTTTCTATTAAAAAAACCAGTTTGGCTAATAGATCGGTGTTAATTATAATACAAACTTCAACCGTTCATCTCATTGCTGGAGCATGTACTTTTTTTTTTTTAAATAATGCTCATGGCTTTATGGTGGGGGCACTAGATCAGTGTGGACGGTGAACATATTGTGGTTGAATGACCCAGTGTGGTGTCTTCCAAATCCAAAGACAAATAACATACAAAATAATGAATTGAAATTAATCATGCAGGTTAAACTTCAGGATAACTAAGAAGTAGTGAAACGGTAAAAGCTTAGATTGGAAACGCCTGAGGAGCGGAGGTTGGCCTTTGTTTCGATATTTGTTCCTACATTCCTATTTGCTACGAGTGTAATTTCAATTATTACACACAGATGAGAAGTTGAATTTTTCAAATTATCCCCCGACTTGAATCGGGTGGACTAACTCCACGACCTCCCAGCTTTCCCCTTATAACGTAACTTTATGAGTTTAATTTCTCGTTTTAATTTGTCCCGAGGATTGTGACTGAGGGACGCCCAGGCGCCAGTTGAATAATGGAGGGTGGGGTCCCTTAGATGGGTACAGCGGGAGGGTGGAAGGTTTGCTTGCACAACAAACGGAATATTGCATAGCTCGTCTCTTTTCCTTCCTAATGGCGGGAAAGTCCTTTCATCCCCAGTACTGCGGGCGGCTCACTGAGACACTTGGGAACCCGAAACCCCCGAATGAGTGCCCTTTGATTCGAAACGCGTTTGATCTCGTTGCTATACAAATTATATGACGATCCATTCGGGCAAATGAAAACGCGGGTGTTGCCCACGGCGTCGTTGAATGCATTAGTTTAATAGTCGATTCTGTATTTTCCTCACGCGCTGCTCATTCTAATTATCATCGACACTAGGGGAAGGATCTCTTTGAGGACCAACCTCTAACAACTACCTACTGTCAGGAGCTTTTGCCCATGGTTAACTGAGAAAAATGGATTGAGCTGAATACCCAATACCCTTCAAGTTTTGTGTTTAAATGAATAGTAACTGAATAGTACTGCAATACAATAAGAACCACTAGAAATAATTCCTAGGCAACCTGTCACATCCAAACGAGGCACCTTGCGGACAGGACCAAGTTATTTATTAATTGCTATGCAATTTTAACGCCGGGGGTCATGTGAAAAAAATGTCCTGTCACAATATCCTGTCACAAAAACGCGTCACGCAAAGAGGAATGTGATGAAGATGAGCACAAAGAGGAATGTGATAAAGATGAGCACAAAGAGGAATGTGATAAAGATGAGCACAAAGAGGAACGTGATAAAGATGAGCACAAAGAGGAATGTGATAAAGATGAGCACAAAGAGGAATGTGATAAAGAATTACCAACGTTATTTTTTGTGTGTTGGTGGTGTGGGGGGGGGGGGGTAAATTGCATAGCAAATTCTCCTTTGTTATACGAAGTATAAGAACACATCCTTCGGGGGTGAGGAACGGCGAAGCCGTTCCGAGGGGGCGGAGCCCCCTTTGGGGGTCCAGGGGGCTTGCCCCCTGGCGAGGCCCGAAGGGCCGAGTTAATTAATTATTAATATACGGGCAAAAATTGCCCAATTTACAAAGATTAATAACTAGCAACTAAAATCACGTAGTTCCGAATAATAGGTATACACCTTATTTATAAAAGAAAAGAAAAGTTGTGTTCAAAATAATAATAATAATTTGGCCTGTCTCTTGAATACTCTTCCACTTGAACAGAGTAGGTCCACTTCTGACAAGCTTGCCAGACGGTTTAACGGCTTCTGATCAGGGGCCCACTGAGCAGATAGTTGGTGGGAACCGTCCGGAGGAAGAAAGTCTGCCTAAAACGTGTTGCATACGGCGGAACATGAAAACTTAAAAGATATAGCAGCTCTGGACAGTCCACCTTGCCGTCAACCAAGCGGTGCACAAACACTTCATCGGCCAGCTCCCGCCGCCCCCTAAGAGTCTCCAGCCCCGTCAATCTCAACATCCCCGAGGCGTCGAAATCGTCCCTTCTGTTTCCCAGCTTGTATGAGACGTATTTCAGGAAACGATGCTGAACCCTTTCAATCGATTCCACCGCATTGAGGTAGTGTGGAGACTATTCTGTAGATGCACACTCCAGAATAGGGCGAACCAAGGCAGTGTACAGCATCGTGAAGGCCGACGGATCATTAAACTCCCTGGTGTTTCTCTTAATAAATCCAAGTGTCTTCATCGCCCTTGAGCAGATGTCATCGATATGGTCGGAGAAGCAGAGGTGGCTGTCAAACAGGACACCCAGGTCCCTAACAACCGTGATTCGCTTCAGTACCTGCCCCGCAATGGAATAGTTGAGGGTGACTGGCGAGGATGAGCGGGAGAACGATATAACTGAACATTTGCCACTATTCAGGGACAACTCATTCCTCTTACACTATTCATCAACAGCCGACAGGGATGAGTGAAGCCGCTCCCAGTCTTCCACCGATCTCACTGCAGCAAAGACCTTGAGATCATCAGCAAACAGCAAATGCCGCACCCCATCCCCAAAAACCGACCCGACATCATCCATAAATACAAGAAACATCCATGGACCCAAGTGGGACCCCTGTGGAACTCCAGAAGATGCAAAGAATGGTCGAGACAGGGTATTTTGCACCCGGACGGATAACTTGCGGCCTGACAAATAGCTGGTGGACCATCGCTACAAAGAACAGTGGAACCCAAATCTCTCCAGCTTTCTCATCAGAATAACGTGTGAAACCTGGTCAAATGCTTTCGCGAAATCGGTGTGGACACAATCTACCTGCTCCCCCACCTCAAAGGCAGACAGAATTGCGTGTTGCATCACCAATAGATTCGAAGAGCCCCGAACCAAAACCGTGCTCATCCGCAGAGAGGTATGGCCGGACAGAAGGTCCAATCTGCGCCACCATTATCTTCTCCAAAGTCTTCGGTATGGTGCTCAAGGAACAGACGCTTAGGTATTCGTTCACCTGGGAGCTATGATGTTACATCGTAGCTTTTCCCAAATCCCACTCCCAGATGGTTCCTACATATTATACCACAACCTACGTATCAATTCCTCCGTGCCCCAACCACACCCACACCCTATAATAACCTTACTTCCCTCAACCATTCCCTTACGCCTCACCCTGGTTATATTCTCATTCTCATTTGCATTTTGTTGAGCACAGCAGAGGGGGCAGGGGGCTGCATGGCTGGATAGTACTTACTCAAGGGATGAAGTACGTTGTGTACTGGTTAAGTCACAAGTTATGCCTGAAGTTTGTAAATGGGTTACAAAGAGAAGATCGTTACATTGGGATTACTAAGTAAATGACTCCATTAATAAGAATTGTTCCGACTGATTCTTCTTCATGTCTTATGTGTGCCTACTCCGTATTGAGGGAACCCTTAAAGTATCGTATTCTCTCGTAAGCGGCGAAATTCCATCTTACGTTGAATCCGCGCTAAACACGTCTGACCAAAAGAATTTAACAGATTGCATTCATCATCCCTTTGAATGATCGGCTGTAACTGCACTGACCTACGCCAACTGTGGTGCTCTTGTAATTTCTCCTTCCGCGCCCAAAAACGGTTTTCCGGCATGAAAACAATAAAACCCCGGCTCGAAGCTTCGCCTCGAACCCACTCACCGGTAATCCGTTGATTTATGGTTGAAGGGCGCCATCGTTTATAATCCACTCAAACCGCCTCCGCTCTCTGCACCACCTCCCGAGCGCTATGGGGTGTATTATTTATCATCCGAACCGTTCCTCGCGAAAATAGGTAGTAAGCTCAGGTTTCAGGCCTTGGGTAGTTGTCAAGTGACACGGACTTGGGGAAGTCCACAAGGAGTTTCTGCCACGCAGACGATATCGCTGGTACGTCAGATATATTTGTTTTTCACTGTGGACCGCACCTCGAAAAAGATGTGGAAGAAACTGACAGTTAAAAGTATGCGAAGTGAATCGAACGTGGCATATCAAGGCCCAGAAAGTTTCCAGGAATCCTGTTCGAAATATTTTCAGATGTTGGAGGAACAATACAACTACACAACCACCTAGCAAGGAGCTCGCATTAGATTTGGGTTTAGTCCAGCTTGTAGGTAAGTTGGTCGTGAATCACTATAAATTATGAGCTGTTTCTGAATTGCGCGAGCGACAAGCGCAATGGCATCGTAACTCGAAAGAACCAGTCGGAATGATGGTTTCCATGGAGAGAATCGCCACTAGGAGTCAATATCTTATTTGATCGATTAAAAACATTTCTAGTAAAAAAAGGGTGATTTTCTGCGAAAAAAAGCGGCAGAACGCCTAAATCAAAATTCTTAATGCCTAAAGTCAATAGTGATTAATAATCTGCTGAGGTGCGATGTACAAGTCAACAATAGTCTTAACAATTTACAAGTCAAGCTGGTTCTTTTAATATCGGCGGGGTACTTTTAATATCTAACTTGGTCCGGAATTTTGATTGAAGCTAACAGTAGTCTGATATGCTGCTTTTTGAGGCGAAAAGCAATCTCGTTTCTCCGTCGGACATATCTTCAATGTTGAATTGCCCGAAAACCGTGCTCCTCCATCAAGGCCAGTCCATTTCTTCGTCTTCCGACTGTCCCATTTTATACAAGTCAGATATTTCATCCAACTCTTTGAAACTCATTTTCACAGGCAAATAAAAACAAACAAACATCACGCGAAATATTTGTGTACGGAACAAGAGTTGCGTCGAGGACGAGAGTCAATCAAAACATGGTAAGGCTAACGGAAACGTCACTTCAACATAAATATGTTGGGAGTTACATGAACACGTAACTTCATCACGGAACTTACGTTTGATAGTTGGCATCCGAGTTTTTCACCCTAGAACAGAGCTACGTTTTAGAGTTGCATTTTTCGGAAAATGGTTGCGACAACTCTCTAATTAGAGAGTTTGATTTTTCGAAAAACGCAACTCTAAAACGTAGCTCTGTTCTAGGGTGACAAAATCGGATGCTGACTATCCAGCGTAAGTTCCATGAGAAAGCTACGTGTTCGCGTAAATCCAAACATGTTGAAGTGACGTTAACATAATAGTTTGCCAATGATATAATTTGTCTGTCAGGTTAACCTCTTTTTCCTCATACTAGCTCGTAACATATTTATTCAGTAATAGTAATTATTCAGTTATGACTGTTTTGTATGAGTTTTGAACAATTTCTATTGCCCTTTTACTAACTGTACGCCTGGCACGGTGAGATCTTGGGTCCTTTGTATGATTTTAAACACCCACAATGCTTGCGAAATAGAAGGCTCTCACTTCTCACTTACCGTGCTCATGGCTTTCGGATGGCAATGCTCAAGATGAATAGGTACATGAACCACATGAAGTTCAAGCTTCCAAATGTAACTAAAGAGAACGCAAAATAAAGAGAACACAAACGGCGGAAAACCTTACCGAGAACGGCTGCTCCTTCTGCCTACAAAATTCGGGGTGACGCGATAGCGTAGCCATGGAGACCGAATTTGGTTATCCGCAAAGAAGTTTACTTATTGAGTCAAGCTAGATTCACATGGAGACGCAATTCCGGACTGCATGGCTACGCTTTCTGCAGTGCTATTGGCTAACGAAAAATGGATTATTGCAACGCAATGTCTTGGATACTATATCGAAATCTCTAGATATTTTCCGCTGTCGGATCCGTTGCCGTATCTGCGCAGAAGCTACTGCGTACACCTCTCCTGTTTGGTTGTTCAGCCATATTGAAATTCGACATTTGTGGTTGATTTTGCGGTTTCGAGTTCGAGCAATTATTTGTTTTTTGCGTATGCGTTTTGTTATGATTCCGCTGCCATGTGAACGCCTCTGCCGCACAAATTCCGGCAAACGCGTTGCCTTGTCGGATTGCCGTCCGGAATTGCGTCTCCATGTGAACCTATGTGAGCGATTCCGGACGGCAGACCGATACGGCAAGTTCGTTCTGCAATGAATGAATGAAAGAATTTTATTTCCATAAATAATAGACACGTTTCAAAACAATCTCATACACTTGGTGGAAACTACCCCCCTCATAGGTCTGGGACCTGTGTCGAGGGGGGGAGTTGCAAGTTGAATACGGCATTTTTGTTTTTAGATTGAGGGGAAAAAAAAATGTATATATACAATTTCTATACCTATATAGCCAAGATATAGCTATCTTAGCTATATCTTAAATCAAGAGAGAGCGAAAGAAATGAAACTTATATGCCTAAAAAAGTCTGCCTAAAAATAAATAAATGAAATGAGTAATTAATACTTATAAGTGCTGGCTGTCATGGCCTCGCATTCTGAGCTACTGGTATTAATGAGAAACGAAAATAAGGCTTTCTTGAATTCAGATCTGCTGCTGGAGTGAGGGTTGGTTAATGAAGGTGGAGTTGCGCGTAATATGTACGGCAAGTTGTGATGGAAATGGCGGGTAGTGGAATGCAAACGGCTTGGTGGTGCTGGTATTACTGCCTGAGTTGTAGGCCTCCTTGCGCGGGTAACCGATGTCCGCCCTGCGTCCAATGCCTCTGGGTGCTTGTGGTAGTACATCATAGCGTGTTTTATGTACAGCTGTTTCAGTGTGAACACCTTGGCCTCACCAAACAGCTCAACACTGGGGAACCTGCGGGGCTTCTTGAGGATGACCTTCAAAATCGTTTTTTGCAACACCCTAACTGGTTCCAACACGCCACCGTATGTATTACCCCACCAAAGGATACCAAAGCTGAGCACTGATTGCACCAATCCTTTGTACAAGAGGATAAGCGTTTTCTTTGAGAAATAGTTCCGGATGTTATAAAATATGTTAACAAATTTCCTAATTTTAACCACTACTGACTTAACCTGTACCTTCCAGTCAAGATTCTCATCTACTATTATTCCCAAGTACTTGCCAGCCTTTACTCGTTCGATTGTTTCGCAGGTACATGTCGGTTGATCTAAATTACAAAAGTGCAATTTTAGGCTGTATGGATGAGAATCCCTGTCTCTTGCACGGGAGAACAAGATGTATTTGGATTTATCCACATTTATAGTGAGAGATTGCATATTGAGCCACCGGCAAATTTTATTCATATCTTCCTTCGCTCGTGCGAACACCTCTTGCCACGAACTGTGTTCGAACAAGAAGGCTGCATCATCAGCAAAAAGATACAAATTACCCCTAATTGGGACACGCGAAATATCGTTGATAAAAACGCGGAAGAGGTCTGGCCCTAGCGTACTTCCTTGTATAACGCCAAAATCCACCGGGAGTGTACCACTTTGTACTCCATCAATGCTCACCAGCTGCCTCCTGTTAGAGAGATAACACCTGAACCAAGCCAGTTCACGCCCCACCACTCCGCAACGCTCCAAAGCGCCAACTAGTTTATCCCTGTCTATAGAGTCAAAACACTTCGCGAGATCAATCAACACCAAGATTCCATTACTTCTCTTATCCATTAACTCATATAAATCCTTCGTGAGGGCGTAGTGGGCTTCCTCGACGCCTATTCCACATGTGAAACCAAATTGCCTGTTAGTGATTAAGTTGTGCCTTGCTAAGTAAGAGTTCAATTGAAATTTAACCCACTTCTCTATAAGTTTGGATAGAATACTAAGCAACGATATGGGTCGAAAGTTCGTCAACTCCACCTTCGATCCAGCCTTATAGAGAGGAATGACTTTTGCTAACTTGAAGACATCGGGAAACGTGGAATACTCCAAACTACTATTTATTATATGAATGATGGGACGCTTAATGAACTGAAAGTAAGTGGTAACAATGTTATGGCTAATACCATCTGATCCTGGTGCTGACCTCCCATTCATTTTCTTGATTATGTTCCACAGTTCAGCTTCTGTGATTGACTTAAAAACGAATGGGACTCTACTTCCTTCACCATCAGCTGAAATGTGACCACTTACGTTATGTTTTGGAATTTTCAAAGCTAGGTTCTTACCCACATTGGAGAAGAAATCATTGAAATTGTCTGCCACTTCCCTTTTTGCATCCAATGTCGACGTAAGATTTGTTGCTCGCTTCGTCATCACCAAGGCCAGTGTTTGACTAGTTTTACTTTTGCCCAAGATAGAGTTGTTTAGAAGCTTCCAGGTCTCCCGAGCATTGCTGCTTAATTCTCTAAATTTGTCAGCGAAAAATTCATCTTTACATTTTTTTATAATGACTTTTAATTTGTTCCTGTATTTGACGTAGCGCTGCTTAAGAGTTGTGTTAAATGGTTGGCGTCTGAGTCGTTTTGCTAACTTTTCCCTGGTTCTTATCGATTTCACTATTCCTGCAGTGATCCACGGAGTTAATTTGGTACGGCCTGAAGGGCCTTTATGCGAGTTGTAGGACGCCGAACTGATACACGCCTGAATGCCTTGAACTAATAATTGCGCAGCCTCATCTACATTTGATACTTTACAAATAGCGTCCCAATCGTGTTTCTCAAAACCAAGCTTCAATTTTTCATGGTCAATTCTTAATATATTATTTTCTGTATCATTAGTCGCCGTGGCTATCACCGGTTTCATTTTAAACGTCAAGACCGTTGTAAAATGGTCGGTTATTGCGGATTCAATTATACCTGCCTTGCAACTTGAATCTTTTTTGCGAAAAAACATATGGTCAATACAGGAACTACTATCCCCATGAATCCTCGTAGCATAATTGATCAATGACACAAACCCAGATTGTTCTAGACATGCAGTATAGTTAAGTACTTTTACATTAGTGTCGTCCAATAAGTTTATATTCATGTCACCTACAAGCAGACATTGAGCATTTGAATAAGGACTGAAGTGAGCACAAACCTGTTCAGCAAATCGTTCAATGTCACCTTCCCTATTGCGATAAGTAGCTATAATTACAACTTTTTTCTGAGGGGTGGTAACATTGATGCCCATACTTGTCGCCCCATCAAACTTCAACATCTTAACTGTAGTGTCGTAACATTGCTTAACGTAAATTATTATACCATCATTACGATTTCGATGCTCCATGGTCGTGTATACATCGTAACCCTGCACCTGCTCCAACACACCACACTGCTCAACCCAAGCTTCAGTTAGAATTATTACATCATATGAAAAAAAATCTTTACCTGACCAACCCAAAAATTCATCAAAATTCTTATTGTATCCTCGAATGTTCATATGCAAAACGGAAAAGTTAGTGTCACCATCTGAGTTAGTTCCTGATAATTCTCCGCTGGTACTGTACTCAGCTAGCGAACTATAATATTTACAATTAATCTGTGCTGAATTATGCTACTGGCCAGCGCAAAATGTATTATTGCAGCTATACCTATCAAAATCTCCAGATATTTTCCGCTGTCGGATCCGTTGCCATATCTGCGCAGAAGTTACTGCGCACACCTCTTCTGTTTGGTTGTTCAGCCATATTAGAATTCGACATTCCTGGTTGATTTTGCCGCTTAGATTTCCGGTTACGATTCCGCTGCCATGTGAACGCCTCTGCGGCAAAAACCCGGCAAACACGTTGCCGTACCGGATTGCCGTCTATGTGAACCTAGCTTCAATTCCGGATTTCCGTCCGGTACGGCAAGTCGTTCTGCAATGCTATTGGCCAACGCAAAATGGATTATTGCAACGCAATTTCATGGGTACTTCATCAAAATCTCCAGATATTTTCCGCTGTCGGATCCGTTGACGTATCTACGCAGGAGTTACTGCCCACACCTCTCCTGTTTGGTTGTTCAGCCATATTAGAATTCGACATTCCTGGTTGAATTGGCCGGTCAGATTTCCTGTTATGATTCCGATGCCTGTGCGGCAAATATCCGGCAAAAGTGTTGCCGTACCGGACTACCGTCCGTCTATGTGAACCTAGCTTTACGACACGCATCTTTCTAATAGTGCTGGACAACGCAGGTCTTGAAAACGCTATAACCTACGTCTGGAATGTAACAGTTGCCTTTACGATCTGTCTCCCGATCGTCTATTTTTGGTTGCGACAACTCTATTATTTGAAGGAAGTTACTATGTATTTCTGTTTCATTCATTCATTAGGGTACGCAAGTTTGGCGGACCGCATTTGGTTTTGGTCGTTCATTCAGTCATTTCGGTCGAGTAAAACCGCCTCAAGCCCCTTCTATCCTCCCATCACAAGTCCGGGAGAGCTACATATTATTGTCAGGGCGAAGGGGCAAGATGGAGATCCAATTTATGTGACGTCATTGTCGGCCTTTTGTCGCCGAAACGCTTCACCATTTGTAACTTGGCGGGAGCCCCTTCGAGAGTGAGAGAAACGCGGACAAAGGTTAGACAACTGACAGGTAATCTGTCAGCGGAAACCCGCGTCCGAGGCTGGCAACGTAGCGTGGCGGACGCGGTCGATAAGGAGGCGCCCATTTACATCCCTGCGTTCTGGTTGCTCTTTGCAGTGACAACCAAGTGTTTCCCCTGTTGGGTAAAGCCCGCGATTGCTGGGGGTAAAGCCCTTGTCACCGCGATGCCCTCAGACGGGACTCGGCTTGAAACCAAAACAGGCAGGAGAGTGAGCCTCCACGGGAATCTACGCAAAACAGGCTTGGAAAGAACGAAACCGGTGACGATTGAAGAGATTTTTGCCAAGAGCATTTTGAAAGACGTAGACATAGACATTGATAAAACACGTGATAATAATTATTCATTCTAGAAGTCAGGAAATAGATGAGAGAACCGGAATCGCCCACCAAGATGACTGAAATATGCATTGTCCCATACTCCATTCCACTATGAGTCTTTACTACCAGTCCGCCAATCCGAAGCATTCAAAACAGTATCGGTAAGCAAATGCAAAAGATGCTTACAAGGCGTTTCGCTAGACTCTCAGTGGGCTACAGGGTGTCTGGGCCTCGTATTGGTTAATTATTGTGTGAATAATACACCTAAGTATTCGCTCAGTAAACAATTTTTTATAACACCCTCTCAAACATTTTTTCTTTAACGTTTCAAGGTGCCTAGTTTTAAAAACATGCAATATCCATCCACCGTACGCATTATCATCCACATCTATTTTATTTTCGGTCTAAAAAAAACACTTCATTTTCGGTCTTAAAAATTCGTTCTTTCGCACACAGGCTCCATTTGGGTCCTAGTTGTGCTCCGAAGCTCGGCAGCCCGATCAGAATACACCCAGAGGTGTTACGGTGGGAAAATGGGTGTAAAAATATTATGGGTTTATCCAGGGTTTTTGAGGTTTTAGTGAACATGTGCTTGTGAGGTATCGTTTTCCATGTTTTTTAGGGCGAGAAGACCGAATGTGAAGTCGATTTTTACCGAAGAGTGCAGAATTGAGGTTGTAACGAAGGTTCGGCACCCAAAATTCATTTTTATGAGTCAAAAACCTGGGAAATTGTCTGAAATCACCATAACTTTGTATAACAACTCTAAAAGTAGTGTTAACAGTTGAATCAATACAATGAAACTGCGCTGTCGTTGATCATGAGAATTTTTCAAAAATAGGTGCCTAATTCGTGTTTATGGGTCCAAAAATGGTAGCACATGAAAGAAACGATATATGAACAGCCAACGTTTGTGGAGGTGCAATAGAATATTAACACATGTGACAAGGACTTTGCAGCGTTTTCATACTGCTCGGATCTCCCTACACGTAACTTGATAAACTTTGGGCGTGGTGAAAAAAAGGAGAACGGAGTACCAAGGCAGAAAGGCAGAAGCAAGGTATTATCGCGATGTTATTTTAGTTAACCAACCTGGGTATGGTCACCCTCGAGACCGACTGCAGTACCTCGCACAAGCATAGAGAGAGAGAATGAATTTATTCTATAGAAATGCAAAGGATATTTATGATAACAATAATAAAGGGAATTATAACTTACTTTCTATACAGAAGACAAATATAACTTGAGAAATATATTATAATAGTAATACGTAGTATCTATCTACAATCTAGTGAATAATACGAACTGACTGTAGGCCAGTGCCCTTAGGCATCAGTTCCAAATCTTCGTTGCCTATCAAAATTAAACATTTTGTAGTAAATACATAAGTAAATACTTTTTTTTTGTACAAAGGAGTTCACCTGTTGTCATGCCTACTAGCCAGGTGAATATGCTTTTGGTTTATTATTTTCAATAATGAACCATTGGAATCGAGCATGAAAAAAAAAATTCTTACCCCCCCTCAAAATTTGATGGTTTACGTTTCAAGGTATGTAGAATCCAAAACTGCAATAAAAATATTTCTGTCTGTCCACCGTACGCCGTACGCCGTACGGGCCACTTTTCTTAGTTACCATGAAAAAAAATTGATGAAATTCGGGTTATAGGTTCCGTTCGGCGTCTAGTTGGTCCTCGAAGCTCGACGTTACTGTGAGTCATCTCTAAGGGGTTCAAAATAGGGGTTGAAATTTTCAAAACGCCTATACCATTTTTTTACGTAAATATTTTTACGGTTTTAAATAGTTCTTGAACTTGCGAGTTTTTTAAGACCATCCGGAGCATCTTACGTCCAGCCGTTCGTTCACTGTAAGGCCCCGAAGTTTGCACCGACAGGCATTTTCGACTCCAGTGTGAATGAAATTGTATACAATTCAAACCAAATCTCGTAACCAGAGACGCGCCCACAATAGGAATTTGTGAATACGGCCAATCATTGGTAGGGATCACCTGATTATATTGGCGGAGTATGAAGTCGAGTTGGCTGTTCTGTGATATTATTTAATTTGAAAAATGATGGCTCTTTTGGAGTTTGTTGGTAGGTAGTGAAACTTGAACAAACGTTGAAGTATTATTGATGGGTAAATTATTACTACGGTAAATCATTACTCAGCGGTAAATTATTACACAACGGTTCATTATACCATCTACGTAGAAGGGGCTGGAGTTTGTTGGTAGGTACTTTTGCAACTTTTTTCACTCCTCATCAACAATTTCTTTTCAGAACTTCATTATGTGTGTTTCTTTTTGTTAGGTACTGTTTGTCATCGGCAGAATTATTTTAGCAACATTTAACTCGTGATTTAGGTAGGTACCTAGTAACGAGTACGGGGTTAGGTACTAACCTACGGAGGGTCTGCGATCTACATAATATGTATAGAATAGTACATATTATATTATATAGACGGGTTATCTATACATAGAGCTGTGATCTGTAACAGAAGGGTATTCTATACAAAATAATAAACCGTTGTGCAGGGATTTGCAGCGTTTTTGTACTTGTTTCTTGTAGTAAATGATAGTGTTTTAAGATTCTTTGGTATATTATTATACAGAACTTGTGTGATGTATAATATTGGTGATCTGGTAGTTAGAACTACCAGGTCAGAGTTAGAACTAATCTTGGTCTTGGACCAGAGAAGTTCCCGGCTGCTCAATACCTGGTTGGATATTGATTGAACGGTTGGAATGGTTTAATACTTCCGTTAGCCAGTGGTTTAAATAAGCTAGCTAGCTTAGGTAAATAGCATAGTTTCTCTACCTTTGCTGACAGTATCTAAACGCTTGGGAAACGCGAAAATTGCCAGCTACCGCCCGCAGCGACAGCGGGGTGTGCCCAAACGACATTCCGGCAACTACGTGCAACGTCCCCTTCCTAATTAATCTCAAATTTGTGAGCGGAACTTATATAGGTACAGTTATATTTTACAAAATTTCTCACCAGACAAGTCCTCATGAAGTGTCCAAAAATTATTCAAGGGGGCTATTTCGGGCCTTATATTTATAGCTGTGGTTCATGTCTTAGTTCTCTCTTCGATAAACTCCAAGCTTATATCCTCTGGAAGTGAGATGAGGTAACAAATATCCGAAGACGTAAAAAAGCCTGAGTAAAAGTTCGGGAGCCTCCCTGAAGGGAAGAGGCTAATAAAATGTTTTATTTTTATAGCTCCGAAGGATAGAGCCCGATTGGTGAACAGCTGACTGGCGTTATGTGGTTTTCACCCCCTCACCGGCCAATAGCCTTACCATCGTATATCCTCAGGAACTCCTCAACATTATCGCTTAGCTTATATCATTATGCATTCTGGCTTTATATATAGGCTGCGGCATCTTGACGTCGATAGCAAAGCCCGAGTTGATGGTGGGTATCCGAGAAAATAAATACAGCCTTGGTCACTGTTTCGTTCCCATCTCAGTATCAATAGTGCTTAAGAACCCTCTCATGAGCGCTCTAGGGTTAGAAGAGGGGGTAAAAACCTGGTTGTAGGTTGGAACGTGAATCGGTAGGTAGGCTTATATTTTAGGTAATATTTCAACATAAGGCATCAAATGGTCATCAATCAATTTTATCAAACAATCCCGATCAATTTTATCGGGTCGCTGCAGTACATGACAGTGTGAGTATGCGCCTCTCAAATGAGCTCGAGTCCAATGTCAGACTCGCACAATTTTAATTCCTAGTTTTGACGTCTGATTCAAATATTGATCGCTGTTTTGTGAAATGGAATTTCTTACTATGAATACTATAGGTACCCGACCCGTGCCCATGGACATGTTGGTACCTAGTTAGAGATTAACGAAGTGCGTTGAGTACAAACATCTGGTTTATTGAAAGTTATTCACAAAAATTGGTCCGGAATTCAGTAGAACATTTCACTAGACCATTGCTGTCAATATTCTACTAAAATCAACGCTCGAGCTAAAAATGTAACCTTTTTTTCCCACAAAGTTATCGCATAATTGCAGAGGAGAGGAGATAATAAAAATGTCTTCGAGAAAATACTAGAGTCGAACGGAATCTTCGTTGATTTGAATTTCAAACGAAGGGAAGGGAAGTAAAAGAGTTCTGTTAGTTCTGGAAGAATTCCAGAATTTTTTATGTACATACGAAGGTAACTATCCTGTAATTACCTGCCTTATTAATCGTGTGGATGCAAGTCACGTTTGAGGACTTGGTTATCTAGGATTAAAAAATAATTTTGGTGTTTCTGAACTTCCGAGTTTTGTTGGTTAATACGAGCAGATGTACTCTACTAAATAAGTACAAACGTTAGTGTGGTCAATAAATCTGTTCTATTTAAGGAACGTGCCAAAGGCATAACACTGCGTTTTAAAGAAAGAGATACCTAAAGAGAACGTAGTTGAGTGAACTGAAGTAACACGTAGAGAACTGTGCTGTGAAAATTGCAGTAAAATGATATTATATTCAAACGGCTGATATAAGTTGCAGTGGTTTTGTCGACAAATTTGCAAATAACCTCTCAATATTTCAAAAACACATGTCAGAAAAAAGTCGAGTTGCGATCCAAATGCTCATCTTGTTAGAGAAGATCGACTTTAGAACCATATACCATTTTGGCACTTTGATCCTTCCGCTTTAGCGGTGGTTGCATGGATTTTCAAAAGATTGACAAGGATGGTTGTTTGTTGGCGAAAAGGGAAGGGATGGAATATCGGCGTAGGCCTCTCGCGGGATCCTAAAACGCTCACTTATGCCGTTGTGCGCGATGCGGACGGCATATAAAGTAAAAAGGGCTATAGGAAGCCCGCCCCATTTTCTTTTATATCGAGGCAAAAACCCGTTCTTCCGTGAATAGGAGGGCACCGACTGTGGAAAGAGCTGACTGCCAGAGGGTTCCTACTCCTTTCTATCCATCCTCTTAGCGTTAATAGTTGGCATTAGCTACCGTCCCACCGGTAGCAACCACCGCCAAAACCACTTTGCTAACCCTACCCCTTTCCAATCCTCGGTTCGATCCCATCCCAAGTTCCGGCCGGGAGCGGTTTCAATTCTATAATAAGGACTACAAGGATTTCCTTTTATATTACCCGTAGAGGCCTCTACCATTGTCCCGTCCTTTTCCTTTCCCGAAGTCCTCCGGGAGCGGTTGGGCTTTTTGCGGTATTTTATGAAAACGAGGACTCCGCGTATCTCGTCCGAAGGGGGCGTTTCGAACAAATGTTTAAGCTCACAAGAGCACAATGGTCCTACAGCTTAAAGGATCTGAAGACTGAGCCCTGGTTGTGAAAATGAGTTTTGTATTTGTTGGAATATTATTACAACTTCAAAGCAAACTGAACCGCAGGGATACTGTGAAGCGACTTGAGATGGAAAGTAAAGTGTTTTTCCAATACCTTCCATTTGAAAATAACGAATGACAAACAATGATAAATTTGAGCCAACATTTCCATAACAAAGGTACAGTTATTCAAGGAACATTTATTTATTTTTCCCCGTACATTTATCTTTTAAATCAATTTTGATCAACTTTCAATTTCGCCATTAGCCGCACTTTTTCCCTGTAGAAGAATTGTTTAGTTTGTGAACTGGCAACTACCCGTCAACCGACTAGATGAACTCCTCTAGTATAGCTGAATGGCCCTGCACTGCACTGATATTAATTTGATATCCATCAATAACCTCATGGGATTAATGAGGACGGTACCGCATCGTTGGCGGGTCATCCGTGGGATATAGTCAGACGGAAATGATTATTCATAACGTAATATGTAGGTAGGTATATATTCAGAGTCAGAAGATGAAATCGATCCTTTGAAACTAAAGGTACATACAGTTACGCCCACTTATCAGAACGAGCTAGCTCAAACAGCAGCCTTCGACACTCCTACTTAAATTACACAGAAACATAATTTAACCTTCCTTCTCTCAATGAATGGCAACGAAACAAATTCAATAGGTAGGTAGGTACATAAATATATCCATGATCAAACGGACTAGCAACAACCTTCTATGTGGAAGACGTATTCTACGTTCTAACAGTATGGAAATCATCATTCACTTGAAATTGCGGGGAACAACAATACAAGACAAGCATCCACATACCCTCCATTGTTCAGACCTATTTGTCAATTAACGTGTCCCTTTAATATTACCCAAGCGAAATGTAACCGTCTGGCAGAACTCGTCAGTTTTCAACAAACCTGCTCAGTGTTCAAGCGAAGTATTCCGAAGTTACCTGTGGTCACGTTGAACTGTTAATAATTTTACCTTGAAGAGACCTGTTATTCTGCTCTGAGTAATGAAATGCGATTACTAAAGCTATCGTACCCAGGTTTGTGATAATTTATCAGAGGAAAACCATTTTGTCCTCCAAAACCAAAATTTCCACTCGAATTTTTCGTGTTAGACCTGTCTGAACGTATTTGATTCTTTGTCTGACCGTCAGTGTATCCGCAGATCCTTGCAACGCACATAACTAACGAAAGATTGGTCGTAATAAGCTGATTTTGAGAGGGTAGTTGCGGTAGAATTTTAAATTACAGTCCCGATTCAGCCAAAAACGAACCCATTTACTCCGACCATCTACTAGCAACATGCAGTCAATTTTACAGCAAACCGATCTCATTTTATTGATGGATTTACTGTAGTAGCGACGCCGTTTGTATCAGAATAATGATCATTATGTAACGGTTGCGAAGAAGCTGTGCCGCATATTGTTTCCTCTCTGTCGAAGGTCCCCCTCAGAGGCCCATGGCGTTATACCATCTCGCACGACCGCACAGTATTGCAGGACAGTGCCTAACCAACCGATGTGAAAACCAAAATTTTGTATGATGTGAACGGGTTAAACGATGCATCAAATCCTCATCTCACACTTTCATACGTGGTAATGAATCTACTTCACTTTTGGCGTTGGGAGGAACAACATTCAAGAGAAAGGAAGTGATTTATTACTCGGCAAAAGGAGTTGAACACGAGGTAACGGAAACATTCAAACCGTCTTCACGAAGCGGAAGAAGGCAGAAGTCACTGAGAGACTCCGGTGGCTCTACATTGTCATTAATTAATTAGAGAATTAATTAGGAGGCATGGAAATTGCCTGGGGCATGGAAAGCGAACGTTAAAGTCGATGTGGAGGGTGCGTTTAGGCCTTGTTTACGCCTTCAAACCCCTCTACCACGTTGTAACTTTCTCTCAACAAATCCATAATGTGAATTTGCAATCGGGATTTTCAGAGTTCTGTTTCCAAAACAAGGGAGTGTCTCTAAGGTGCCTCATGAAGGATATCGCACTCGCAACGTATCGTTTCAAACATGAACCTTGGTTATTTTCGATCTGGAGGAATGAGCTCATTGAAAGTTCTGTGGCTTTCCAGCAAAACTTACTTACACGTATACTCACATACTATACTTCCCCAAACAGGGAAACGGTCTCCTCAGATACAACTGGAACGCGCAGACATTAAATGTTAATATGGTTCCGGTGATACGATCCTTAGGCAAAATAATGAGGTAAACATGATAAATTGAAGTATTCATCTTCAACCACAGAACCAGGTAGTCGCTGATATACTAATCGTTAAGTCACATTATAAATAAAGGGTAATTACTTTTTGTGAAGGTTCGATGTTCGATTGATACGAAGAGAGTCATACGATTCAAAATCAGTAGGTAAATTCTATTAACCATCATTGTAGATGACTAGAACCATCATTGTAGATGACTAGAACCATCATTGTAGATGACTATAGAGTCATACTATTCAAAAGCAGTAAGTAAATTCTGTTAACCATCATTGTAAATGACTAGAACCATCATTGTAGATGACTAGAACCATCATTGTAGATGACTATAGAGTCATACTATTCAAAAGCAGTAAGTAAATTCTGTTAACCATCATTGTATATGACTAGAACGGGTTTCCCACCTAAGCCATTTACGCCTTTCTGAGAATAAATTATTATTCATACGCGAAAAACCGATATATGTAATATAATTATTGGAAATTTGACCAAAACTCCTCTGATGAAGCCAATAATGAAATGAATGAGCCCTTAAACCCAAGATCTGCAGTTAAGAGTAGGTATAAGTGAATTTCATGATTGCCTAGGTAGGTATCGGTGCCTAGTCCTGTCTGACCAACACAAGCAATGGCGTTTGAGTAAATGTGATAGTTAGGTACATAGTTTGAGAGTAGGTGCAAGTAACAGTCATTTGGCTCCGAAACTATTTCAAAACGGTAACATTAAACCCCCCCACGACATTTCAAAGAAGAAAACTTTCTTGATGTTAGGGACTGCTAGTGCTGTAAAGAGAGAAAGAAAAAAAAACGCTGCAGTGTCCTTGTCACATATGGGTTTATTGTTCTGCTGGACATACCTACAGAAATTTTGGCTGTCCATTTATTGATTCTTTCATGTGAAATAGTTGAAATAGCTGTTTATGGTGGTTTCCACCAATTTTGGCCCCCAAAAACGCGAATTATGCTCCTATTTTTGACAAATTATCTTTGATCCTTGATAGTGCCATATAATTGTCTTGATTCACCTGTTGATATTAATTGTAGTGTTATTATACAAGTTCATGGTGATTTCAGACAAATTCCCTGGCTTTTGACTCATAAAAAATGAATTTTGGGAGCTGGACCTTCGTTAAAACCTTAATTCTTCACTCTTTGGTCAAAATCGACTTCATATTCGGCCTCCTCGTCCTAAAAAAAATATGGAAAAACGATACCTCACAAGCTCATTTTACTAAAAGACCAAAAAACCCTCGAAAATCCCTATTTTTACACCCATTTTTCGCCCGTAACACCCCTGGGTGTATTTTGATCGGGCTGCAAAGTTTCCGGACACAACTAGGACCCAAATGGAGCCTGTGTGCGAACGAACGAATTTTTTAGACCGAAATTAGAGTAGATATGGATGGTACGGCGGACGAACATTGCATTTTTGGAATCTACACACCTTGAAACGTAAAAGAAATAATTTTGAGGGGGAGTTATAAACATTTTTCGCTGAGCGAATACATAGGTGTATTATTCGCAGAATAATAAACCGATAACTGCCAACGTTTATGTAGTTGAAGACGTTGGGTTTTATTGCAGAGTTCAAGGTAAGACGGTTAAACCAATCGCGAAGCCTTAACTTCCCAGTGGGGAGTGAGAGACCTCAATGCGAAAAAAAAGATTCCATCTGACTGGGAAACGCCTCGTTCTCCGATCGCTTGCCATTTTCGGGAACAGGGATAAGTGGAAAAGAGCTGATCGGGTCCAGAAGGATGAGGAGAGCATCTGGCCGAGCAGTCTCTTCAGCGACTAATCCCATCACTGTCTCTCCAAATTCAATCTGGGGCGCCGCACCCCCTCCCCTCCCCTCCCTCCAAGTGCTGAGAAGAATAAAATTAACCATTCTCCGGAGTAAGAGGATTGTCTTGAAGTGGGGACCAGAAAAAGCCCGGTACGGCAAGTTCCTGGTACGGGGGTCTTTTGGATTATCCAGCTTTCGCCCTTCTTCGGAGACTTGTTG
>OX940981.1:7450049-7612416 GCA_954871275.1 Leptopterna dolabrata | reverse complement strand
CCGTGGTACCCGCCCTATGGGCGGGAAAATTATAGAAACAGAAAACTTTTATTCGCGTAAAAAATCAACTGAAGGGTAAGGAAACGGTAAGGTTGAAGCAAACAAGGGACTATTATAATTTGGATTCATAGTGTTTCAACTCAAAAAGTAAGCGATGCTTTTTGATTCTGATTTCTTCCTCTTGTTTATTGGTTTCCTCCAATTCTATTTTGACGGACGCTATTATTTCGCTTATAGGGGGTGCATTTATATCTGTCGCATTCGATCTGGTATCGTCGAGCCTTTGAGAGACATCGAAAGATACGTCGGACGTAGAGAGTGATGACTCACAGTCGGGAGGATTCGAAGTGACCACAGTGGATAAATTTACATTTAAAGTGACGCCGCCTTTGAACGATGATATGGTGGCGTTCTCTAGCGTCAAAGTAGTCGATGTGAGGTCGGCATTGGGTATTGCTTGAATTTGTTCCGAGTGCGTCCAAAATGTGACTGTAATTCGAGCCGTGGAATCTTGCAGTGAAATTTGGGTGACCGTTTTTTCTGAGCCGTCTTTCATAATGAGGTCGTTATTGAATCTCTCAGCGATTGTTCCGTGGACATTAACTGCAGGCCCCTTCATTTTTGGGATGTGTTGGATTGGGGTGATGGGGATGGTTATTTGTGGTATGTCCAGGTGGGGCTCTGTTATCACTGAGTCAGGACTCAGTGTCCCTTGTAGATTCGTGACGTTGTTGTAAGTGTTTTGCTTGATGGTGATTTTGGTGATTTCCACAATGTGTTCGTTGAGAATCAAATGATAATTTTTGTCAGCACACTGGTTGTAACTTATAATTCGGAGGTCAGAAGTGTCTGATTCAAAAAGGTGGAACGAAAAGTATTTACCTTTGCCGTTCTTGAAATGGAGCAAGGTAGTTTTCATTTTGACGACTCCGCGTAGAGTAACATTCACCATTTGAACACTCATCCCAAATGATGAGGACACAATCTCGTAGCGCTTGTGCCAGGCCGCTGTTTTTGGCAATGTTGCACGTTTGGGGGTTGGACGTTAGTGGTACTTTAAACGTGGAGTGGACCGTTCTACCACCATGCAACAGAGTTCCTGCTATGCCTGACGATGCTACTGCTAGTGCTATCTGACGCTTGGTTCGCACTTTAGCAAAATCAGGTTCATGACAGTTGTCTTTCCTGTAAGCAATCATCATAGTAGGAAGGGTATAGCATTCTTGGTGTTATGCAAAGAAAGTAGAAAGAGTACTGAGTTGCAAATGATAACAACATTGGTTGATAACATACCTGTACCTCCAGGAGCATCGAGATAGAAGAGTTTATTTTCGTTGTTGTTAATGCTGTGCAATATCGTAGTGAGGACTACTGATTGTTCGAGATTTAGCTTGCTCTCCATTTTACAGTAGTCTAGTAGAGTAGATGAATCGTACGATATCTCTCGCAAATATTCAACACACACACAACAGGACCTCTATTTACGGGTAAGGGTAAGCCAAATTCAGAGAGAGGCTTTCCGTTGCTCGTAGTGGACACTATAGTGCTCACTTGGGACAAACATTCATTATAAATGTCATCATTCATCTCTGCATGCTGAGTGTGTTGACGGACATTAAAGAGGATGTCCGCTGACATTTCGTCTTTGAAGGTGTCATATAATAACTGTGGGTTACTCGGTTGGCAATATACAATTATGATTGCAAAAACTTCTCTGATTTGTCGGGGATGTTTAGTAAGGACTGCGTCGTTGAGAGTAGCTATCCACTGAGCATCGCTAACCAACATGCCTCTTGCCATGCAGGTTTCTTGATACGTAGAATACGTAGTTCCATCGAATGTCTTTAGCGCCGAAAATGAAGTTGGCCCTCGGACTTTGAATAATAACATGCGCAAGTAAAAACATTCACGCTGCGTTGGATGAACAGTGTAAACCCGTCCAATTCTGTCAGACTGATAATGAGTTGGGTATCCTGTGAAAGGAATGAATGGAGGTGCAACTGAAAAGAGGTTTTTCGGTTTAGTGTTATGGAGATAGTTAATTTAACCACATTTGCATCTTGCAACCTGTTTGATCATAGGCGTTGAAGTATGGTGCTGCTGAATACATACAGAAATAATCTCCTCTGATCGACCCTAGAATTGGAGTTCAACTGGAGTGATCGAATCTTGCCAAAAAACAAATGGCTGCGAGGGTCATTGCATGTGAGGAGATTCGAAAGGGGCAGTGGCATTGGTGGAAGTGCAGGGAGTTGCACACTGCCTGAAAGGCAACAAAATCCTTTTGGTTCGTCCTTCCACATCATTGCTGCACAAAACTCACATTTCCTTTCTGGCTTACCTACTTGCGCTAAGCCCTCGTAGTTTTCATTTGAGTCGTACGATGATGCCGTAAGTACAGGCCGCTCAACTCTTCGTTTCTTCATGCAGATAGCCGCTGAAAAATCGCGCCTTTTTCTTCTGCCAATATCAGCTTGTTTAGCCTTAGGAATGTTGGCTAGTTCATATAGAAGAATGTGGCTGCCAATTAATTGGGGGAAAACTGTAACCACGTGTGCACACACATGTTCAAAAGAGCACGCGGAATTGTAGGTTGTCCATGTTAGAGCAACGAACTGAATATCAACCCACCTACCGTTACCTTACGTAGCAGTAACTGTTGAATCACCGGCATTCACCAATAACTACGTTCGACGCCACTCAAATGATTATAATATGACTTGGAAACACGGAAAAAAAGAGAAAAACGTCAACACGATCAGGCAACCCTATGGAGCAAATGGGTCAAAAGCAGACGAAGGAGCCGAGAAACACGATTTTTTATTAGCCATAAACCTTCCCGTAGCAAATCCGGTTATACAGGGAAAAACCGCATTAAAATCTATCCAGCGGTTAAAGCGCCAAACGGTTAACATTACTCATTTATAGAGTAGATATTACGAGTATGGCATCTTCATTGTGTAGTTAATTTACCCCCCCCCCCCCCCCATCACCCCTCCCAAGAACCCTGCTGCACAAATTTATCCGCCAAGAAAACTACCTCAGCCGCAGAAAGGATTGCTGTCCATTTTGCTCGCCAAAGCAGCATGATCGGTGCGCTCTTGAATGCGCATAGATACCTGTTCCTTCCTCCAAACCTTGAAATTTCTTTCAACGATGTTTGGCAGGGCCTTTTCGCCTGGCTGGCAAAAAGCTGCCCACAGGCGAAAGCCAATTTCTTATGACTGTTGATTGGTTTGTTTTCGCTAACTGGCTGACAGATATAACTACACAGATCTACAGATATAACTCATCAGTTCTGTCGTGTACTGATGATGGTGTAACAACCGAAACCGGTCTACAGTTTGTTAGTTTACGTTGAAATAGACTATTCTATTTTTATCCTAAAGGTTTTTTTTTTTTTGCTGACAGATAATCATGTCGATATACCGTGATTGATCAACGATGTACATAGGGGAGTAGTTATTTTACAGGAATAATGAATCGTTATGTGAGAATTTGAAGCATTTTATATGAATATTACGTTAATCAAATTACGTTAATCGATTTCAGAAAAGAAGGATGGATAGGTCGTAGGGATCGATACATATCGATACTTTTTCCCCCTGATATACATTGTAGTATCGATACTCTTTTCCCAGTATCTAAGCCGATACTTTTTTTTATCGCTCACCTTTTATCAGTTTCAACACCTACGACGTGTAGGTACTGTTGACAGTACCTCTAACTAGATTGCTGGGAGGCCAACCACTTCAACAAATTAAAGAAAGTCGATGTACCACCACCTCCAGCTCTCCGTGAGAATAAGCTGTCCTCCATTTAGTAGGAAGGGCCAACAAAATGTTAACCCAACAAAGCAACCAACCAACCTAACTCAATAGTTTTTTGGTTGGATTTTCTTTGTTCTTTCTTGTTTTCTGATGTGATTGTGCTGAATTAACGAAATAATGTCATGCCATGTCTTGTCAATAATTTTGAAAAACAAGCGCCCATACAAAAAAAAAGTTACAAATAAGAAAGAAGTGATTTATTGTATTGTTCATTTTTTAATTATCCTGAAATAATTCTTCGATGGCTGACGATGGTATCTATTTTATATTATACCAATTTAGATTAAGTAAAAACGTGGGATGTGATGATATAATATTCACTGTCACGCAGATGGAGAGAGAACAAAACCAACATTTCCACCCATTTTTGAAAAAGTATCAAAAGTATCGATACTTCAAAATATCGATCATTTTTGAAAGTATCGTATCGATACTTTTTGATTGATACTTTTAGATGTATCGATACGATATTATATCGATACTTTTGAAGTATGGGGCATCCCTAATAGGTCAAGTATATATTCACGAACATCGTTTATACCAGCTCAGGAGTTCGTGCAGCAGTCATCTTGATAGAGGCTTCCACACAATTCTTCCCCTCTCATCCACCTACCTGCGGGTATTAATGAGAAAACTATGTGATAGGACCTACAACGACCCCCCCCCCCCCCTCAACAAGGTCAATCACGAAGCACCAGGACGTCCTAAATGTCAATGTCCATTCACCCTGGGAAAACAATGGCACCCTCAAGTATCCACCTTCTCCCGCTCCCTGTACCTTCGCGATGCATCCTTCTCAGTGGATTATGCCGCTGAATATCTTCTCTGTGTCGGAGAGGCCACGGATGTTTCTTTCTCCTCTCACAATCCCTCCCGAGTGTCATCACGTTTTTTTACCTAACGGGGTGGAATCTTCGATAGGTCAGCTCGAGGACGCGATCGGCAGGCAGGACGTTTTCAAAAGGAAGTCCATCCTCCCCGCCCTACTTCAAGGATGCTTGGATGCACTTTGCATCTCGTCCGCAGAGTGACCGTCATTCCTTGAGATGAGTCGATCCGTAAACGTCTCTCATTGATCCTGAAATGGAACTAGAAAACAAAAATGCAAAGATGATTCCTCCTCTCTCCAGACCAACTATTATCACTGAGTGATGTTCTCGTAAGGCTGTAAAGGTTCGGCAATTCGCTATAAATCTATCTCTGACAGCCCGAGGTCCAACTGGATTAAAGTCTGCTTCACCAGCACGAAAAAGTAGCCGGTGGGTCTTTTTCAGGCGCGGATCCAAGGGGGGGGAGGGTCACAGGGGTCATGACCCCCCCCAGAATCAGCCTGCATTTCAAAAAGCAGAGCTGAACGAATTGTTCACAAACCCGAAAACAAAAAAAACCAAACGATAACGAACCCAGTTTTTGTGAAATCAAAAACCAGAAACAAAACGACCAAAGTCAACTTACCATATTGTTAAGTAAAAACATTGGAAACAAAATATAAAAATAATTACGATTAAACTTTTTATAGAATACTGATTTTTTTCTGTATTTGGTTTGTAGCAACACTTGTGATTTGTTTACATTTGTATAAGTTCCAACTGGGACGATAATTTATAACACAAAATCTAATTTTCTATTTTGTTTCGCAAATCTGATGATTATCGCATCGATGTCCAATTCGATGTCACAATCAAGTCAGAAACAAGTCACATTTTGGAGCCCGGGGAGCATTTCCCCCTGAGAAGAGCGTTTTACAAAATGCTTGTTTCTGGCGTTTGCCAATTTTGGACTTATTCGGTTCTTGTGGGGAACCCCTCAAATAAAAGTGATGAATATTTAAGAGAAATTCTATAAACAAAACATTATTGCAATTTGAATTTTAAATTAAAAACTGATTTGGCCACATGGTCTTCTCAATTTTGCTTCATATACAACTGTGTAAATATTTACCATAAAACATCCGTCAAATTGAAATTCCAATGTCCTCGCCACTAATTACTGTAATTTCTAATTACACAAACGGTAGACAGTGTTAAAAAAACTAAAAAAGAACTATAAAAAATCTAAAAAGATTCGATCAAAAATGTCAAAATTAGTCGAATATAATCGTACACTTGGTCCTACCAATGTTACTTTATATACAATTATGTCAATAAATTTACCTTGGTGTATCCGTCAAATTACACCTTTTTTATTTCTTCTTATTTTTGTTAATTATTATCTTGTTTTTGTTTCGTTCTCGTTTTCTTTCCTGCCAAATTCAGTAAAAACGATACTGAATTCACTGAGATCAACAATAGATTGTTGAGTTTTCAATGTTTTGATTTGCAAACTCTGAAGTTAGCTACGCTGCCATAAAATGCGCCAATTTGTTTGAAAACACATTAGGACACTTTTTTAGAAGAAAATTGAAAATAAATACATTTATCAGTTAAATAATTAATTGATATTGAAAAATATTTTTTACATAAACAATGAATTTTATAAATAAATACAATTAATTTTGTAAGTAGACAAATTGGACGAGTTTAGGCATAAGGTTGAAAATTCGGTTTGTATTGTTCGTTTGGTTATTTTTTATATTGTTCTACCCTGTGACCCCCTCCGGAAAAAAATTCTGGACCCGCCCCTGGTCTTTTTCAGCAGTTGAATAGCTACTTATTGATGTAACAGTTTGTATTGTATTCAACGGACTCGTTAGGTGATTTTGGGTCACGTATTAAACACCTACAACTTGCTTTATCCTAATTTTATAATGAGCCATTTTAGACAAAACTTCAAATAGAATCCAAATTTGCAACAGGTACAACATAGGGGATTCTCATGCTCACGTGCTCAAAAATTTCGTATTCCCATTCTACTCAAAAAATTAATGGAGAATGGAAAGTTTTGTCTAAAATGGCTTTTTGCAAAATTAGGAGGAGCAGGAGAGAGGGGAATTAGCTGAGACCGCCATATTATGCGAATCGAAAAGCGAACATCACCACGTTATTCAGCGTGAAAAAAACACATTAAAACCATGTATCACACTTGGTATATTACTGCAATAACAAAACTCAATTTTTGCTTTTAGCCAAGATTTTGTGCGTATTTGCCTCACTCGCAAATTCGAGTGAAGGTTCATTTCTTCATGAAATTTCACGTAGAACGAATCTGCAATAAAAATGGGAAGGGGAGGGGGGTCTCATTTGAAAAAAAGTGTGTGCATTGCGCCCTTTTGCGCATGTGCACGTGTGCAAAAATGTCACATTCAGATTCTACGAAAAAAACGCTGCGGAGTCCTTGTCACATGGTTTTATTATTCCATTGGACATACCTCTTTCCGCTCTTTGGTCTAAATCGACTTAATATTCGGTCGTCTCGTCCTAAAAAACATGGAAAACGATCCATCACAAGCTCATGTTACTAAAACACCAAACAACCCTATTTTTACACCCATTTTTTCACTCATAACACCCTTGGGTGTATAACGATCGGGCTGCAAAGTTTTGGGACACAACTAGGGCCCAAATGGAGCATGTGTACGAATGAACCGATATTTTTAGACCGAAAATGAAGCCTGTACACGTGATACGGCGTACGGCGGACGGACATTGTATTTTGGGAATCTACGCACCTTGAAACGTAAAAGAAAAAAAATTTTGAGGGGGTGTTACAAAAATTTTGTGCTGAGCGAATATAGGTGTATTATTCACAGAATAATAATTCAAAATTAAGGGGGGCGGGGGTAATATTTGAAAATTTTTTCAAAACCCCTATTTGGGTGCGCCTTAAATTTTGGTCACTATGGTGTTCTTGAGGCTGTATGAATAATTACACAAAGCCCTTAAGAAAGTTAGAGTTCGTACAGCTCCTTAAATAACTTTCAGTTCCACAATTCCCTTTAAAAGGCCAGAGAACGGTACTTGAGATATCATTATCAGACTGTGTAAACATAAAATAATGGGTCTGCTCTTGCTCCTAAAATAGATTTTGATGGACATTTGACTCTATGTCTGAGTTCCCTATGTCCTGGGATGTATGGGTATGAGCGTCCCGGGATTGTTGGAATGGAAATGGCAACCCTAACATAGGTATTACACACTAGATATATTACGGTCTTGTGTAATCCATGGATTACATGGATTGGCCATGGTAAGTACCTACTATGGGTGGAATAATTCCACTAATTTCCACTAATCATTAGTTGTCCGTGTTCATAATAGGTAGTACCCTGCAGGATATTTTCTAGGATAGGTCGAAAAAGAGGATTTTTTCAATTAACAGTCCGGGCCATTTGGAGAAATTAACAAGATTTGAACAATGATCCAAATATAATGGAACACCAGAAAATGTTGGACCAGATTTAAGAAAGATTGTTTGTTTGGAGGGTTATGGCGGTTCAGTGGTGTAGGAGTCAGTCCTTAATATGTTAGATACCTAGCTCCATAGAAACGTCGTTATACAAGTAAATTCAGTTTCTCTTCCGAATCCGAACGCAATTGTTGATTTGCAAATGCTTTCCTAGAATAGGAAAGATTAATTAGAATTATTGTAGATTTCTAGATTGTAGATTTGTAGATTGTAGAGTGTTGTAAATGTTCAGTCGCTACTGCTGATGCGAGTGCGACGAAATTCATGTGGGACCAACTAGGACTTAACTCCAAACTACCATCAAAATTTGAGCCAATCTGGACCACTGGGTCGTGAGTTACGGTGGTTCGCAGAAATTTGTACACTCATACACCTGAAGGAGCTGAAATTTCCATTGTTTCGATGTCTTCGTGTTCAGCGTGGTCAAAAATTGGTGTTTTTCCTCCCTCATAATCATGAAAATTGTCTAAAAAGTGTTAAAACGAAAACATGAGGCCTCGGCCACTTCTGAGGGGCCGACCCTAAAAACCACCACTTTTGTGAACAGTGAGCACGTGATACTTTGCTCAAATGAATTTTAGGACTATTAAACATCTAACCTCTCCACGATCGTTCTTTTAACCTCAAGAACGTTCGTTCTACCGTTCTTCCTTATAGCTCTGTACATTTCAATGTTACTGCTCCAGGAATAATAAGGAACGATTTATCCTGGAAATGATAAACCGCCGAGGAAATTCCATTTACCTACTCAGTTTCTATTAGGTACCGATTCGGTCAGTATTAAGTCATTCGAGATTTATACCCTCGTAACTGTCATCAATTAGTGATACCTACCTAATACGTATTTCTCTCCCTCTCTCTTGAAATCGTTGGTTATTGGGTGTGATGTACCTTAACGAGTGTATTTTACATCTGTGATGATGCACACTCCTTTAAATCCGATGGGGCTGTAAAAATTCGAGGGGATCGTAAAAAAAATCACTTGCTTCACTAGTTGAGTTCGAAACTCTGTTAGCGTGTCGCTACCTTCACCTTACCCTCACCGAAAAACTTTTATGACAATTACGCATCTTTTGAGGCAACTTTTATCATCCGAGACGCCTACCCTAAAAATAACATTATGGAAATGTCAAGGCGCCAAAGTTACTGCTAGGTGTCCTCAACGCTCGGCGTTATTTTTCGAAGTGATTTACTGGCAATGATCGAGCAGTTTTCATTTTCGTCATTGCCGATGCGTACTAATGAACGGGAGTTAGTTGGGTATCCCACGAGCATCGCACGAAGTGATGATTCATGGTTCACTTATGAGTAACTATACTCAGTACTTAACTATTTACAATGTTCCACCAATTCCAGTCTCAAAAAAAAATTGTTTTCCCGAAGTCCACTGCTTGTTTGAAAATCGGGTCTGTTTATACAGAAAATTTTAACATTAAATTAGATAAACAAATAGAAATATTTATGTTTAAGAACCAAAAATTGCAACCATGTATCATGTTATTAACTCGAAAAGTGAAGGCTAGGTAGAAATCTACTACTTGAAACGTATGTGCTCGTTTCTTCTGACGATGTCTTGTCTACATTTCTTGAGCACCATAGATGATACATGTTAAAACATGACAACCAAACAAGCGACATTGTTTACTAGGTATCCATTTATAACATTCATTTATATAGTTATAGTATGAAACTAGGAAATAAATACCAAGAACAAATACGAAATAAATTCGTGATAAATCAAGAGCTTTCCAACGAATGGAAAACGATTTTTGTCCGATGAAAATAAAAGAAGTTTCATTTCCCTAGCAACTACTCGGTTGTACGTGAAAACCACTATGCATTGTGCGCGAAAAAATTTGACGCTTAAAATTGACGCTCAAATTTGACGCTCAAATTTGACGCTCAAAATTGACGCGCAAAATCGACACGCAAAAAATGCTAGTACCCCAGGGCTAAAACATGATAGGTACTTACATGTTAATTGGAAGTTCGAAAAAAAGGCGGGTGACGCAGAGATAAATTCACTGCCTCCTCGAGCTTCACAAAAACGCACAGAGGAGGCAAATTAAAACGGAGTAAACAAGAGCGAGATGGATCATAGCTGAAGCTACCTCTGACGTAACTTGACCACTTTTGAGCGAAATAACGTTAGACTGAATGAGCGGAGACCTTGATCGCCGATATCCCTGTGGATACTATAATGCCTTACCGCTTTTACGCACGCGTGCACGCGCGCATGCACACCCAGGCCCATGACACCGGTGCTAGTTCACGGTTCTGGCACTAATTTCCAGTAATCGCTGCGATCGCACGTCTTCTCCCACCCTACCACCCACCAACTCATGTAGACGCTCCGACTCCGTTCCGCCATTAGTATTTTTCTTGTTTCTCACATCATACGATTTCATCACTACACTACTACTGTACTACGTTTTAACGCGCGAGGAGGTTTTCATTCCTTTCTTTTTTTTTGGTTTTCTGTGAAGAAAACCCTATTGTAAGTTCACAACACAAACTTACAGAAACTTTCTACGTTTTAACGTGCGACGAGGTTAGTTACGTAGGTAATGGCTCGTGAAATTTGAAAATACTGCTTTCGTGTACGGAATTCGTATTTTTCCTTAACTGAAGTGGTTCGTTTTCTAGATAAGTATAAGTATGAGTTGGGTTGTGAATTTAAAGTGCGCCGCTATCGGATGTGACGTTCGATATAACACTCATCCAACAGCTTCCTTTTTTTGCTTTCCCGTCCCGAATGTGACCAATTAAATTAATGATATCAAATATATCAATATCAACTATCCACGAGCTGTGATGTCAATATTATGTTCGAATTGTAATAACTAGTCAATCAATATTGACGATGGACGAACAATTTCATTGTGACGACAATAGATAATTAGAATGAAATTAAATGAATGATATCAACTATCCACTAACTGTGATGTCAATAGTGAATAAATATTGTTTTACTATACATTTGCTTTAATTGTATTAATTTCATCCTTTCTCGTCTGTCCTTTGCCAGACTGGTACATTTACCAAGGGTGTGGAAGAGAGGCGGATGGAAATGTGGTGGGGGGGGGGGGGGGGGGGTGGAATGGTGGCGGGGTTTGTTGTAGCAACGAAGCAGGAGAGCGGTGGTATCCAAGGTGTCAGGCGCATGCGCGAGGATTCGGGGGGTCTTAGTTCAGCCTTTGGCCACTAATTTCCGCGTAGCGGGAGCTGTATGCTGGCAACCACCCCCCACCCTGAGTGTCCCTTCTGTACGTAGTATAGTAGGGTTTTCTGTGATGCACACGCACGCAGCCCGCCTGTGACGTAGACGTAGAACCCGTGTTTTTCAACATCGCATATCTTCATTTTACATTTCCTTCCTTATATTACAAATAATTATCAACTCCTGTCCACAGTTAGTTGCACAAAACTATTCCAAAAATCGTCTTATTTTTAGACTCTTGGCAAGCGACAGACAAAATTTAGTTGCGTTGTCTGCGCTTGGGGCAACACCTCCTTGAGAACATTTTGGTTTCGCATCAAAAGAACGCTATGATTTAGCCAAACCAAACCTGCTAAAGAACAATCGAACAATCCAGTTGCTATTTTAACGGTATAATTTTAAGTCCCGCTCCCCCAAAAAATTCAGGGAAAAATGTGAACCCCTCATTTGGACTCCTAGCTTCGGAGGGGCGTTCCAAAAAAACCGCACGACACCTTCACCATACCAGCTCATTTTTTAGTTTATTATTTTTCAATAATGAACCTTTTGAATCGAACATGAAAAGAAAGAAGAAAAAAAAAAACGCTGCAAAGTCCTTGTCACATGGGTTTATTATTCTTTGGACATACCTACAGAGATGCTGGCTGTTCATGTATTGTTTCTTTCACGTGAAATAATTCGAATAGCTATTTCTGATGGTTTCCACCAGTTTTGGCCCACAAAACACGAATTAGGTACGCCCTTTTTTCCCCAAATTATCTTTGATCATTGGTAGTGCGATTTAATCGTCTTGATCCACGTGTTGACACTTTTTCTAGTGTTATTATACAAACTGATGGTGATTTCAGACAATTCCCAAGTTTTTGACTCATAAAAGATTGGTAGAACCTCAATTTACCACTCTTTGGTCAAAATCGACTTCATATTAGGTCTTGTCGTCCCCAAAAACATGGAAAACGATGTCTCAAAAGCTCATGTTACTAAAACACAAAAAGTACCTATTTAGCGAATTTTCGAAGAAAAGGAAGCTATTGTTCTCGGTCCAAAATTTTTATAACTCGAATTTCCGAAAGATTTTTATACCAAAATCCGTTTCAGACCATTCTGAATTCACTGCCGAAAGACACCAAAAATTATATGTATATATATATATATTTATATATTTATATATGTATGTGTCATTCCAGACGATAACTCTCGAAAGAATTGAGATAAAAAGTTCAAATTTGCACGAAAAATCTGTCTTCGCAATCGACAGGCTAAGTTCGTAGATGGGCAGAATCGGGCGACTCTAAGGGGGAGTTTTGGGGAGTTTTAGGGGGGAAAAATTACCCATAAATTCCCAAAATGAAACAGTCTGACAAGTGACACCTCATTTTAAAGATTTTTGTACGCTGAACACGATGGTGAAATCAGAATTGCGATATCTCATTCCGTTCTCAAACTGGAGCACTTTGAAGAGGAAGGAACGTGGTTATTTCTTGAGATGTTCTTCCTGGTTCGTCTGCTCTAATCTGATAACGGAATGGGATATCGCAATTCTGACTTCACCATCGTGTTCAGCGTTGGAAAATCTACAAACCGAGGTGTTACTCGGCAAAAAATGGAACAAAAAATTGGTTACGTATCCCATACCTACTCTGTATTGGATACGTAACATACGTACTGTACGTATGTTGGATAAGTAACTGTACGTATATTGTAGTACCAAAACTACAATATACGTACATACTTGAATACCTATAATTACCCAATAAGTTAAAGATTGCCCATATTTGAATGGGATATCCCAAACATCACATTTTACATAAAATCAGTTATTTCTTCGAAAATTCGCTCTTATAGCCATGCTGCATGACTGTGGTTTTTTTTAATACACACTTTCACTCATAACACCCCTGGGTGTATTCCGATCGGGCTGCAAAGTTTCGGGACACAACTAGGGCCCAAATGGAGCATGTGTGCGAAAGAACGAATTTTTTAGACCGAAAATGACGGCGGAAGGACATTGCATTTTTGGAATCTACTCACCTTGAAACGGAAAAGAAAAACTTTTGAGGGGGTTTTATAACAATTTTTTGCTGAGAGAATACACAGGTGTATTATTCACAGAATAATAAACCAAAAAACCTAGAAAATTTGATGGTTTTCGTTTCAAGGTACCAAAAATGGAACAACAACAATTGAATAATCAAATTTCTTTCTATCCATCGTACGCCTACTTCCCACTTGCCTCAGATATCGTGAACGAAAATTATTAATGAAATTTGTGGGTCCCATTTGGGGTCTAGTTTGGCGTCCGCAACGCTCGGCGTTACTGGGGTTGACATTTCCAGAACGCCGTAGCTCGAAAACTTTGAATAGAAAGGCACGTTTTGGTTCGTTATTTCCAGTAACGATTCTTTGGAATCCAGCATGAAAAACAGTTTTTCAGCATCCCCTCAGAGTTTGATGGTTTCCGTTTCCAGATACATAAGAATCCGAAAATAGAATTTAAAACAATTCCAACTCAAGGCTGGAGGTCTAGCAATCTCCTCGCTGCACCTCAAACACCTGTTGCAAAAAATCGTGTAACAATCTCCACTTGAAGATCCCCTCAAATATTAATTTCTTTCATCACTCACCGAAGAAATTCCTGATTCACAGGTCTCTTATCGAGGGTAAAGGCTTCTTCGACATCTGATACGAAACGGATTTCACAACTGTTGTGACCATCGCGTATGGAAGTTTCGATAGAAGAAAAAAGGTGCCTACGGAAACGCGCAATCCCATAAACGTCTTGCCAAAGGCTTCGAGCTTCGGGAACCGACAAATCATCTACCTCCGATTCAATTGGAAGGTGGAATATTGGTCTTAGCCGTCATATGCATATCCTTTTAGCGCGTGTTTCTTCACCTTTGAACGGGGGTCGTAAGGATGAGCTTAATTTCCATTCGAATAGGCACCTCCCGTCGGCTCGACCCCCAATCATTTGTCAGGCGACATCATAATCTTGATTATCCTCATCTGAGCGGTTATGTGGTAATTCAAATAAACGGTTTTCCTTTGAAACCGACGCCGAATCTTTATGGCTCTCGCCTGGATGGGTATTGGATTTCCATTATGCAACGGCTGCCTTGGTACAACGGAGCACAGTTCCATGGGGTCGTTTATATACCCGGTATATATAATTACTGGGGTGATTAGGGGTAATAATTGCTTCTTACATGACGGGTCCTGCTTTTTGAGGCCGTGGGTCTGGTGTGCACAGAAACCCTCGAACCTGAAAAACGAAATGCTTTTGAGTGATGGTCCTACTTACAGTCCAAGAGCCCGTGACGAAAACCATCAGTTATTTGACCCCAAATTCCGAGGTACTTTATGAATAGTATACCTATTGTGGAGTAAAAGTCACCCACTCTGCCAACTCAAAAAGGGTGGATTAACTGGTGGCGTTAATCCAAAGTTGATTCAAAAACCCGGAAATTCGAGTTATTTGACCCTGATTAGTTTTTGAACCTCATCAAACTATGTGTCACGAAGGTTCAAAAAAACCTACTCTGCCACCCATACCAAGGTGGGTTTGCCGCGCAGAGAAAACTCAAAATATCACTTTAAGAAATTCAAAAACCAGTTATTTGCCCCCGATTACTTCTTGAACCTCATCATACTAGGTGTCACGAAGGTTCAAAAAAACCTACTCTGCCACCCATACCAAGGTGGGTTTGCCGCGCAGAGAAAACTCAAAATATCACTTTAAGAAATTCAAAATCCAGTTATTTGACCCTGATTAGTTTTTGAACCTCATCATACTAGGTGTCACGAAGGTTCAAAAAAACCTACTCTGCCACCCATACCAAGGTGGGTTTGCCGCGCAGAGAAAACTCAAAATATCACTTTAAGAAATTCAAAATCCAGTTATTTGATAGGTTTTTTTGAACCTTCGTGACACCTAGTATGATGAGGTTCAAGAAGTAATCGGGGGCAAATAACTGGTTTTTGAATTTCTTAAAGTGATATTTTGAGTTTTCTCTGCGCGGCAAACCCACCTTGGTATGGGTGGCGGAGTAGGTTTTTTTGAACCTTCATGACACCTAGTATGATGAGGTTCAAGAAGTAATCGGGGGCAAATAACTGGTTTTTGAATTTCTTAAAGTGATATTTTGAGATTTCTCTGCGCGGCAAACCCACCTTGGTATGGGTGGCAGAGTAGGTTTTTTTGAACCTTCATGACACCTAGTATGATGAGGTTCAAGAAGTAATCGGGGGCAAATAACTGGTTTTTGAATTTCTTAAAGTGATATTTTGAGTTTTCTCTGCGCGGCAAACCCACCTTGGTATGGGTGGCAGAGTAGGTTTTTTTGAACCTTCGTGACACCTAGTATGATGAGGTTCAAAAACTAATCAGGGTCAAATAACTGGATTTTGAATTTCTTAAAGTGATATTTTGAGATTTCTCTGCGCGGCAAACCCACCTTGGTATGGGTGGCAGAGTTGGTTTTTTTGAACCTTCATGACACCTAGTTTGATGAGGTTCAAGAAGTAATCGGGGGCAAATAACTGGTTTTTGAATTTCTTAAAGTGATATTTTGAGTTTTCTCTGCGCGGCAAACCCACCTTGGTATGGGTGGCGGAGTAGGTTTTTTTGAACCTTCATGACACCTAGTATGATGAGGTTCAAGAAGTAATCGGGGGCAAATAACTGGTTTTTGAATTTCTTAAAGTGATATTTTGAGATTTCTCTGCGCTGCAAACCCACCTTGGTATGGGTGGCAGAGTTGGTTTTTTTGAACCTTCATGACACCTAGTTTGATGAGGTTCAAGAAGTAATCGGGGGCAAATAACTGGTTTTTGAATTTCTTAAAGTGATATTTTGAGTTTTCTCTGCGCGGCAAACCCACCTTGGTATGGGTGGCGGAGTAGGTTTTTTTGAACCTTCATGACACCTAGTTTGATGAGGTTCAAGAAGTAATCGGGGGCAAATAACTGGATTTTGAATTTCTTAAAGTGATATTTTGAGATTTCTCTGCGCGGCAAACCCACCTTGGTATGGGTGGCGGAGTTGGTTTTTTTGAACCTTCATGACACCTAGTTTGATGAGGTTCAAGAAGTAATCGGGGGCAAATAACTGGTTTTTGAATTTCTTAAAGTGATATTTTGAGATTTCTCTGCGCGGCAAACCCACCTTGGTATGGGTGGCAGAGTAGGTTTTTTTGAACCTTCATGACACCTAGTATGATGAGGTTCAAGAAGTAATCGGGGGCAAATAACTGGTTTTTGAATTTCTTAAAGTGATATTTTGAGTTTTCTCTGCGCGGCAAACCCACCTTGGTATGGGTGGCAGAGTAGGTTTTTTTGAACCTTCGTGACACCTAGTATGATGAGGTTCAAAAACTAATCAGGGTCAAATAACTGGTTTTTGAATTTCTTAAAGTGATATTTTGAGTTTTCTCTGCGCGGCAAACCCACCTTGGTATGGGTGGCAGAGGAGTTTTTTTGAACCTTCATGACACCTAGTATGATGAGGTTCAAAAACTAATCAGGGTCAAATAACTGGATTTTGAATTTCTTAAAGTGATATTTTGAGTTTTCTCTGCGCGGCAAACCCACCTTGGTATGGGTGGCAGAGTAGGTTTTTTTGAACCTTCGTGACACCTAGTATGATGAGGTTCAAAAACTAATCAGGGTCAAATAACTCGAATTTCCGGGTTTTTTAATCAACTTTGGATTAACGCCACCAGTTTATCCACCCTTTTTGAGTTGGCAGAGTGGGTGACTTTTACTCCACAATAGGTATACTATTCATAAAGTACCTCGGAATTTGGGGTAAAATAACTGATGGTTTTCGTCACGGGCTCTTGGACTTATTAGGACCTTTTCTTCATCAAACACAGACCAAAATTGAAATTAAAAACGCTGCAAATCCCTACACAACGGTTTATTATTTTTTACGGAGCACCCTTCTGTTACAGATCACAGCTCTCTGTATAGATAACCCTTCTACATCTTATCCCTACTATATTATAAAAACGGATCTCTGTGAGTCTGTCTGTCTTTCTATGCACGGCCAAACGGCTCGACGGATATCGACCAAATTTGGCACGAATATCCGGTAGGCTCCCAAGTTGTGCAACGTCGCATTTTTAATTCCCTCACCATAGCGGAACTATGGTCGACCATGGTCAACTTCGTTATTGAAATGGTAACCCCTATTTTTTATCGCGTATTCGTCATCTACGTGAAATTCTATCTACGATCGACCCTTCGGACTACCCCCGCGGTCGACCATAGCGCATCCATGGGCCCCTCCATGGTCGAATCCCGAATGGCTTTTCACGGCCAAACGGCTCAACGGATATCGACCAAATTTGGCACCAATATCCGGTAGCCTCCCAGGTTGAACGTAGGCGCATTTTTAATTCCCTGACCACAGCGGAAATATGGTCGACCATGGTCAACTCCTGAATGGCTTGACGGATATCGACCAAATTTGGCACGAATATCCAGTAGGCTCACAAGTTGTGCAACGTCGCATTTTTAATTCCCTCACCATAGCGGAACTATGGTTGACCATGGTCAACTTCGTTATTTGAAATGGTAACCCCTGTTTTTTATCGCGTATTCGTAATCTACGTGAAATTCTATCTACGATCGACCCTTCGGACTACCCCCGCGGTCGACCATAGCGCATCCATGGGCCCCTCCATGGTCGAATCCCGAATTGCTTTTCACGGCCAAACGGCTCAACGGATATCGACCAAATTCGGCACCAATATCCGGTAGCCTCCCAAGTTGAACGTAGGCGCATTTTTAATTCCCTGACCATAGCGGAAATATGGTCGACCATGGTCAACTCCTGAATGGCTTGACGGATTTTGATAAAATTGGGCACAAATACCCGGTAGGCTATGGGATTTTTCCGTCGTTTGTTGGTTTCACGATACTGCGTACAGCGAATCTCGGATAGCGAGCGAAGCGAGCGGTCAGGCTAGTTATATTATAAATTCGAATCTCTGTGTGTCTGTCTGTCTTTCTATGCACGGCCAAACGGCTCGACGGATATCGACCAAATTTGGCACGAATATCCAGTAGGCTCCCAAGTTGTGCAACGTCGCATTTTTAATTCCCTCACCATAGCGGAACTATGGTCGACCATGGTCAACTTCGTTAATTGAAATGGTAACCCCTATTTTTTATCGCGTATTCGTAATCTACGTGAAATTCTATCTACGATCGACCCTTCGGACTACCCCCGCGGTCGACCATAGCGCATCCATGGGCTTCTCCATGGTCGAATCCCGAATTGCTCAACGGATATCGACCAAATTCGGCACCAATATCCGGTAGCCTCCCAAGTTGAACGTAGGCGCATTTTTAATTCCCTGACCATAGCGGAAATATGGTCGACCATGGTCAACTTCTGAATGGCTTGACGGATTTTGATAAAATTGGGCACAAATACCCGGTAGGCTATGGGATTTTTCCGTCGTTTGTTGGTTCCACGATACTGCGTACAGCGAATCTCGGATAGCGAGCGAAGCGAGCGGTCAGGCTAGTAATATATATGTTCTATTCTATACATTTTATGTAGATCTCTGACCCTTCGTACCTTAGAACCTAACTACGTACTGGTTACTGGGTAGCTACCCTATTTAAATTACGTGTTAAATTGCTAAAATAGCTCTGTCGATGACAAACACTAGCTAAAATGGCAAAAGAAACACAAATAATGAAGTTCTGAAGGGGGAAAAAAAAAAAATATATATTCCGTCCAGGTAAGGCTTCGATCTCAGGAAGTTTAGCGTATCAGTTAGTTAATTAAACCACTGAGCTATACCGACCAGCTACTGGAAACCAGTGATGTGCCCTCTCAACACAGCTTGATGCCTGCATGCACCCTGCTCATTACATCAAATTTTATAGCAAATTTTATGGCAACATCGTAGAATGCTCCGGATGGTCTCAAAAATTCAGAAAAAAATCAAACTATTTAAAAATTCGAGAAAACCCACAACTCAAAATACAATTTTCCGAGATAGGGATACTTCTTCGAGGAGCAACTAGAGCCCGAACGGGACCCATATACCGAATTGAATTTGTGAATTTTGGTTCGTGGGAATTAAGGAAAAAGCCGCGTACGACTTACGGCGAACGGACAGAATTTTTTTTATTCGATATTCGTATTCTACGTCCCTTGAAACGTAAACCATCAAATTTTGAGGGGGGGTTAAAAAAAAAAAAATGCATGGTCGATTCAAAAGTTTATTACTGAAAATAATGAACCAAAAAAAGTTTAAAAAGTTCCGGTCATGCAGCGTGGCTATAATAGCGAATTTTCGAAGATATTCGTGCTATTGTGTAAAAAGATGATGTGGCGAATAACCGGAGTATAAATATGGACAATCTGAAATAATATTGGGATAACAAGTAGGTATGGTTAGTTGTTTTGTCAATAAAACCACCTTTTATCGGAAATCTACGATGGTGAGCAAAACGGACCGGTAAAAGAAAACACTGCTAATTATTACACAACGGTTTATTATTTACCTGTACCCTGCGTAGATCACTATTTTCTGTGGTCAGGACCCTCGAGCTCCCTCTGGGAAAGCCCTAAATGGAGTACCTACTAGAAGAATTAAAGTTTCATACAAACGCGCGGGATTCAACATTTAAATCATTAATTATTTGTAGTTATTCATGAAGCATAAGGTAAATAATAAACCGTTGTGTAATAGTTTACCTGTGTGTAAATAATAGACCGTTGTGTAATAATTTATCGTTGTGTAGTAATTTACCGTTGCGTAATAATTTACCCAATAATACTTCAACGTTTGTGAAAGTTGCAAAAGTACCTATCAGCGAAATCCAAAAGAGCCATAATTTTTCAAATGGAATAATATCACTGAAGAAGCCGTACGTACAGCCGTCCATGATTATAATCAGGTGCTCCTTAGCGATGATAGCTGGGCTGAATGTATACAATTTGATTCACCCGCCTGTTGAAGCCTGTCGGTGCAAATTTCGGGGCCTTACTGTGAACGAACGGCTGGACGTACAGTGCTCAAAAAACTCCCAAGTTCAAGGACTATTTAAAAACGTAAAAAAATTCGAGGTAACGGCGTCCTGGAGATTTACCCCTATTTTTCACCCCTTAGAGATGACTTACACTAACGCCGAGCTTCGCGGACCAACTAGACCCCAAATGGGACCTACAAACCAAATTTCATCAATTTTGGTTATTAAAAAAACTTTAAATTTAATTGTGTAGGTACAATTCTAAATATTTTTAAATATTTCTAATATTTGGAATTTGAGAAATAATTTAGTGTGCGACAAAAAGATTATTGACAGAGAAAATAATGAACCGTCGTAAAACAATTCGCAGAGGTTTTTTCTCAACTGCAGTTTCTCAAAATCAATTGAGCGAGTCGTTTCTAAAGAAAATAAAAATAAAAACGGAGTTATTGAAATGTTGTCTATTTCCACTAAAACACGAAAAATACACTGATACCGGTTTCGGTTGTCAAACCGTCGTCAGTAACAAACAATAACGTATTTTTCGTGTATTAGTGGAAATAGACAACATTTCAATACCTCTGCTTTTCTTTGAAATGGGTTTCCACGATTTAATCGCGAGTGATTTAGTTCGTATGAGTCGTTTCTTTTATTTCATTAGTTTTTTTTTTATTCTGTAGCGGACGACCGATCCAAATTTAAGTATAGGCAGGATCATACGTTATAGTTGGAATATCGGAATATAGGTTTGATTGATTGATTATGAGCATGCGCCATCCAAAGCAATACAGCCGCACTCGTTTTTGCTTTAATGGTATTCGATTTAAGCAAAAGGTTGGTAAATGAAACCCAAAATTACCGTCTCGTGCTGGGAACATGGAACGGCTTTATCGTCCTAATGGAAAACGAGCAACTGGTAAAGTTCGATCACAGGCTACGCAACCCTCCCGAAAACCCCTCGTTGAAATCTCCCGTGCTGTGGGTATCCGCGAACCTCTCGCCAACAGATGCCAAGGCCTCTTGGTAATTCGTGTCTTCTACACTGTCAGAAGGCCTGGCCTAGAGGGTTTGAACCTACGAACTCCTGGAACATGACTAAACGATTCAGATTGGAAAAAAAAGGCGTAAATTCCTTCAGAGTCGCCGACTGTTGCCGAATTGACGAAACAGCTAGTTGAGGTTGCGAAAGGCTGGAGTCATCTTCAACCCGAAAGGCCTCCCAATGAGTGTTACACGTACCTGGGTGAATGAGAGGGCAGCAGGGTTGAAGTGCACTAACAGGTCGCAAATACTCGAACAGACAGAATAGGTAAGGTAAGGTCGTTTCATTTGCCGTAACAAAAATGCAAAAGACAATAGTCAACATACAAAAATATACAACATGATATAAACAAGAAAACGGTGAAACGAAAACATCATGAATGAACATCAGTAAAAAAAATTACAACAATAAAATTTCATAGGTATCTCATTCATCTACTCATCTAATGCACTACATAAGAAATAAAATATATCACTGTTACAAAATGAGATTTGTCAACACAACAATGAGCTTTAACAATACACAAAAAACGCTGCAAATCCCTGCACAACGGTTTATTATTTTGTACAGAATACCTGTTACAGATCACAGCTCTCTGTATAGATAACCCGTCTATATAATATAATATGTACTATTCTATACATCTTATGTAGAGCGCAGACCCTAACCCCGTACTCGTTACTAGGTACCTATCTAAATCACGAGTTGCTAAAATAATTCTGTCGATGACAAGCAGTAACTAGAACGGCAAAAAGAAACGCAAATAATGAAGTTCTGAAGGAAAATTGTTGATATGGAGTGAAATGGATGCCCCTTCTGCGTAGATCACTGTCAATACCGACCTTCGTGGTCATGTATAATGAACCGTTGTGTAATAACTTGCCCATCAATAATACTTCAACGGTTATTCAAGTCCGATCAACAAAATCCAGCCCCTTCTTGATTGATGAACCGTTGTGTAATAATTTACCATTGTGAAATAATTTACCGTTATGTAATAATTTACCGTTGTGTAATAATTTTCCGTTGTATAATAATTTACCATTGTGTAATAATTTACCAATCAACAATACTTCAACGTTTGTTCAAGTTACAAAAGTACCGATCAACAAAATTCAGCCCCTTCTTGGTAGATGAACCGTTGTGTAATAATTTACTGTTGTGTAATAATTTACCGTAGTGTAATAATTTGCCGTTGTGTAATAATTTGCCATTGTGTAATAATTTACCCATCAATAATACTTCAAAGTTTGTTCAAGTTTCACAATTACCTACCAACAAAATCCAATAGTCCATCACTTATCAAATGAAATAATATCGCAGAACAACCAACTCGACTTGATACAGCCATCCTTGATTGTAATCAGATGCTCCGTAGTGATGATATCCGGGCCGGATTAATACCGTTTGATTCACGATCGTGTTGACGAAGCTTTTTGGTGCACACGAACGGCTGGACGTACAATGCTCCGGTTGGTATTTTTTAGCTCAAGACAAATTTAATAACGTAAAAAAAACCATACCCTTCTATCGGAAGTTTTCGAGCTACCACCCCCCCCCCCCCCCCCCTACCAACTAGACCCCGAACGGAACCTATAACCGGAATTTCATCAATTTTGTTTCATGGTAACGAAGAAAAGTGGCCCGTACGGCGTACGGCGGACAGACAGAAATATTTTTATTGCAGTTTTGGATTCTACATACCTTGAAACGTAAACCATCACATTTTGGGAGGGGTAAGAATTTTTTTTTTCTTGCTCGATTCCAATGGTTCATTATTGAAAATAATAAACCAAAAAGGAGCTATTGGGTCACGCCAATTCAAACTGTAACTTGTAGAACGATTCCACACTGTATAGCTCAGCAACAATTAAAAGTCTCTTCACCCTCTTCTTGTAAATATGGAAGGGTAGCTCTCGAATGTGTTGAGGGAGGCGATTAAATTGACGTGCACCATTTTGGAAAGGGCTGATTCTTAATGTCGTCCGGGCTGAAGGAGGATGTAAAATTATACTCCTGAGAACATCTGCCTTGAATAATAATTTCATAGAGAAAGCCACATGTTATGTAATTTAAACAATTTAAATAATACCAAAACATTAAATTTGACCACTGCGGTTATCCAAAAACAATCTGCCGAACTACTACTTTACTACAGGGTAGTCCATCCATAAAAACAAATTGTTGTACGGATGATAAAGCTTGTACAATGGCACATGCCCTGACAAAATGTATAGCTTGATCTCGATGGAATTCGTATAATTATATATTATGTTACCTAGGCGGCAGATAGACATACGCAGAACTAAAGTTGTTCGTGAAGATCTATAATGCTTGATTATGTCCAAAAGTTATTGTCCAAAACATGACTTTCCCCGAAGTAATTTTACAAAACATGAATTTTTGCTGACAATATTTTCTTCGTTAAACTTTATTTTCCATATATTATTTTGTTTTATCCTCTTAGATTGTCGTATTTTAATCCAATCTACAGGTTTGTATTGCCCTGCAGAAAATGGATCTACATTTTACCTGAACTCTGATTTGGGGGGTATGGGGGGTATGATATATCTACTAAGGAAAGGGGGTCCAGGGTTTTTTCCCCCGCAAATTTGTTTAAATTAATATTACATTTAGATGTAGGCTAATTTTATGCTTCCTTTTATATATTTAAAGTTTCAATAAAAGAATAAATACAAACAAAATCAAAGTACCCTTTTTCAATTCAATAAATTAGCATTGCTACATTCCAATAATATTCATTCAAAATATTCCTTTTTAAAAGAATAACTTTTTAAAAAAAGGCTATGATATTCTAGATAACTCCAGTAGTCATTTTCATTATTTATCAATTCCTGGGGGGGGGGGGGGGGCCTAGGCCCCCCCCTGCCCCCCTTAAATGGCGCCCCTGAGTAGGATGTAAAGATGAAATAATGAGCAATAACTGCGAAACCAGACATGACGTTGGAAAAAAAATACACGTTGCAACGTAACTAATGGCACGAACTAAATAATCACTGCACTGAAACCGTGGAAACCCACTCCAAAGAATAAAAACGGATTTATTGAAAGGTTGTCTATTTCCACTAATACATGTATTTATTCTTCTCCGTTTTTATTCTTTAACTAAGGGCGACTGTCTACCCTTGACATCACCAGTTGGCAATTTGAACTTTACAAATACGTTGGCGAACAGTTAGAAATTAATGTTTATTTGGAACGAGAAACTGGCAGCTTGCTGCCTTCCAAAGCGCTGAATTTATATTTTCCTATGGAACGTTTATCGTGTCTTGCTCACCTTGCTTATATGCGAAGAGATGCTCGCTCGCATGCCATCCTGGATAATGATAAATCTTCCTGATCATCAATCCTGAGAAAAATGTACAAGAACGAATAAATTAGGATGATTCTATGATAATTTTAATCTCGTCTTGCAGATAATTTTTGAATAATAATAAGTAGATTGGTAATGATAATCTTTATTTCTCTATCGACCTACTTAGAGGCAACTATACTTGATGATAATTTAATACCTAGTACCTAATTAAAACAAACATGAATGTCCACATATGTGCTTCATTGTGGTTGGAAAACAAACAATAAAGGTATATTTAGAAATTTAAAATAGCAATAGTAGTACAATAGTCTTTCCTTACTCTCTTCAGTACAAATGTTGGCAGTGAGCTCTTTTGCATTGAGATCACGTATTATATGAATCGTGACTGCCATCGTTCTTAGTCCTTTCGTTGTTGAAGTAGGACCGAAGAATCGGCGGTGACGGAGAGATGACCAGACACGAATAATGAATAATAATCTATCACGATTACAGACGTTAAAAAGGCTGCAAAGTCCTTGTCACATGGGTTTATTATTCTACTGGACACACGTACAGAAATTTTGGCTGTTCATTTATTGCTTCTTTCATGTGCAATTATTGAAATGGCTATTTTTGATGGTTTCCACCAATTTTGGTCCCCAAAAACACGAGTCAGGCTCGGCTTTTTTTAATCAGAGAATTTTTGATCATTGATAGTACCATTTAATTGTCTTGATTCACCTGTTGATACTACTTCTAGTGTTATTATACAAATTTATGGTGATTTAAGACAATTTCCAATTAAAAAAAAACTACAGGATAAAAATAAAATAGTCTATTTCAACGTAAACTAACAAACTGTAGACCGGTTTCGGTTGTTAAACCATCATCAGTACACAATAGAATTCTAGAGATTCTATTGTGTACTGATGATGGTTTAACAACCGAAACCGGTCTACAGTTTCTTAGTTTACGTGGAAATAGACTATTCTATTTTTATCCTGTAGTTTTTTGCTATGGATTTCCACTACTCAGCCGCAAGTGATTTAAGTTATACAATTTCCCAGGTTTTTGACTAATAAAAAATGAATTTCGGGAGCTTACCCTTCGTTACAACCTCAATTCTTCACTCTTCAGTCAAAATCAACCAAATATTCGGTCTTCTCGCCCTAAAAACATGGAAAACGATACCTCACAAGCTCACGTCCACTAAAACCTCAAAAATCCCTCGAAAACCCCTATTTTTACGCCCATTTTTCACCCATGACACCCCTGGGTGTATGCCGATCGGGCTGCCGTGTTTCGGAGCTCAACTTGGACCCAAAAGTGTTCTGCAATGGGGACCCAAACTGTGTGCGGAAGAATGACGATTTTAGACCAAAATTTAACGTAAATTTAAGGCTGAAACTTCGTTAAAACCTCAATTTTCCATTCTTTGGTCAAAATCGACTTCATATTCGGTCTTCTCGTCCCAAAAACATGGAAAACGATACCTCAAAAGCTCATGTTACTAACATGTTACTAAAACACAAAAACGCTGCAAAGTCCTTGTCACATGGGTTTATTATTCTATTGGACATACCTGCAGAGATGTTGGCTGTTTATTTATTGTTTCTTTCATATAAAATAATTGAAATAGCTATCTCTGGTGGTTTCCAGCAATTTTGGCCCCCCAAACACAAATTTTATTTTTTTTGTTTTTTTATAAATTATCTCTGATCATTGGTAGTGCCATTTAATCGTCTTGCTCCACCTGTTGACACTTTTTCCAGTGTTATTCTACAAAAAATTGATGGTGATTTCAGACGATTTCCCAGGTTTTTGGCTCATAAAAAATTAATTTCGGGAGCTGAACATCTGGTAGAACCTCAATTTTCTATTCTTTGGTCAAAATCGACTTCATATTCGGTCTTCTCGTCCCCACAAACATGAAAAACGATACCTTAACAGCTCATGTTGCCAACATGTCGCTAAAACGCAAAACGCGGCGTTTTTTATAACAATTTTTGCTGAGCGAATACATAGGTGTATTATTCACAGAATAATAAACCAGAACTACACTGGTCGAATACCCTACGTTATTTCTAATACCTTTAATTATGGCCAATACGAAGTAGTTGTTGATCATATTCTTTGTTTATTCATTGTTGTTGTGGACAGGTACTTTTTCGGTTTTCCGCCAGACAAAAGTCAGCTAACTAGCTAACTTGGAACCAATTTGGATTCTTAGATTTTTCAAATCATCTCATACAGTTTTCGTTGGCTGGATACATCAAGCAACACGGTAACAACGCATTTTCCCCAAGCAAGACAACAGGAAAGTACTTATCGAATCGTAGGTTCCTAAGGCATTCAATCGAATTCACTTGATTTTGACTGAGCTGCTCGTAGAGGAAAACCCCCGTATTGGTTTATTCAACGATGGATACAAAACTGAATGCAGGAAGCGAAGAGAGAGGAAGGGATCTGACCACAAGAACTCGGTCGGCTGAACTGAATCAGATAATGTTTGCCGAAAATTTGGGATGGAAACGATTGTTCAGTTTTGATCTGCCTCCCGTGGGCTGGGCGATGCTTATGATCGAAGTGATCCCAACTTTTGTGTATTTCGCTCTCACTCACTTCCATCTGAGGTAATTAATTCTATTCGAGAAGATTCAAACCACAGGAGATATCGATGTAAGGGTTGGTTTAGTCCAAAACAGGGCAATATATGCTTTCTGTATCATAAGGAAGCATATTGCCTTGTTTTGGACCGTAAAATTCCACTGTTTGAATCATAAAATATTGCTGGGTTTCAGTATTGCTGAATTTTATTTTGGAACAGCTATCAAATGGAACGCAGAAAATTTGAGAGAATTGCAAAATTCATTTTATTTGTGGTACCGAGATTTGTGGTACTGTTCAAAATAAAATTCAACAATAATGAAACCCAACAATATTTTATGATTCAAATAGTGGCATTTTACGGTCCAAAACAAGGCAATATGCTTTCTCATGATAGCATATTGCCTTGTTTTGGACCGTAAAATTCCACTGTTTGAATCATAAAATATTGCTGGGTTTCAGTATTGTTGAATTTTATTTTAGAACAGCTATCAAATGGAACGCAGAAAATTTGAGAGAATTGTAAATTCATTTTAGTTGTGGTACCGAGATTTGTGGTACTGTTCTAAAATAAAATTCAACAATAATGAAACCCAACAATATGTTATGATTCAAATAGTGGCATGTTACGGTCCAAAACAAGGCAATATGCTTTCTCATGATAGAATATTGCCTTGTTTTGGACCGTAAAATTCCACTGTTTGAATCATAAAATATTGCTGGGTTTCAGTATTGTTGAATTTTATTTTGGAACAGCTATCAAATGGAACGCAGAAAATTTGAGAGAATTGCAAAATTCATTTTATTGTGGTACCGAGATTTTTGGTACTGTTCCAAAATAAAATTCAACAATAATGAAACCCAACAATATTTTATGATTCAAATAGTGGCATTTTACGGTCCAAAACAAGGCAATATGCTTTCTCATGATAGAATATTGCCTTGTTTTGGACCGTAAAATTCCACTGTTTGAATCATAAAATATTGCTGGGTTTCAGTATTGTTGAATTTTATTTTAGAACAGCTATCAAATGGAACGCAGAAAATTTGAGAGAATTGTAAATTCATTTTAGTTCTGGTACCGAGATTTGTGGTACTGTTCCAAAATAAAATTCAACAATAATGAAACCCAACAATATTTTATGATTCAAATAGTGGCATTTTACGGTCCAAAACAAGGCAATACACTTTCTCATGATAGCATATTGCCTTGTTTTGGACCGTAAAATTCCACTGTTTGAATCATAAAATATTGCTGGGTTTCAGTATTGTTGAATTTTATTTTGGAACAGCTATCAAATGGAACGCAGAAAATTTGAGAGAATTGCAAAATTCATTTTATTGTGGTACCGAGATTTTTGGTACTGTTCCAAAATAAAATTCAACAATAATGAAACCCAACAATATTTTATGATTCAAATAGTGGCATTTTACGGTCCAAAACAAGGCAATATGCTTTCTCATGATAGAATATTGCCTTGTTTTGGACCGTAAAATTCCACTGTTTGAATCATAAAATATTGCTGGGTTTCAGTATTGTTGAATTTTATTTTGGAACAGCTATCAAATGGAACGCAGAAAATTTGAGAGAATTGTAAATTCATTTTAGTTGTGGTACCGAGATTTGTGGTACTGTTCCAAAATAAAATTCAACAATAATGAAACCCAACAATATTTTATGATTCAAATAGTGGCATTTTACGGTCCAAAACAAGGCAATATGCTTTCTCATGATAGAATATTGCCTTGTTTTGGACCGTAAAATGCCACTATTTGAATCATAAAATATTGCTGGGTTTCAGTATTGTTGAATTTTATTTTGGAACAGCTATCAAATGGAACGCAGAAAATTTGAGAGAATTGCAAAATTCATTTTAATGAAACCCAACAATATTTTATTCAACAATAATGAAACCCAACAATATTTTATGATTCAAATAGTGGCATTTTACGGTCCAAAACAAGGCAATACGCTTTCTCATGATAGCATATTGCCTTGTTTTGGACCGTAAAATTCCACTGTTTGAATCATAAAATATTGCTGGGTTTCAGTATTGTTGAATTTTATTTTAGAACAGCTATCAAATGGAACGCAGAAAATTTGAGAGAATTGTAAATTCATTTTAGTTGTGGTACCGAGATTTGTGGTACTGTTCTAAAATAAAATTCAACAATAATGAAACCCAACAATATTTTATGATTCAAATAGTGGCATTTTACGGTCCAAAACAAGGCAATATGCTTTCTCATGATAGCATATTGCCTTGTTTTGGACCGTAAAATGCCACTATTTGAATCATAAAATATTGCTGGGTTTCAGTATTGTTGCATTTTATTTTGGAACAGCTACCTATCAACTGGAACAAAGAAAATTTGGGAGAATTGTAAATTCATTTTATTTGTGGTACCGAGACGTGCATACGCGTAGGTGAATTTACCAAGGATGATGTGGAGTACAGAGTGGTTTCGCACTTCGCCTGTGATGGGGCCCCAACGTGGCGCTTCGAATTGTGAGATTCGGAAACCTTTGACGATCGTCAGTCGTTTGATGTGTGTACCTGCCCACACGTTTCTTTTTTCTGCCTCTCACCAGAGGTGGACAGCACTTGCTTAAGAGACAGTAACCTATAACCGTAACAATATTTCTTAAAATTAACTGGGATGAGCAAATGATCAACCCTACAAGAGAAAACTATACAGTACCCATGCATTAGTATCAGGGTTGCCAGATCTACTATATTTTATAATATTATACTAGGTTTTTTGTTCAAAATATCTACTATATTATAGGTACTATATTAAAAAAATTAGTACAAGAGGAAATTTGATTGAGCATCCTCAATTTATTTTGAAAATTCACAGTGGGTAAGAACTAAAACGGGTATTTTAGGGTCGCTGGTAAGAACCTATCGCAATCTACGCACAACTAGGTCTACTATACCTAAATGTTAGAAGTTAGGTGCCTATAACTTCTTATAGTTGCTGTGCGCTGTGGCTTGCATTATAGGACAGCTCATCGAAGCAAAGGAGACAACACCAATACCATACGGTAGAGCTACGAGTAAATATGCAACACTTTACAATAAAGTGTTGTAAATATGCACTATTTACAACACTTTAGAATGTTGTGTTGCATATTTACATACACAAGATTGCAATTAGCTAGTAGAGAAGGGTAAAAATTTGACTTTTTCAAGTCAATTAGTTATTGCCGAGTCGTTTAGTAATAATTGAGACTGTAATTTATATGCGATATTATGTTTTCAATTTTCATCAAGATTTTAAAAAAGTTTGGATTTGAAAATGTACGCTGAGAGATACTTCGAAGACACGAAAATTCATTACTGGTGGATACTGTAACATTGCCACGGGAATACTACATTTTTTCTCGGTTTTGGCCTGAATATACTGTACATGCACCTAGCGAATCTGGCAATCCTAATTAGTATTATAATAAATTAGGGTTATACAATAGTATTATTTCATTAGTAGGATTACAATTAGTGCTATGAAATAGGATTATACAAATTTTATTCGATGACGTGCACTGTATTCAACCCTGGAACGGACATTACGAAGTGCATTGCTACAAATTCTCAGCTCTTAACGTTATTTTTTAATAAACCCCTTGATTCGTAAATTATTGCAATATTATAAATACGTAAGGTAACTGCTTCTAATAATAATTGTGATGAATTTAATATGGCGCAAATTCACCACGAGCGGTCGAGGGGGGAATTTGCCGGCATCTGGTTAAGGGCGGACCTCCACCGTAAGCCGGATCTTTTTGGATGTGTGCGGTTAAGGGCGGACCTCCACCGATCTTTTAGGAGAGTGTGCCAGGCTGGTTAAGGGCGGACCTCCACCATGATTTTGGGTGTAGGAGAGAGATGAGGTGAGGAGAGAGAGAGATAAGTCAGCGACTTAGAGGAAGCATAGAATGAGCTTGAAGGCGCAGGAGCCGGGGTTATATAGGCCCGGAGGCCTTCTCCTACCATCCTCTCGCTGGAAGAGGATGGTGGGGCTCCAGGTTGTGCACCGGCTCCTGTGGCTTCGTTTATTTGCGAGAACTAAAATTTGCAATGTTTGCAGTAACAATGCTGTGGTTCTGGGAGGAACCCACGACAATAATGATTGAGATATATGCCTTCTTTTTTTTTAGTTATCAAGACTTCCAGTACTTCAGAAACATCGACTACATGATGCATTTCTACGCGATCCTTGCGTCTGTGCCTTCAGTCTTCTTCATCGCCATCCTTTCCGACGGTTACGTCTACGGTAAATTCATAGCTGCTGTAATCGTCCTGTCTTTAGCCTCGCTGGCCGGCATCTGCTCAGTCCTCATCACCCTCCAACTCATGGACCCGAACCTGAACTCTGTGCTGATGAGGATATCCATCTTCAGCGTCTACTTCTACTTCGTCGCCATACCCATCAGGCTTACGATCTTCGCGGATCTCGTCTCCCACAACAAAAACCAGCCAAACGCCCGCAAGTGCTTCACACTTTTTTGGTTCTTCAACTTAATCGGGGCGGCGATGGGGCTCAAAATCTTCAAACACTTTTACGACCTCGGCGATCCGACAACCATATCGAAACTGACCATTGCTCTGGTAGCTTTGACCACGATCTACTTCCTCATCGCGTGCGTCATCGCCATGACGCTCCCTCTGCAACTCCAGACGACCAACCTTTTCATATATCACATGCGATGCGTTTGCTATGCCATCAAACAACAGCCGTCATTCAAGAACTGGAACATCCTCCAGCCTGGTAGTTGGTTGGAGGTTGCTGCGAAAAAATTCACATGGACAGAAGTCAAACGAACCAAGTCAATTTATTTTTTGTCACTTTACATAATCCCCGTCGCCTGCTACTTCGACTGCCAAAGCTTGCTGTATTTTTACTGGTACAGCACAAGGTTTGCTTATACTTTGGATGGAAAATTTTTGGACGACTACACATTCTTATACCTCCACATGATCATAACTAGTGGGGTCTCTATAGTCATACAGTTCCTAGTCCTTCCAGTATTATCTTGCACTATCAAAAAATACACAATCAAAGAGACTTGGATTTTTCTATGTGGGTATTTGTTTCTTGGGATTTCTCTAATAATTCTGCTGGAGACCGAAATCATGTGTAATTATCGCGATCCGTCTCGCTATTTCAAATCAAGTGAAGTCTCTGTCGTGCGACTGATCAACGGCTACCCTCACGACATCAGCGTGTTCTCGGAATGGAACAAAAAACTACAAACCATCCGCCAGGGAGGGCTCGCTACTATAAAAGTGAATCAGGATGCGGTCCACACTTTTGGGGAAACCGCTATCTTCAAAATGCCCCAGTTTCGAATGGTGGACTTGATAGCTACTACTGTGAGAGAAAACAAGTACAAAAACTATTTTTTGAGAGAGGGCGGTTACCAAATTATAGATGTGGAAGGTAGTGAGAAATTCGAGCGGACTAAAGGAGACACAGTGAACTGGATTTACAGGAAATTCAATGGCACAATCCTCATTTTGTGTTCCCCCGAAATGTTGGACCCCCAACGCGCCATGCGTTGTTATTACATGGAGAACAATGTTGTAGGGAAGATGCCAATAGTGGAAATTTGCCGTTCCGAAGTTGATTTTAGTACAGGGAGCGCTGCACAAAAAACCGTACCGGTGGTGCTGAGTTACTACCCCAGGAATTACTGGTGCAAAACAACCGACGGGCAACTGCATCATCTAATCGTAGAGCCCAAAGTTTTCTACCTTCTGTATTACATACAGAATTCATCGTCCACTCCTGAAGAGCACCTTCTGCCCAAAAAGGTCTCGGAGGGTCCGAATTTCGTGAAGAACGACCTTACGAGTGAGACGTGCATGATGGATCCGGTCGTTCTTCTCGTACAGATCATAATGCACTCAACGTCGACGTCTTGCATGCTGGTGAGCGCCAACACGATGGTCTGCCTCTACGGACCTCCTCGACTCAGGATGATCTCCTACGCAGTCCTCTACGTCGGTATCTTCACTGGTATGGCCCTCATCCGCCTCACCGTCCTGGCGAACCTGCAGATGACCGACTTATGCGCCGTTCACATGGGGATATACGTGTTCGGCCTCATATTCCTTATCTACGACGTCATTTTTGTCAAGTAACTGCCATTTCACTTCAGTTTTGAATGGTTTCAAGTTATTGTTAAGTGTCAGTCCATCAGTCCTGTAACAGTTCTTAATGCATGGGCACGCAGAACTGTTACTCAGGAACGGTGCCACCCGTCCCAACGGTAGGAAGGAGGACAAACAATCCGTTTCCTGCCTTCAACAAGGTAAGATCACACCTCCCTCATTTTTATTTATATCACTCGATAGTTAACCATTTCATCCTTTTAACAATTCTGCGGTTGCCCGATAGGTCACCCCTTGAAACTGTCATCCTTCGAGAAATATATAAATCCACCCCCTTGGGTAAATTTAGCTTCCCCTTAATTTTCGCCCCTTAAGCAATCTTCTTGGAGCTTTATTCCTTATTTATCCAATTAAAAGGTAACGAGTCAGAACAGAATCGTTGTCTAGCCTATAATAGCATCTAATTTAAAATAAATGATTTATTAGTGCAATTTAGGAGAGTGTCCCAATCCGAGCAGAGTCGAGGTATAAACAATATTACCCACTCTGTTACAGTCCTCATATTGAAAAATCACGCTTTATCCCCAATTTACAGAGGAACAGAAGGAGGTCCCACAGTGGGGCAAAGGCCGCAAAAATTCGATTTTCCGAAAATGGCAGTTTCGGTCACCTGGGTTTTGTTGGTACAGTAACGATTTTGCCCGCAAAACATGTTTAAACCAGCTAACATTCGCTTAACTTCAAAAAAAAAATCTGCGTAAATGGAAGACGACGGGAGATACGTGCTGAGTCAGAGTGGATAGAAAAAAAATGTAATAAGCATAACTTTTACTTCTCCCAGATACCGAACAATACATTAAAGCGTTTATTTTGGGCTAAACTTTGCTGAGAGAATCATGAAGGAAAAAAAAAGAAAAAAGCACAGTCATGCAGCATGGCTATAAGAGCGAATTTTCGAAGAAATAACTGATTTTATGTAAAACTGTTTTATCTCAAGAAATAACCACGTTCCTTCTTCTTCAAAGTGCTCCAGTTTGAGAACGGAATGAGATATCGCAATTCTGATTTCACCATCGTGTTCAGCGTACAAAATCCTTTAAAATGAGGTGTCACTTGTCAGACTTTTTCATTTTTGGAATTTATGGGTAATTTTTCCCCCCTAAAACTCCCCAAAACTCCCCCTTACAGTGACCCGATTCTGCCCATCTACGAACTTAGCCTGTCGATTGCCAAGACAGATTTTTCGTGCAAATTTGAACTTTTTATCTCAATTCTGTCGAGAGTTATCGTCTGGAATGACACATAGGTACATATATAAATATATATATATATATATATATATATATATATATATATATATATATATATATATACATATAATTTTTGGTGTCTTTCGGCAGTGAATTCAGGATGGTCTGAAACGGATTTTGGTATAAAAATCTTTCGGAAATTCGAGTTTTAAAAATTTTGGACCGAGAACAATAGCTTCCTTTTCTTCGAAAATTCGCTAAAAATCACAAAAATAGCAAGTCTTATGCCTATTAAAAAAAGCGACACTTTCCGTCACGATAGGAAAGGTACCGTTCGACTTTAGACATGTTAGAGTAAACATTCAGACAATATTCGTGCGCCATTAGCTACGGCCTTAGTCTCTAAAAAGATAAAACGGAATGCAGAACGAGAAAACTAAGATAGTGAAACAAAGCGTTCCTGATAAAACGTAACTATTTGTCTATTAATATTGGGTGAAGACGTGATGGATTTCAAACCTGCCGATTGTTTCGGAGTCAGTAACAATGTTAATACCGGCCCAAGCGGTTGTAATGGTTTATAATTCATTTTTATTGTCGAAACGACTGTCATATCGATAAAGTACAGAGATGTGGGCGAAGAAACCGTTCGAAGATTTTATTCAAGGAAATTTTGGAGTTGGGGAGGGTGACCTTCATCAGATTCTGCAGCCACTGAGTAACAATTTTCTGCCTAACTTTAATAGAAGAGTGAATACTGTAAATCGTGACAGGGAACATTTCAAGAGAAAATACATTGAGTGGACGTACAGTGATTTTTTTTCCCATACAATTTCACGTAGAATACGAATCCGCAATAAAAAAAACGGGGTTCTCATTTAAATAACAAAGTTAGTGTGTGTACAGCACGTTTTGCGCATGCGCTCGTGCGCAAAAATTTCAAATTCGAATTCTACTCAAAATATTAAGGGGGTTACCATACTGAAACCCCTTTTCTTAAGGGAGATATTTCGGTAATTAGGTCACAGTTCATATGGAAAAATAGAAATAATGGATTGTGGAATTTTTTGAGTATATTTTTCGTGTTCAGCACCTTAAAAACCGTGACTGCAGGAAGTTTTAGAATTTTTTCCGGAAAATGGCCATTTGGCCCCACTGTACGAACCCAACGATACTAAATTAGAAATAGGAGTCTGAAATCTAAGCAACAGTTCAGGCTTCCTAAGTACCTGTTGAACTACGTAACATGAAAGCATTGAAGGGGCAAATTTTTTAAATCCGAACGCGAAATTTCTACAACCCTTTTATTGTAAAAAGAGTAGGATAACTGTCGTTGAGCCTCTTCGTTTCCATAAGGCTCCGGTCATCCAAAGCCCATCAGATGCCTGAACCCAATCGCAGCAATTGACGATGTTAAAATTATTGACATATTAACTGTTTGTGAGGGCGGTTTGGGTTGGACATTAGTCTCTTCCAAGCACCAAGCTGAGCCAGGGACTAGTTCAGAGGTCAGTTATGGGTCAGCTTTTGAGAACTTAGGAATTCTTTTTTTGGGCAAGCTAAATTTGAACTCCGGGTGGTCTCAAAAAATTGTTTAGCTCAAGACAAATTTAATATCGTAAAAAAACCATACCCTTCAATCGAAAGTTTTTGAGATACGGCGTTCTGAAAATGTCAACCCCTATTTTGAACCCCTTAGAGATGACTGACAGTAACGTCGAGCTTCGAGTACCAACTAGATCCCGAACAGAACCTATAACCCGAATTTCATCAATTTTTATTCATGGTAACTAAGAAAAGTGGCCCGTACGGCGTACGGCGGACAGACAGAAATATTTTTATTGCATTTTCGGATTCTACGTACCTTGAAACGTAAACCATCAAATTTTGAGGGGGGGGGTAAGAATTTTTTTTTCTTGCTCGATTCCAATGGTTCATTATTGAAAATAATAAACCAAAAATCCAATAGTCCATCACTTATCAAATGAAACAATATCGCAGAAAAACCAACTCGACTTCCTACAGCCATCCTTGATTATAATCAGGTGCTCCCTAGTGATGATATCCGGGCCGGATTTATACCTTTTGATTTTTTTTTGGCGCACACGAACGGCTGGACGTACAATGCTCCGAATGGTCTCAAAAAATTGTTTAGCTCAAGACAAATTTAATATCGTAAAAAAAACCATACCCTTCTATCGAAAGTTTTCGAGCTACGCGTTCTGAAAATTTCAACCCCTTTTTTTAACCCCTTAGAGATGACTGACAGTAACGCCAAGCTTCTAGGACCAACTAGCTTGAAAGTTTACCACCTATGGCGAGTGGTTACCACCACTAAAAACGCTAGGGGATGTGCCCAGAAGGTTCCGCCAGGTGGGTTATCACCAGAACGGTTCCACCACTGAGTTCTTTTAGGCAAGAAAGTTAAGGAGGTATGAGGAGAGAGCGAGAGAAGTCATCGACTTGAGGTATGAGCGAAGAATGGTGAGCCGGGTGAGATGAGCGGGTTTTATAGGAGCTCTTCCACCCTCCGACGGTCGTTATTAACCGTTGAGGGGCCGATGGAGGGAAGAGAGACCTACCCTACTTTAGTCACGCCGGCCCTTCGTTCGTTCTGTTTATTTGGACAATCTTAATAGCTACCTACATGGATATCCCAGGAAGATATCAAGACAAATTTCTTCTCGAATTTGTGCATGTCTCTTCGGGGGAGGGAGGGGGGGAGGCTTACAATCTTGGCTTGACGACTACTGGGATTCATTTTGGAACCACTCGTTGAAACTGTCACATTTGGACTTACCAGATCAAAATCCTCGACTTCCATTCACCAATAGAGCACCAACTCGAAATATCACCTCCACAACCACCTTGGCCGATCATTAAAACCGTCACAATTCAAAATAAAACGTCAGCCAACGCCAACAAACGTGGGTTCACCTTTGGGCGGTTAGGTGACAACTAAACATGGAACCATTTAAAAGAATTTTGTGAACTTCGTCTTCGACAACGTTTTAACTGCTACCTGCCGGCCGTTGGAATCCCCCAAGCTGAAACGGTTTAGGTAGAGCTTTTTTTCCGAATTCAGTGATAGTAATAACTCAAAATCTCGAAATTTTGAGATGTAAGACTTGGGTGCGATATTATTATTATTTATTATTATTATTAAGTATTATTATTTATTATGGTTTGTGGTTGAGCAAAGGCCACACCCCGCGAAGCTCAATTATTGCACTCCTCAACCACCAGGTTTGAAATGCATTCCTGGGAACAGCCCTGGAGGCCGTCCATGTGCTGGAAAATGTTCCTGCGCATCCGGAATTGGTTGCTCTACAAGAAATTCTTGTCTGAGAAAGGGCCGCAGGTCGATGGTAACGAGAGGACCGAAAAGAGCATCCTCCAGTCGGACGTCGACAAGGACAGGAGAAGCGAAGACGACAAGGCGGCTAAGAAAGTCACTTTTCACCAGTTCGAGGTCGACCCATCGTTTATAGGTGATAATGCATGGATACCTCAAAACATAACAGACAATAATAATTATGAATACTTAACTAACTATAATATTAATATTGTCGTGGGGGGGGGGGGGGGGGGGGGTACACCACTTGGCTCTGTCAATTCTAAACTTCATCTTTCACAGTACTCAATAGCTGAGTTAGAGTAGCCGGTGGTAATTAAATTTCAGGTCCGGAATTTATTTTTGGTCTGGAAAACCAGTGGGTGTGGGTCCTTTCTATAATTTTAGTTTTAAAAAAAAAATGCAATGTGCTTAGCATGAAAACTGATTACAAGATTTTCTAATTTTCTTTCTTTTTTTTATTACAAGATTTCACCCCATATATGGGGGCGCCCATAATATATTTCACATCTACAAGATGTAGTTCAATCTCCCTAACGCCCCACGTTTTCAGTTTTAGACATAAACAATTCCGGTGTTCCCCGGTAGCAGAAAGATATTATTTTATTCTTTTTAGATAATTCCGAAATACCTTTTTTTGCATTCATTCAGAACGTATGGTTAGAAGGGTAGAGATTATCGCATTATACAGGGTGAGGCAGAGAAGTGGCACAATTTGGACAAAATTACCAAAAAAAATCAAGTTTTTTAAATTTACAATTTTTTGGTATATAAGTGGTGAACTACATGAGCGGAATTTGATGTTGTACCTGCTCGGCAAAAATTTGTTTTGAATATGGTCTCCGGCAGATGACGTCCTTCCATCGCCACGCATTGCCGAAGACGACGATTCAAGTGGAATTGCATCAGTTTCTTGCAGAATTCGATGCTTCAAACCTTCGGTGGTCCTTGGGGGGGTGTTCGAAAACTTTCGATTTCAAATACCCCCACAGGAAGTAATCTGGAGCCGGGTGTTCGTGCAGGCCAGGGGATATCGCCATTCCTGCTTACTGCAGCGCCTACTTTACCAGGGAGCGCGTTTCATTTTTCCACGTTCATTCTGCCTGCTCTTGAAGACTATGCAGACCATGAGTTCCAAACAGGTTCCAACTAGGTGTTCCAAACAGGTTCCAACTAGTTGATTCAAACAGGTTCCAACTAGGTGTTTCAAACAGGTTCCAACTAGGTGTTTCAAACAGGTTCCAACTAGGTAGGTGTTCCAACCAGGTGGGGCGACGAGCCATATGTATCTCGGATTGCTATGGACTTCCTGATATTTGAACACCCCCCCCCCTCCACCGCCAGGGGACCATCGAAGATTTGAAGAAATTAATTCGGCTAGAATTTAATTAAATGCAGTTCCAGTGGAAATGATCCGTAATGGATGGCGTGATGAATTTAGAAAAATTCGAAGATAATTTGAAAAAAACGCTGCAAAGTCCTTGTCACATGGGTTTATTATTCTCCTGGACATACCTACAGAAATATTGGCCGTTCATTTTTGCTTCTTTCAGGTGGAATAATTGAAATAGAAAAATTCGTTTCTGAAATTTGTTTCTGATGGTTTCCACCATTTTTGGCCCCTAAAACACGAATTAGGTACGCTCCTTTTTTTTCAAATTATCTTTGACCATTGGTAGTGCCATTTAATCGTCTTGATCCACGTGTTGATACTACTTCCAGTGTTATTATACAAGTTGATGGTGATTTCAGACGATTTCCCAGGTTTTTGACTCATAGAAAATCAATTTTGGGAGCTGAACATTTGGTAGAACCTCGATTTTCCACTCTTTGGTCACAATCGACTTCATATTCGGTCTTCTCGTCCCCAAAAACATGGAAAACGATACCTCAAAAGCTCAAGTTACTAACATGTTAGTAAAACACAAAAAGTAGGTACCTATTTTTGGGCAAATTTTCAATCATAACATCCCTGGGTATATTCCGATCGGGCTGAAAAGATTCGGGACACAACTAGGGCCCAGATGGAGCATGTGTGCGAAAGAACGAATTTTTTAGACCGAAAATGAAGCCGGTACACGTGATACGGCGGACGGCGGACGGACATTGCATTTTTGGAATCTACGCACCTTGAAACGGAAAAGAAAAAAATTTTGAGGGGGTGTTATAAAAATTTTTTGCTGAGCGAATACATAGGTGTATTATTCACAGAATAATAAACCAAAAGGAGCCTAATTCGAGTTTTTGGGGGCCAAAATTGGTGGAAACCATCAGAAATAGCTGTTCCAGTTATTGCACATGAAAGAAACAATACATAAACAGCCAACATTTCTGTAGGTATGTCCAGTAGAATAATAAACCGATGTGACAAGAACTTTGCAGCGTTTTTGGATTTCGATTCGTCTGCTAATTTCGTTTTCGCTTTACGCAGCAAAGGCGGACGCTAACAAGTCCGGCAGTGAAACAGTCACCGGGGCTTCCGATCCGTCACAGCCTCACGTGCAGCCTCCCCCACCACCTCCTCCTCCGCCGCCTCCACCGCCTCCTCCTCCGCCGCCTCCTCCGCCTCCACCGCCTCCACCGCCTCCTCCGCCTCCTCCAGCGACTCCGTCTTCACAAGCCGCTCCACCGCGAACAGCTCCAAAGCCAACTCCGAAAAGGAAATACTCGTAACAGCAACAACGGCTTTGCACTTGTCGACGTACAGCAACTTCACTGAGGACTTCCAATCGCAAATTGCAAACAATTCACCTGAAATATCACTGATTGCCACCCAATTAAAATGTGGATGTGTAAAATGTACGCGATTCACTTGTCTTTCACCTTGTAATTACCTGGCGTAATTTAAAATATGAAAATTATTATTTTGTACACAATACCCTTCTGTTACAGATCACAGCTCTCTGTATAGATAACCCGTCTATATAATATAATATGTACCATTCTATACATAGGTATTATGTGGATCACAGACCCTCCATAGGTTAGTACCTAACCCCGTACTCGTTACTAGGTACCTACCTAAATCACGAGTTAAATGTTGCTAAAATAATTCTGTCGATGACAAACAGTAACTAAAATGGCAAAAAGAAAGGCAAATAATGAAGTTCTGAAGGAAAATTGTTGATGTGGAGTGAAAAAAGTTGCAAAAGTACCTACCAACAAACTCCAGCCCCTTCTACGTAGATGGTATAATGAACCGTTGGGTAATAATTTACCGTTGTGTAATAATTTACCCATCAATAATACTTCAACGTTTGTTCAAGTTTCACTACAGGAGAACTACTGGAGGACTTCAACGTTTGTTCGAGTACTGGATCCGGCCTGGGAATTCAATTTTCATAAAAATGCGAGGAATTCAATAATTCAATCATTAGTTATTTGTTGTTATTCTGAAGCATAACGTTTGTCCAACTTACCTGTCAACAAAATAACCACCACTTATCAAATGAAATAATAACAAACAAAAAATAACCCGACTTCGTAAAGCCATCCCTGATTATAATCAGGTGCTCCCTAGCGATGATATCCGGGCCGGATTTATACCGTTTGATTCACGATCGTGTTGACGAAGCTTTTTGGTGCACACGAACGGCTGGTCTCAAAAAGTTCTTTAGTTCAAGACCAATTTGAAAACGTAAAAAACCTTCTATTGAAAGTTTTCGAGCTACGGCGTTCTGATACTTTCAATCCCTATTTTTCACCCCGTAGGATGACTGACAGTAACGCCGAGCTTCGTAGACCGACTAGACCGACTAGACCCCAATCGGGAGCTACAAACCAAATTTCATCAATTTTGGTTCACGGTAACCAAGGAAAGTGCTAAGTACGGAGAACGGACAAAAATTTTGGATTATGATTTTCAATATAGAACCTTTGGAATCGAGCATGAAAACGCTGCAAATGATTACAAAACGGTTTATTATTTACCTGTATAGATGTTCCTGGAGCCGGACCGGGAATTAAAGAGTCATACAAATGCGCGGGATTCAATAATTCAATAATTCATCATTCATCATTATTTGTAGTTATTCATGAAGCATAAGGTAAATAATAAACCGTTGTGTAATAATTTACAAATAATAACCGTTGTGTAATAATTTAATAGATAATGATTTATTAGATTAATTATTATTATCATTATTAATTATTAGGATGTAATTTAACAGATGCCCTAAATCGAGTAATGAGCCAGCCCGGGAATTACACTTCATGATTGCTGTTATTCATAGAATATAACGAAACAGCCATCAGTTTTCAAATGAAATAATATCACAGAACAACCAACTCGACTTCATACAGCCATCCGTGATTACAATCAGGTGATCCCTAGCAATGATGATCTCGGGCCAATTCCCGATTGTTAGCGCATCCCTAGTGATGATATTTGGGCTGAATGTATACAAGCTCATTCACCCTGCTGTTGACGAAGCCTGTCGGTGCAAGCTTGTGGGCCTTACTGTGAACGAACGGCTGGACGTACAATGCTCCGGGTGGTCTCAAAAAACTCCCAAATTCGAGAACTATTTAAAAACTTTGAACAGTTCGAGGTAACAAAGTCCTGGAGTTTTCAACCCCTATTTTTCACCCCTTAGAGATGACTGACAGTAACTCCAAGCTTCGAGGACCAACTAGACCCCAAGCGGGACGTACAACCGAATTTCATTCATTTTGATTCATGGTAACTAAGAAAAGTGCAAAGTACGGTGCTCGGCGGACGGAGAGAAATGTTTTTATTGCATTTTCGGATTCCACATACCTTGAAACGAAAACCATCAAATTTGTGGGGGGGGGGGGGGGGGGTAAACATTATTTTTTTGTAATACTCGATTCCAAAAGGTTCATTATTGAAAATAATAAACCAAAAAAGTGAGGAAGCTATTTATAATACTGCCCACCCAGCTTGGCAGACTTTTTTGTTGCAGTGAATCAGGTTGCAGTTATCCAGGTTTCAGTTATCCAGGTTGCAGTTATCCAGGTTTCAGTGATCCAGGTATCAGTTATCTAGGTTGAAGTTATCCAGGTTTCAATGATCCAGGTTGCAGTTATCCAGGTTTCAGTTATCCAGGTTGCAGTTATCCAGGTTGCAGTTATCCAGGTTTCAGTGATCCAGGTTGCAGTTATCTAGGTTGCAGTTATCCTCGTTGCAGTTATCCAGGTTTCAGTGATCCAGGTTTCAGTGATCCAGGTTGCAGTTATCCAGGTTTCAGTTATCCTCGTTGCAGTTATCCAGGTTTCAGTGATCCAGGTTTCAGTGATCCAGGTTGCAGTTATCCAGGTTTCAGTGATCCAGGTTGCAGTTATCCAGGTTGAAGTTATCCAGGTTGCATTTATCCAGGTTTCAGTTATCCAGATTTCAGTTGTCCAGGTTTCATTTATCCAGGTTTCAGTTATCCAGGTTTCAGGAATTCAGGTTGCAGTTATCCAGGTTTCAGTTATCCAGGTTAAAGTTATCCAGCTTGCAGTTATCCTGGTTGCAGTTATCCAGGTTGCAGTTATCCAGGTTTCAGTGGTCCAGGTTGCAGTGATCCAGGTTGCAGTTATCCAGGTTGCAGTTATCCAGTTTTCAGTCATCCAGGTTGCAGTGATCCAGGTTCTACTGCAGTCGGAATCGTTGGCGCGATGAAAACGCTGAGACTCCGACCGATTTGCGAGTCGCTTGGCATTTTTCTCTGCCCCGAACGGGGATAATAAAGGCGTTAGGAGGCTGCACAATACGCAGCCGCATCTCCGTTTTGAAACGCGGCCGAAGAAGGAAGCCGCGTAGGCAGCGACTCGCGCTGGTGAGGTTCGAAGCCTGCGGAGAGATTTTAATTTCATCCGATAAGGCAACTCCCGCGATAAATCATTCTCCTCCGACGGATCACCTGCCGTAAAGGTCCGGTCAAATATCGCAAATTACAGTCGTAACGCACAGCGGGGAAACCTCACAATATTTTCATGTTTTGCCGCTCAACTACGCAAGTGCAGTTTGGATGCTCGTGTTTGGTTGTCTGCTTAAAAGTATAAAATTATAAAATACTGTTTCGGTTTATTGTATGAATTCCTGTTTTTAGAATCGTGAAAGAATTGTTTTTAGCGAGTTTTCGATGAAAACCGCTCTTGCAGTGTGTATGTGGAAAAAACCGCTGCAAAGTCCTTGTCACATTGGTTTATTATTCTCCTGGACATACCTACAGAAATATTGGCTGTTCATTTATTGTTTCTTTCATGTGCAACAATTGAAATGGCTATTTTTGATGGTTTTCACCAATTTTGGCCCCCAAAAACACGAATCAGGATCGGTTTTTTTTAAAACAGATTATCTTTGATCATTGATAGTGCCGTTTAATTGTCTTGATTCACCTTTCTAGTGTTATTATACAAGTTTGTGATGATTTCAGACGATTTCCCATGTTTTTGACTAATAAACAATGAATTTCGGGACCTTAACCTTCGTTACAACCTCAATTCTTCACTCTTCGGTCAAAATCAACTTATTAGAGAGTTTTTGCAACACACTCACGACGAAACGAACGAAACGAAAGCAGTGCTGCGCATGCGCACTTAAGACAGCGAAAAGTTTTACGAACCGTGACGACGAAAAATACCGGGATCTCACAGTGTCAGCTTTCGTCGTGTTGAGATGACGAAACGTAATTTAACCTTACATCTGTATAACGCTACCTACCTTCTTCTGTTTTCCTTGGAAAATAAAAATGTTGAGCGTCGTATTCACAGCTGCTTCTTGGCGTCTTGGCAGACTTGACGCCATGTGTGGACATAGATTTGTATTAACCATGGAGTAAAATGGATGAAAGAGAGGTTGACATAACGTTAGCGTGACTCCACCAGCCGGTAGACGCCAAAGCTGAACGAAAACTGAACCGAAAAAGGTTAGCATCTGACTTCGGTCGCCCTATCCGCCATTTCCGTTTCGGTGTCGTTTTCCGTTTCGTTCCGTCACGAGTGTGTTGCAAAAACTCTCTAATATTCGGTCTTCTCGCCCTAAAAAACATGGGAAACCATACCTCAAAAGCTCATGTTACTAACATGTTACTAAAATACAAAAAACGCTGCAAAGTCCTTGTCACATGGGTTTATTATTCTATTGGAGTTCTAGAGATTCTTGTTGGCAGTTAAATTTATAGTTTCTTTCATGTGGAATGATTGAAATAGCTATTCCTGATGATTTACACCAATTTTGGCCCCCAAAACATGAAATAGGTACACTTTTTTTCCCCCCAGATCATCTTTGATCATTGGTAGTGCGATTCAATGGTCTTGATTCAGCTGTTTACACTTTTTCTAATGTTAGTATACACATTGATGGTGATTTCAGACAGTTTTCCAGGTTTTTGACTAAAAAAACCAATTTTGGGAGCTGAACCAATGGTAAAACCTCAATTTCCGCGTCTTTGGTCAAAACCGACTTCATATTCGGTATTCTCGTCGCCAAAAACATGGAAAACGATAGTACCTCAAAAGCTCATTTTACTAACATGTTACTAAAACGCAAAAAGTACCTATTTTTACACACATTTTCACTCATAACACCCCTGGGTATATTCCGATCGGGCTGAAAAGTTTCGGGACACAACTAGGGCCCTAATGGAGCATTTGTGCGAAAGAACGACTTTTTTAGATCTAAAATGAAGCCTGTACACGTGATACGGCGTACGGCGGACGGCGGACGGACATTGCATTTTTGGAATCTACGCACCTTGAAACGGAAAAGAAAAAAGTTTGAGGGGGGTTATAAAAATTTTTTGCTGAGCGAATACATAGGTGTATTATTCACAGAATAATAAACCAAAATACCTATTTGTACACCCATTTTTAACCCATAACACCCCTGGATATATTCCAATCGGGCTCCAAAGTTCGGGACACAACTAGGGCCCAAATGGAGCATGTGTGCGAAAGAACGACTTTTTTAGACCGAAAATGAAGTAGATATGCATGATACGGCGTACGGCGGACGGACATCGCATTTTCTGAATCTACGCACCTTGAAACTTAATAGAAACAAAATTCAGAGGGTGTTATAACATTTTTTTGCTGAGCGAACACATAGGTGTATTACTCACAGAATAATAAATAAATAAAATAATAATAATAATTTGTTTCTTGTGAAACAGGCCACTTACAAGCAATAAAAATGAAATAAAATCAATACTAAACTAAAAAAACCAGTCATGCAGCATGACTTAATGAGCGAATTTTCGAAGAAATATTCGAATTAATGGCTATGGTTTTGAATAAAGGAAAACTTCGGTCTAAAATTTGGTTTTCTATGTATATTCTCTTCGTATTTATTTTAATTTGTACGTTTTGTCCATCCTGATTCTACCGTTTGTTTATTACGTAATTGTACTAAGTGCTTATTTATTTGATCGCTGTGGGTAAATTCAAGGAGTTGTACTAATCGTTTGCCTCCCCCTTTTTTGCTTCGAACTCTCGTCTTCAATTAATACTTCTCACATATTTCAATCTGACCACTCTAAGGGGGTGGGGGGGGGGGGGTAAGAGTTTAAAGATTATCCTAGTTTTGGGTAATTTTTGCGCACTTTAAATGCTCTAATTTAAGAACGGATTTAGATATCTAAAATCCGATTTCACTATCGTGTTCAGCGTGCAAAAACCTTTAAAATGAGGGGTCACTTGTTAGAAAATAAAATTTTGGGGATTTTTGGGTAATTTTTGCGCACTTTAAATGCTCTAATTTGAGAACGGATCAAGATATCTAAAATCCGATTCCACCATCGTGTTCAGCGTGCAAAAACCTTTAAAATGAGGGGTCACTTGTTGGAAAATAACATTTTGGGGATTTTTGGGTAATTTTTGCGCACTTTAAATGCTCTAATTTGAGAACGGATCAAGATATCTAAAATCCGATTCCACCATCGTGTTCAGCGTGCAAAAACCTTTAAAATGAGGGGTCACTTGTTAGAAAATAACATTTTGGGGATTTTTGGGTAATTATTGCGCACTTTAAATGCTCTAATTTGAGAACGGATCAAGATATCTAAAATCCGATTCCACCATCGTGTTCAGCGTGCAAAAACCTTTAAAATGAGGGGTCACTTGTTGGAAAATAACATTTTGGGGATTTTTGGGTAATTTTTGCGCACTTTAAATGCGCCAAAACCCTCCTTAGAGTAGGCCAATTTCGCCCATCTTCGAACTTAGCCTTTCGATTGCCAAGATAGATTTTTTGTGCAAATTTGAGCTGTTCATCTCAATTCTATCGAGAGTTATCGTCTGGAGTGACACATATATAAATAAATATATATATATATATATATATATATATACATATAAAAAAGTGTTAAATTTCAGGAATCGTTTTAGAATGGTCTGAAACGGATTTCTATGAAGAAAATTTCCAAAAATTTATATTATTTAAATTTCGAAGCCATTGCAATAGCTTCATTTTCTTTGAAAATTCGCTAAAACAAATTAAATTTAATCTAGGTACTAATACGGAATTATTAAGTGGGGGAGCTGGCCTAAGCACTGCTACGAAGACACTCCCTTCTACGTGTCACTTCTTAGTAATTTTTTTTACTATAGCTAAGTTAGTTACTTTAATTAATTAAGTATATTATTATTTTAATTAAGTTCTGTTATCTGAATTTATTGTTGCTGCCTATATTGGTTGATTTCTTAATTAATCCGCGTCGTAGATACTTGGAAAAGCGATTCTCACATTCTCTGTGTCCCTTGGAAATTCAAAAGGTGAAGTTTCTATACCTCTACCTAGATGTACCTCTACCTACATGAAGTTTTGAATCGATTCTCGTATTATGGTTTATTTTTTTTGTATTATGGTTTATTATTTATAACAAAGAACCTTTGGAATTGAGCATGAACAATTTTTTTGAGCCCCCCCCCCCCCCCTCCCACTATGAAAATCCTAAATTGGAATACACAAATTTCTGTCGGTCCGCCGTTCGCCGTAATTAATTTTTTTTCCTTACTTCCATGAACCAAAATTAATGAAATTTGGTTTGTAGGTCCCATTTGGGATCCAGTTGGTCCGCGAAGCTCGGCGTCATTCATCTCGAAGGAGTTGAAATTTTTAGAACGCCGTTGCTCGAAAACTTTCAGTAGAAGGGTTATGTTTTTTTTGCGTTTTGGTTTATTATTCTCCGAATAATACACCTATGTGTTCGGTTCGGAAAATGATGTTACAAAACCCCCTCAAAATTTTGAGTTTTTACGTTTCAAAATGTGTAGATTCCAAAAATGCTATCTCCGTACGCCGTTCATATCTACCGTCCGCATCATACATATCAACCTTAATTTTCGGTCTAAGAAAATAGTTTTTTCGCACACATGCTCCATTTGGGCCCTAGTTGTGTCCCGAAACTTTGAGCCCGATCGGAATATACCCAGGGGTGTTATGAGTGAAAAATGGGTGTAAAAATAAGTATTTTTGAGGTTTTAGTGAACTTGGGCTTGTGAGTTATCGTTTTCCATGTTTTTTAGGGTTAGGATAATACATACGAAGTTTGATTTTGACCACTGAGTGAAGGATTGAGGTTCTAACGAAGTTTTAGCTCTCAAAATTCAAAATTTATGGGTCAAAAACCTGTGAAAATGGCTGTAACCTCCAGAAATTTGTATAACACAGGAGGTAGTATTATGATGTGAATCAAGACAATTCAGTGACAATTTTACTGATCGAAAATAATTCATCAGAAATATCACCCTAATATTCGAGTTTAAAACCGTCACATATAGCTTTTTGGGTCTTTTCACTGAGGTCCCAATCGTGGCGTATTCAGTTGAAAATAATAAACGCATGTGACGAGGGTTTCGCAGCGTTTTTAAATTGATCTCGAAGTTGAAAACGTTCTGAGACCACCCGAAACACTGTATGACCAGCCGTTCGTTTTAGACCCAAGAACCGTCAACATGATCGTGAATCTAACGGTATAAATCCGGCCCCGATATCATCACTAGGGAGCACCTGATGGCCTGTATCACGGATGGCTGTATGAAGTCGAGTTGGTTGTTCTGCGATATTATTTCATTTGATAAGTGATGGACTATTGGATTTTCTTGGTACGTACTAGTGAAACTTGAACAAACGTTGAAGTATTATTGATGGGTAAATTATTACACAATGGCAAATTATTAGACAACGGTAAATTATTACACAATGGCAAATTATTACACAACTGTTCATTATTACGTAGAAGGTGCGGGATTTTGTTGATAGGCACTTTGCAACAACCGTTGAAGTATTATTAATGGGCAAATTATTACACAACTGTTTATTATTTGCCTTATGCTTCATGAATAACTAAAAATAATAATTAATTATTGAATTATTGAATCCCACGCATTTGTAGGAAACTTTAATTCCGGGGCCGGCTCCAGTACTCGATTTAGGCCTTTCCGGTGGGGGGGGGGGGGGGGGGGAGCTCGAGGGAACTGACCACAGTAAACAGTGATCTACGCAGAAGGGACATCTATACAGGTAAATAATAAACCGTTGTGTAATAATTTGCATCGTTTTTTTTAATAGGTATTAATTTTTTAACTTGAACAATGCTTCATTAATAAAATCAAATAATTAGTTATAGAATTCTTGATTGTACCGCATATTTATGAAGAAGTAATTCCTCAGCCGGCTCCAGTACACGATTTAGGGCTTTCCTGGGGGGAGCACGAGGGTACTGACCACAGAAAACAGTGATCTACGCAGAAGGGACATCTATACAGGTAAATAATAAACCGTTGTGTAATAATTTGCATCGTTTTTTTTTAATAGGTATTAATTTTTTAACTTGAACAATGCTTCATTAATAAAATCAAATAATTAGTTATAGAATTCTTGATTGTACCGCATATTTATGAAGAAGTAATTCCTCAGCCGGCTCCAGTACTCGATTTAGGGCTTTCCTGGGGGGAGCACGAGGGTACTGACCACAGAAAACAGTGATCTACGCAGAAGGGACATCTATACAGGTAAATAATAAACCGTTGTGTAATAATTTGCATCGTTTTTTTTAATAGGTATTAATTTTTTAACTTGAACAATGCTTCATTAATAAAATCAAATAATTAGTTATAGAATTCTTGATTGTACCGCATATTTATGAAGAAGTAATTCCTCAGCCGGCTCCAGTACACGATTTAGGGCTTTCCTGGGGGGAGCTCGAGGGTACTGACCACAGAAAACAGTGATCTGCGCAGAAGGGACATCTATACAGGTAAATAATAAACCGTTGTGTAATAATTTGCATCGTTTTTTTAATAGGTATTAATTTTTTAACTTGAACAATGCTTCATTAATAAAATCAAATAATTAGTTATAGAATTCTTTATTGCACCGCATATTTATGAAGAAGTAATTCCTCAGCCGGCTCCAGTACTCGATTTAGGGCTTTCCTGGGGGGAGCACGAGGGTTGGTATTGACCATCACAGAAAACAGCGAGCTAAGCATCTATACAGGCAAATAATAAGCCGTTGTGTAATAATTTGCAGCTTTTTTACGTTTCAGCTCCGAGATTTTAACCATATTATTATTTGTCGTACATTGGAGGCTTTGTACTGACCGTACATATCCACAGATACGTGGTTATCGAGGTTCGGCTGAAATGAGACGTGAAATAACGTTACATTTGACGCTGTATTTTTCATTTCGTCATTTTGAAGGAATATTCTGAGCTGTTTAGTTGGATACACACGTACCTATAGGTTACTTTCCTACAGAACAAATTCTGTTACTACTCGTACTGTAACAAGAAAATAAGATCGGCATAGCTGTACATAATGTTCACCTGTGCGTATCTACTGTGTAACTGTAAGTTAACTATACTTGGGTATATGCGTACCCAACTGAACAGCTCATATCCGTTGAAAATGACTAAATAAAGATTATTTCGTCGAAGCGTTGGAATAAACATCTTATTTCTTTGACCGGACCCCGATAACTGCAGTAATTCTCTGAATATTAACGGTCGATAAAACTGCACCAAAATGTGTACCGGGTGACTACTGATAAGTCCAAAAGAAAATTTGAGTAAAACTTCTCATCAAACCGAGAAGAATGCAGAAACACGGGGTTCCAAACATCGAAAATTACACGAGAAATCGATTTTTAAATTTTTTTCGTCAGAAGACAGTGATTTCACACAAACACTTGATTTTCTCCTCTATTTTCTCGCGTTTTTCTATTTTTGAACCCCATTTTTGAAACTTACGTTAAATTTTTCGTTATGTCGACCATCAGCTTTCGTATAGCTCACAAAAAATAATGCTCAAACTTACACTAAACAAAAAAATGACAATGCTGTGAAAACTTTGAAAAATCAGTAGGTGTACTGAAAATACCTCTAGCACTCTGAAAATCTCCTCAAAACCTCTCGCAAATTTCAGCTTTCCTACGGTGTACTCAATTTTATTCCTGCAGTGACATTTAGGGGAGAAAATGGAGTGCGAATCTCAAAAAACGTGGAATTTTGCTCAAAATCAAGGGTTTTTGTAACACGTCGCCCTCAGAACTTCAGCTCTAGGAAGTGCTGATGGTCGATATAATGTGAAATTTAACGCATATTTTTCAAAAATGGGGTTAGAATATAAAAACGAGAGTAAATATAGGAGAAAACAGCGGTCTTCTGACGAAAAAACTTCAAAAATTGATTTCTCCGCTAATTTCCGATGTTTGGAACCCCTTATTTCTTTTGGCGAATTTTAGAAGAGAAAATACGATATTGAAATGTCAGTGGGTCCATAATCGTTGGTAGATGAAAGTAGAAAACTATTTTAGATGTTTTCCTTCTTCAGAGCATTTTGAATCCAACACTGGTTTGCTGGGAATCGGAAAAATCGCTAAAATTAGGTACTATCAATTTTGATGAAAAATCACCAGAATAGTTATAAAATGGTGACTCGACTTGAAAGAAAATTCCGCTAAAACATTATTGGTAAATAATGAGTTTAAAAAACAAGAATAAAAAGGGGAGGGGGGGTTTAGAATCGGTAGAACTGCTAAAATTAATGTACCTAAATTAATGAAAATCACAAAAATTATTATGAAATGCCGACTTGACTTGAAAGAAAATTCTGCCAAAACATTGTTGGTTCAAAGTGAGTAGAAAGAAAAAGGAAAAAAAAAAAATTGTCGAACTCGGTAAAACTGCTAAAATTAATGTAGGTACCTAAATTGATGAAAATCACAAAAATTGTTATAAAATGGTGACTTCAAAGAAAATTCCGCCAAAACATTATTGGTTCAAAGTGAGTAGAAAGAAAAAGACAAAAAATTGCTGAAAATAGGTGAAACCGGTTAAAATTTATGTACCTAAATTGATGAAAATTACAAAAATCGTTATAAAATGGTTGCGAGAGAAAATTCTGCCAAAACATTATTGGTTCAAAGTGAGTAGAAAGAAACATAAAAAAAATGGCTGAAAATCGGTAAAACTGCTAAAATTTGTGTACTCAAATTGATGAAAATCACATGAACTATTACAAATTGAAACAAAATTGGTACTAGTCTGTTAAATACGTCCCCGTGGTCTCATCATCTTCTTAGGTACTGACTATTGAAACAACCGAATTATTCCTTGTCTACTATCGATATACCAGCGCACCATGCTCCCTGTGTTTCCCGACGTAATAATTGATAATCGATTCCCGAAATGGACTGTTTCGATAGTTGATAAGAAGTTGATGAGACCACGGTGGACGTATATCAGCAAGTACCGAAAATTTCACCGATACAATATTACTGGTCGAAAGTTGGTCAAATTTGAGTTATTGTGGGCCAATAGCTGCTTATGTTTGGTTCATAATCGATTTCCTTGTCTACTATCGATAAACCCGCGCATCATGCGTGTCCTGATGTGATAATTGATAATCGATTTCCGAAATCGACTGTTTCAGTAGTTGATAAGGAGTTGATGAGACCACGGTGGACGTATATCAGACAAGTACCGAAAATTTCGCCAATACAACATTACAGGTTAAAAGTTGGTCAACTTTGAGTTGTTGTGAGCCAATAGCTGCTTATGTTTGGTTCGTAATCCATTTGTTCCTTGTGTGGTGTATCGATATACCCGCGCACCATGCTCCCTGTGTTTCCCGACGTGATAATTGATAATCGATTCCCGAAATCGATTGTTTCGATAGTTGATAAGAAGTTGATGAGATATCAGACAAGTACCGAAAATTTCACCGCTACAATATTACTGGTCGAAAGCTGGTCAAATTTGATTTATTGTGTGTCAGTGTAATAGCTGCTTATGTTTGGTTCATAACAGATTTTTCAATAATCAAAATGTGATGAAACTTGGAAAATTCGCTCATATTATGATCACTGCACGACTACGCATCTCGTGACGATCTCTGCGGCGCCTGCGAACCCCTCGCTCCCCGACGGCGCTCTGACAGCGGGAAAAACGGGCGCCTTCCCGCCCGGCGGCGTGTGGGCGGAGAGCGGCGGTGGGAGGAGGAAGGGCGGCAGGTGGGAGGGAAATGGGCGAAAGTGGAGGCGGATGGCGGAGGGGTGGCGGGGGGTGGAAAGGAAAAAAGGCGCCGGGTGGGGAAAGCGGGGCGGGAAGGAAAAAGGCGCGGGAGGGAAAACGGCCACCGTTCAGCCGCCTCCCGCTCCCGTCGCGTCAACCCCCGACCGTCGGGCTGACTATATAACTCACCGCTTCCCACAGTCACATCACAGTTACCAAGTTTTCCTTCGCTTGTTTATGTTTATTTCGTACACAGTCATGTACAAGGTGAATACGTGTTCAAATTTTCATTTAATTTAATTTTAAACATTCAAATTTCCTGAAAAAAGTGCTTTTTTGTTGTTGCTTATGATCCTATAGCAGTGCCATTGTGGATTACAACAGCTCCAGGACCATCGCTGCTGGTTCAGCAATATCTTGTTCATGAAATTTGGCAGTCCCAGAGCTGCCTCGACTTGAAAACTAAATTTCAGCAAATAAAATCCCCACAAACTGTTTTTTTTTTTTGATTTTTTCACCAACAAAAAATTAACGAAATTTTGAATGCGAGCCGTTTTTTTAAAGACAAAAATTTTGTCTTAATTAAATTAACTATCCGTGGGTCACAAATCGCTGAAAATGGATAAATATCATCAAAAGCGGTAGTGAACTCGAGACAGAGAGTCCTACCATGCAGCATGACCATACGAGACAATTTTCGAAATTGGTGACTTTCAGATATTTTGAACAGTTTTTAAAAAATGTTGTCCAAATCCCACTTATGGGCCTCAAAGATTTCCTCACCGCCCTACGAAGAAAAAATTTTTTTTTTTTTAAAAGCATTTTTTGACCGCATAGAACTCTTATTTGACGCCAATTCTTTTGAGGAAACAAATTTTTGAGTTTTTAAACAGACTTACCGCGCCCCCAGTCGCCTTTCTATACTAATTTTGATCATTTTACACCCGCTTTTAGTCTTCCTCATTTTTACCGATTTTTGGTCCTAAAAATCTCGGATTCGACCCATTTTTGAGAACTCAGATCTGACATTTTTGACTACTGAAACAGACTGAGTCACTTTACTACAGAATTTTGCTGATTGTATCCGTCCCCAATTTTGACTGTTTTTGAGACCTAAAACCTCGAGTTTAAACCCCAACTGCGTGAAAAATATTTTTCATGATTGAAATAGTCGTTCTCTGCCAGTTCTGGTGAACCTGTACCAATGTTTCGTGATTTCAGTCATTTTAGCGCTTTCATAAACTCAAATTTGACCCGCAGTTTCTTTTCGAAAAAAAGTGATATTCTAAAAACTCATCCATTTGTTTGAAAATGCAAATATTTTGGCTTAATTTGGAATTTTGTTTCTCGCAGCCGAGGTTTGTTGTTGGGTTCCTTGAGGGTTTGTCATTGAATTAAAAATCCACTATGCCAACGTTTCTGTTTATTTATATGCCTTCTTCAGGGCTGCAATGATAGAAACTACTTTAGTTGGCAACGTGTAAGTTATAATGGAAAAAAGTAACAGTTACAACGTAGTGACTCAGAAAATGTAGGATGGACTTACTGATAAATATACATATACATATATCTATATATAATTGTGTTTAAAATTTCTCATTTTATCCAGTGTATATTTCGAGCCAGTTAGTGGGCTAGCCCCTCTCTGCATCCGCCACTGCGATGTACCTACTGTGAATTTTGAACCCATTGCAATAGCACACAATAAATTCTCTTGTAAAATCCGGTAAACATCTTTTTGAAGGGGGAAGGTACATAATATGGTGTGTCGGAAATCAGAAGTCCGTTAATTATTCCTCGTTAATTATCTCATCCGTGATGAACAACGCGAGAGCTGACCGTGACGACCTCGGCCATCTTCGTATCTTGTGTTTACGTTCTAACAGGTTTGACTCTCGTCCGCGTAGATATTTGCATCTAGGAAACTATTTATAGGATCGAGTGGGAGGTTCGAACGTGAGTATGGCTGAAGGTAAAACAACATACGTACAACGGCCACCACCGTAATATCATATTTAGGTAGGTAATATTAATAGGTATATAATATACAGATGATTTTTGAAAAAAAGGAATCAGCCAAATATGAGTTTTTGCGGGTCAAACTACGACAAAAAATGTAAGTATGGTAAAAACGATGGGAAACGTTCTGTAATGTAGGTACCTAGTAGGTAAATTGAAGGTTAAATTGAGTCGGTACTTTGAAATTTCACCCACATGGCCATGCTGCATGGAATTTGGCCGTTTTTATTTAAAATTTAAATTTTTTTGACGTCTGGGGTTGGGTTCAAAGCTTTCTGAGACGAAAAAGAATCAAAATATTTTGGAAAAATACGAACTAAACGTTTTGGATCCATTGCAGTAGGTTCTTCAAGGATTCGTCAAAATGCAGAATTTCGAATCGCAGGCCTTCTAATATTTCTGTATATTTTACAGGTTATTGTGCTGTCATGTTTGGCGGCGTTCGCGGGCGCCAGGCCGCAGGCGCCGGCAGCCCCCAACCCCAACGCTCAGGCGACGATCACCAATGAAACGCCGTTGACGATCAACCCCGTAGACGGCGCCTACAACTGGGCGTAAGTTGCTACGAAAAAAATTCCTAAACATCATAATTAGGTTTGCTACAGATGTGACAATTATAGTGAACATGACGATCGGCAGCCCTTTTTAAATCGAGAGGCACCAACACTTCAGGGGCTCACAAGGGGCGAGCAGAATTAATAAATAATTATAACTACCCAAAATTAGTCAGCAGCAGCTCCAAAGCAGCAGTTAGTAGTAGCTAGTAGCTGGTAGTAGGAGCTGGTCCCAAAAGTATTCGTAATCATGTTACTTTCCATAAATTCTCCAATGATACTTGAAAATTCGCCAGAGATGCACAAAATAAATAAATAACGATATCTACCTACAGCTAGTCCCAAAAGTATTCATGTTACTTTTCATAAACTCTCCAACGATACTTCAAAATTCTCCATTGATGCAATTATTAAATAAAGGTAAACTATCTACAGCTAGTCCCAAAAGCATTCGTAATCATGTTACATTCCATAAATTCTCCAATGATACTTGAAAATTCTCCAGAGATGACCAAATTAAATAAATAATGATAACTAACTACAGCTAGCTCCAAAAGTATCCGTAATCATGTTATTTTCCATAAATTCTTCAACGATACTTCAAAATTCTCCATTGATGCACAAAATTATTAAATAATGATAACTACCTACAGCTAGTCCCAAAAGTATTCGTAATCATCTTACTTTCCATAAATTCTCTAATAATACTTCAAAATTCTCCAGAGATGCACGCAATTAATAAATAATGATAACTACCTACAGCTAGGTCCAAAAGAATTCGTAATCACGTTACTTTTCATAAGCTCTCCGTTGATGCTTCACACTTACACAATTCTTTCTCAAGTTATTTTTTCCTGTTATTATTTTTTATTAAACTGTTTATTATAAAAGGAAGGACGTTAGTCCCTCTTAGCGTTGCACAAGAAGACAATAAATATAGGAAGACATAAGGCAGCTTAATATGAATAGTTAAAATGGGGGAGGGATAATGCTTCATTATAGAGTAGAAAAAAAATATGTTAAAGTTGATGATCATAACGATCGGCAGCCCTTTTTGAATCGAGAGGCGCCGACCCTTAGGGGGTCAAAAGGGGCGAATAGAATAAATAAATAATTACAACTACCCGAAAAGTAGCCAGTAGCAGCTCCAAAGAAGCAGCTAGTAGTAGCTAGTAGCTGGTAGTAGGAGCTGGTCCCAAAAGTATTCGTAATCGTGTTACTTTCCATAAACTCTCCAATGATGCTTCATACTTACACAATTCTTTTTCAAGTTATTTTTTATTGTTATTTATTATAAAATAGCAGCATATTACAATATAGGACGTTAGTGCCTCTTAGCTTTGCACAGGAAGACGATAAATATAGGATGAATAGTTAAAATGGCAAAAGGCAGCCTGCTCCACAGCCGAGACCCTTGCAAGCCTGAAAGAGTCGTGGGAAGCTTTCGTTATGGAGTGAAACTGAGTAGTGGAGAGTCCAAGTTTAGAATTATAGAGAGGAAAAAATGTGAGACAGATGAGAAGAAGGCATTTTGAAACGATTGGGGGTTAACAGTTTGAAAATAAATTTAGTGGAACGGAATTGCAAGAAGTAGGTGAGGCCAAAATTATGAATTTGTCCTGAGGAGGAATATGACTCCTTGGTTACAATCACAAGACATATCATGTGCCTCAAGGAGCGTTTCAAGGTGCGTTGATTTCAAAAACGCTGCAAAGTCCTTGAAACATGGGTTTATTATGTTTCTGAAAAACACGAATTGGGCTCCTATTTTATTACGAATTATCTCTGATCATTGACAGTGTCATTTAATTCTATTTATTCACCTGCTGATACTACTTATAGTGTTATTATACAAGTTTCTGGCGATTTCATACAACTTCCCAGGTATTTAACCCATAAAGAATGAACCTCCGTTACAACCTCAATTCTTCACTCCTCAGTCAAAATCAACCTACTATTCGGTCTTCTTGCCCTAAAAAACATGGAAAAACGGTACCTCAAAAGCTCCTGTTCACTAAAACTTCAAAAAACCTCGAAAACCCCTATTTGCACGCCATTTTTCTCCCATAACACCCCTGGGTGTATTCCGATCGGACGGCCGAGCTTCGGAGCACAACTGCGCCGATGTGTTCCAAAATTTGGACCCAAACTGTGTGAGGAAGAGCAACGATTTTAGACTAATATTTAACGTAAATTTAGGGCTGAAACTCCGTTAGAACCTCAATCTTCCACTCTTTGGTCAAAATCAACTTCATATTCGGTCTTCTCGCCCTAAAAAAAACATGGAAAAACGGTACCTCACAAGCTCATGTTCACTAAAACCTCAAAAAGCCACGAAAACCCCTATTTGTACGCCTTTTGTCTCCCATAACATCCCTGGGTGTATTCCGATCGGACGGCCGAGCTTCGGAGCACAACTGCGCCAATGTGTTCCAAAATTTGGACCCAAACTGTGTGAGGAAGAGCAACGATTTTAGACTAATATATTTAACGTAAATTTAGGGCTGAAACTCCGTTAGAACCTCAAGTTTCCACTCTTTGGTCAAAATCTACTTGATATTCGGCCTCCTCGTCCTAAAAATGCGATGTTCGTCCGCCGTACGCCGAATCATGCATATCTACTTTATTCTCGGTCTAAAAAATTCTTTCTTTCTCACACAGGCTCAATTCGGGCACCAGCTGTGTCCCGAAACTGCAGCCCGATTTGAATATACCCAGGGGTGTTATGGGTGAAAAACGGGGGTAAAAATGGGTGTAAAAATGGGGTTTTTTGGTGTTTTAGTAACAAGAGCTTGTGAGGTATCGTTTTCCATGATTTTAGGACGAGAAGACCAAATATGAAGTAGATTTTGACCAAAGAGTGGAAAATTGAGATTCTAAAGAAATTTTAGCCTCAAATTTACGTTAAATTTTGTTCTAAAATCGTCGTTCTCCCGCACACTGGCTCCATTTGGGTCCTAGTTGTGCTCCAAAGCTCGGCACATGCAGACGGGGAGCCGAGGGGTGTTCCTTAAAACGTAGAAACAGAAATTGGTGGATTTTGTCGAGGTTATTTTCTGGTGGTTGTTTCGAAATCTTCCAAAACCAATGAATATTTGAAATAATTCGGACTTGTCCCAGAAAATACGGACAGATGTCATCTTGGCCTGACAACGCCGTGGGACTTTCAGCCTCTTGCGGGCTTTCACGACTCTGTCCCCGAGACATTTAACCCTCGCTGGAACTTCCCTCATTACAAAAAACCCAAGCATCTCATTGCACTGAGTTTGGCAACCCGGCAAACGTCTGCCCTTTGCCTGAGGTCAGCAGCTGCCGGTCGAGCTCGCGCGTTTCGGCCCTCGAGAAGCTTCGACGCAACTTTTTCATAGTTTTGCTGCAGTTTTTCGAAACAAAATGAAGCGTCTAACGAGGCGGTGCGTCGAAAACGCGAGGGTTGCATCACAAGGTGACTACACCTGGTCGAGGGCCAATAAGCAATATCTAAGGAATATTCTCAGTTTTTCTATAATTCAGTAATCATCCGTCACGATCTCCAAGGTTACCTGAGACGCTGAAACCACCTTCTTCGAAAGGTTACCCAGGAAGACTCCTAATCCGGTAATCCATCGGTGAACCTGTGAAACGGAGGCTGCGATTCCCATACACGGTTAACCTCAGGTTATTATTGTTGTTGCAACAAAACTCCGTCGAGTCTCACGACTTCAGATGTTCCAACAAAGTTTACAACCCACATTTCACTGACGTTCTGGATGTTTCTGTATTCATCTTCAGGACGTATTCACACTGACGATGCAATTTATCCAAATTATAATTTACTGTCATTAAATGAAGACAATAACAATCAGGAGACCGTTAAATTAAACATTCCACTCTCAAATCCCCACTTAGTTGTGGCTCAACTTAGCCATTTCAACTCATCTCTATACCAGATAAAATAATATTGGTTGTTGTTTTGAGCCTTTTACTGTTCCATCTTCTTGTTTACGTGATAAGAGAAAAGTGTTGAAAATTTATTTCAACTATGTTTTGACGACACGATTTTAGACTAACTTCATCTTGGTCCTAACCAGTGGGATTGAAACAAGAAATTCTGAAGTTCTGGAGATGATTTCCGTATAAGAAACGTCTAGCGTAGGTACAGCTGTAATAAAATTGACTTATCAGAGCCCTGAACGTAATTTTATTTATATTTATTTTTCCATACAAAATTACGGGTGTAGTTCCGTATGTGTCCTCACTTTGAAACCAGCGGAAATTTGTCATTATCCTATTGTTATCCTGTCATTATTTTATTTTATTTTATTATTCAACGGCTAAAGCCTTTTTACAATACATACATCATGCATGAAATGAGTGAAATAGTAAAAATATAAGTAGGTAAGGTAGGGGGAGGTAAGGAACTAAAGTAAAAGGAAATGAAGACAGAATAATTGGTCAGTTCCTACTAGGTGTTACATTTTTTTTAAATGTTCTTATATTTTTCAAATGATGAATAGAAGTAGGTACTGAAAATGTCAATATCTTGATTATTATTGCCAATACGTTGAAGACGGTCTAAGGGAGAATAAAAAGCGTACGCATTATAATGGAAAGCTGGAGAAAATGTTGAATGATGTCGGGTATTTAATTGGGTACCTATTTAATATTATCAACGATGTTTGTAAAAGTTCAACTACAAAAGGGTTTTATTTTAGGATTCATTGTTCCAATTACTGACACACAAACAGCGTGGGGACACATACGGAACTTCTTGACTGCGGTAATAGTTCCGTATGTGTCGCTACTTTTTCCAATTCCATATTTCTCATGTAAGCAGGAGAAAGTTAATTCATCATGAAACCATGTGGAAGAGGAGATTCTGAGGTTTCCGAAACACTCGTTAAATTCATTTCTTCATAGGATAATGACAGATTTCCATTGGTTTCAAAGTGGGGACACATACGGAACTACACCCAAAATTACAAAATGTAGTAATAAATAGCATAATATACAGGCACATTTCTCAAATAAAAACAGAATTACAAAAATTCAGAGTAAATAACATAATAACATACAATTCTTTTTTTATAAATACAGAAATAGAAATCAGATTTTTTTTTTTTTAAATTAATTCTCCATATGGGCACAAGCCCCTGGTGAAGAATAAGTGCAGATCCAACATAGTTAGACGTATTAGTTTTATATTCCGTTTGGTATTATGCTATGGTTTCAGTAAGCATATTGTTGTTTATCAGGTACCGAATAGTTTTGTTATCAGTTGATCACATACCTAGTTATTTAACATGGTTATGCTATTTGCATATTTTCAGTTTGATTATATTACTTAAATTTATTTATATGCAAGGTACTTTTCAGTTTTTTTTTTTTTTTTTACTTTATCTGATGATCTCTCTAAATGCGGTAACCTTCCAAATCCGAGTTGCTTCGGTAAGTTGTTGAAGGCAAACACTCCTTGGTACGGGAAGAATTACTAACACCAAGAAGCAGCCCCTGGGAAAATCGTGTTTGCACCGTTTGTTGAGGAAAATCGTGAACTTGCAATATCTGAAAAAAACCACTCGACAGTTTCAAGTAACGTATAAAGCAATGAATGACCGAATATGTTATAAATGCACAAATTTAATGCACATAGTTTCCATACGCAATGATAATACATACACAATGCCATTGAGTCAGTATTGTTTAACTTGAGATCTACGCAGCACATTCATAATACTTAGCTACCAACAAGTTACTTCTTTATGTGAAGATACTGATCTCAACTATTTCTCAGCCACATATTTGTTTTGAGTTTCATTAGATTTTTTAGCGAATTTTCAAAGAAAATGAAGCTATTGCAATGGCTTCGAAATTTAAATAATATAAATTTTTGGAAATTTTCTTCATAGAAATCCGTTTCAGACCATTCTAAAACGATTCCTGAAATTTAACACTTTTTTATATGTATATATATATTTATATATATATGTGTCACTCCAGACGATAACTCTCGATAGAATTGAGATAAACAGCTCAAATTTGCACAAAAAATCTATCTTGGCAATCGAAAGGCTAAGTTCGAAGATGGGCGAAATTGGCCTACTCTAAGGAGGGTTTTGGCGCATTTAAAGTGCGCAAAAATTACCCAAAAATCCCCAAAATGTTATTTTCCAACAAGTGACCCCTCATTTTAAAGGTTTTTGCACGCTGAACACGATGGTGGAATCGGATTTTAGATATCTTGATCCGTTCTCAAATTAGAGCATTTAAAGTGCGCAAAAATTACCCAAAAATCCCCAAAATGTTATTTTCTAACAAGTGACCCCTCATTTTAAAGGTTTTTGTACGCTGAACACGATGGTGAAATCAGAATTGCGATATCTCATTCCGTTCTCAAACTGGAGCACTTTGAAGATTAAGGAACGTGGTTATTTCTTCGAAAATTCGCTCTTATAGCCATGCTGCATGACTGTGGTTTTTTTAAATAAATAATTTTAACAATTTAAAAAATCAATTTTGATAAAAAATTATTACCTATTAACTTAATAATAAAATAAATAAATAAATTGTAATAACTTTATTATTCAATAGGATACCTATTACATTTTTCACTAGTTGAACAGTGATTGCCGATTGCTGTGTTATTCAGACACACACACACACAAGACATTGTCACACACACATACACACATTGACACAAGCCTCTTCCTTAATTTCCCTTGGTCTTAGGGCTATGTCTGGGGTCTTGGTATAAAATTAGGTCTCAATGGACTTCCTCACTGTGTGTGTTCATGTTTCGGAAGCCCACCTAAACGGAAATTAACCCGCAATCAATCTGGACATCTCTTTAATCCATTTAGAGCCGCGAGCGTCTTCTTGAATGCAATCCCAAGGCCTTGAGTTTAAACAAATTACCAGTGAAGAGCGCCATATAATCACGAGTTTGAATCTGATCACTCCTGGCATTCGGCGGTTAGCTAATAACCAGCCGATTAACGCTTTTCCCCTCAACGCTAATTGCCACCATATCAGATTGTAACTTCACCACATGATACCTTTGAGGAGCAGTTCTTGTAGTCTTCTCCAGATCTCGAGCAGCGTCTGAAAACCTGCAGTCTCGATTTGCTCGCAAAACGCTAAGTATCTATTCACGTTTGTGGCAGTGTGGCTGTTCCCGAGCTGTTTTTTCTTCCGGTGAAGACTGGGTTGCTTGGCGGAAGCCTAATCGAACCGGTGATATCTCGCTGGTCTAGGACGGGGACTCTCGAGGGTCCACCCCCACTGTCACTATGTCACATGGTAGCAGACCGTGGTTCGGGCTATTTGTGGGCGTACCAGAAGAATAAGCTTAAGGATTTCTTTACAAACATCCTGCCCCTTTGATAATACTTGATAATACTTGATTGGCTTCCCCACCACGTTTCCCCCCTTTAGCGTGTCAGTATAATTAAAATATACTGAGCTCATTTGACGGCGAGTAATGCCGTATCCCAATTAAATTATAAGTCCCAATAGTTGTTCCATTAACGATGGAGGTTGATCACCTATAGGTTGCCCAGATGAGCAGAATTCACTGGACAACAACCTCTGACAACATTATCCGCCAATACTCCTATCTAGGAGTTTCGTTCTCCACCAGTAAAACAGTAATGAACTTGTTCAGATGTCGTCGTTTCCTGAACCAGAACTATTAACCACTTTTCATTCCCCCTTTTCCCTCTCATACTTCTGCTACCCAGAAGTATTTCATGTGGGGAGGAGTGTGACAGTGCGGCTGTTCTCGAGCTTTTTTTTCTTCCGGTGAAGACTGGGTCGCTTGGCGGAAGCCTAATCGAACCGGTGACAATCTCGCTGGTCTAGAAGGGGGACTCTCGAGGGTCCACCACCACTGTCACACTCTGCCACATGGTGGCAGACCGTGGTTCGGGCTTTTTGTGGGCGTACCAGAAGAACAAGCCCAAAGGTTTCCCAGAAGGATTCCTTTACTAACATCCTGCCCCTTTGATAATGCATACATCTATTGGCTTCCCCACCCCCTTTCCCCCCTTTAGAGTGTCAGTATAATTAAAATATACTGAGCTCATTTGACGGCGAGCAATGCCGTATCCCAATTCAATTATAAGTCCCAATAGTTGTTCCATTAACGATGGAGTTTGATCACCTAGAGGTTGCCCAGATGAGCAGAATTCACACCTCTGACAACATTATCCGCCAATACTCCTATCTAGGAATTTCGTTCTCCACCAGTAAAACATTAATGAATTTGTACCATTATGATGGAGGTTAGTCATTTTGAAGTTGTTCAGATGTCGTCGTTTCCTGAACCAGAACTTTTAACCACTTTTCATTCCCCCTTTTCCCTCTCATACTTCTGCAACCCAGAAGTATTTCATGTGGGGAGGAGTGTGGCAGTGCGGCTGTTCCCGAGCTTTTTGTTTCTTCCGGTGAAGACTGGGTCGCTTGGGGAAGCCTAATCCCTTTCCCTTCTTAACCGGTGATAATCTCGCTGGTCCAGGAGGGGGACTCTCGAGGGTCCACCCCCACTGTCACACTCTGTCACACGTTACTATCCAGTAGGTTAGGTCAACGCATTCACATTATAAACATTATGCAATGTGTCCAAATTAGACTGGCAGTGGAAATGTAAAGGCTTATTATTTCACGGTTCCTTGTCATCAACATCACACTGTCTCTGATTCCACAGCTAACTAACAATATCAGTGGTTGCTTCAACGACATCCCTCCTTCTCTTCGTAAATTTATGAAAATTGGTAAATTATTATATGATTTAAACTGATAAAATAGTAACTGATAAAATTTGTGCGTTGTGATTCGCACATTCTACCTCCACAATCATACTAAATCTCATATAATGTAACCTTTGACTGTTGGTTTTATAGTTAAAATGACCCTACATTTCTGTGCTTGCATCTCAATGCATTTCCGACGAGTTTATGCCACTGCATTGATTAACTCGTGTCGAAGATCGCATTTCAGAATCCCAATATCCACCGTTAAACACCAACACAGCTACGTTATTTCTTATTCCAAGGTTGAGATTGTTTTTTGAATGTCATCCCAAATGACATGATTGTCAAATAATAGTTTACCAACTCAACATCACGATTCGAATCCAAGAAATGAGGTAGTTTGGACGATTTTGAAGATTCATTGTCGGAGAACGATTTAGTAATCAACGTTGGAAACCGACCTCGACGGTAACAACGAAATTAGTGTGAACTTACAAACTTCTCAAAAGCGATTGAGCGGAGCATAACAACACATGGAAATCAGTACATCGTACTCGAAGAAGTTAGTGGAGGATGATTCACATATTCATTATACAGAAGTCGGTACAATAATATATAGTTTTCATGAAAAACTACTATTTTTTCAACTGGTTTTTCATGAATTTTTAACACACGTTGGCTATTGATTTCGATCAACCTATTTCACCATGAAAAACTACTATTTATTTCAAATGGTATTTCATGGTTGATCGAAACCAATAGCCACCTGGAGTTACAAATTCTCCAGCCTCCGCGCCGTACAAGTTATTTGAGTAGGCAACCAGCAAAGCCTTCACGTTGTTCAAATTGCATTCATATTCAAATCTCCAATTTTGATAAAAAACTTTCAGAATCCCAATATCCACCGTTAAATACCAACAGAGCTACATTATTTCTTATTCAATCATGTGGCATTGTCTGACTGAAACGTACTGACGTATCATAAACTGCACAGAAAATTAATCATTTAATTTAATCATGATGTATCTTTCTGTCACAAATAAAAATGGCTAATTTGTCTCTCCATAGCCCCTCTCTAGTCTTGACATAATTATATTGTGTAGGCTATATTTTTGTATAATTGAAAAAATCAGTATCGCTGAAATTGTCTAAACATTGTGCGCTTACTTCACGAGGTTGCAAGGCAACAAAGGCTATGGAAGAGTTGCAAAAATTTGATTTCAGCCTCCAAAGAATTTCTTATGGTGCAAAAGGCGCTGGATGAGGAATGAAACGGCAATTTTTTTTTTATTATTTAAAATTGTTTGTCTAACGGAGAGCTTTTCAAAAAGGTGCTGTATGATGGGTGGGAAATGAACGGAAGTGGGTGAAAAGGGGGAAGGGAAAGAGCGTGGTACAGTAGAAGTCGCTTAGTAGAAAGGCGGTTAAAGGGATAAGCCGGATATAAAGATAGAAACAGTCAGGTCCCGATCGGCTGTATGTAAACACACAGTGAATTGGCCCGTTATAGCGATCAAAAGGACGGTTAAAGTGATCAGTTTTTGAGTTTTTGGGTGTTAATAAAAGTCGGCAAAGTAGGTAAAAAATGGTTGAAATCTCCCACAAAAAAAAAATACCTATCGGTTTTAATGAAGATTTCCTCAAAAAAATATGTAATTAATCAAAATTAGGTCAATTCTGGGGGGGGGGGGGGGGGGGTCAAAATTCGCCAATATCGGTAAAAATTGCCAAAATCACCACAAAATATATTATACAGTAGAAGTCGCTTGTAGAGGTGGGTTGCGTATAGTGATGATGATGATTTCACGAGTTTTTGACATTTTTGACAATTGTCTTTACTTTGGCACACAAACTCGAAAACCGTTACCAAAAACCACCAGGAAAACGCGTTATGCACCATTTCTGATGATTTTCGCTTACAACCGATTGGTTTCTACGGAACTTCATGTTTGCCATTTTTCATCGTACAAAAATCGTTCACCACTCGTTGGAATCGTGTGATTTTATTGAATATTTTCTTGTTAACCGTTTACCGTGGGTAAACAAAGTAGTCAGCAACATAGGTAATGAAGAAAGTCATTGTTTACTAGTATCGAATGTGGTAACCTTTCACCACTGTGTAACCCGGATCGTAACCTTCCAACCCGTAAATGATTCCGTAAATTTTATTGTTGTATTTCCTTTCAAGTCCTGAATCAAGATTAAGGCCCGTTTTCACCAAAACAACTAATCGTGATTAAGCTAATCAAGATTAGAGTTAACCGAACTTTGTAATTGTGATTAACGTCTTTTGGATTCCACCATGCAAATCATGGTTCCCACTAATCTTCACTAAACACGATTAACGCCCTCATGGATGCTATATATGTTCCGTATCAACAAGGCAGTGGTACAATGAGGTTATATCAAAACAAGTTTCTAGTTTTATTTCGCCCGTCTTCCGTCGATCAAGTTCGTATCGTATAATTTTATTTTCTACGCTTTTTGCAATTTTTCATTTATCCTACAAACACGAGTGATCAAAATAACAACGGCGAAACCCGAAAAAGGAAGCGGGATCCTGCTTTCGAGCTTCCTGATAAGTGTCTCCTCGTTCAGCTTGTCGAGAAGTACTTCAGCGGTGTGTGCGGTACACGGAACTGGCCGTCTTGTGGCTTTAATTGTGGTTAAGAACGCTAATCGACCAAAATCGGCCGATTAGTTCTTAATCATGGTTAATGCTTAACCGAACATGTTGGAATCGCTCAGCTCTGCTAACCATGGTTAAGGCGCGTAAAACGTGATTAGGATCGTCTAACCGTGATTAAAAATGTTGGTGAAATCGGCCCTAAGAGGTTCCAAAAAGCGTAGAAAATAAAAAAACCACAGTCATGCAGCATGGCTATAAGAGCGAATTTTCGAAGAAATAACTGATTTTATGTAAAATGTGATGTTTGGGATATCCCATTCAAATATGGGCGATCTTAAACTTATTGGGTAATTATAGGTATTCAAGTATGACGCTGTTCGGTTAATTCGGTATGCATCAAATATGGGCATACGTAACAAATTTTTTGCCGAGTAACACCTCGGTTTGTAGATTTTCCAACGCTGAACACGATGGTGAAGTCAGAATTGCGATATCCCATTCCGTTATCAGATTAGAGCAGACGAACCAGGAAGAACATCTCAAGAAATAACCACGTTCCTTCATCTTCAAAGTGCTCCAGTTTGAGAACGGAATGAGATATCGCAATTCTGATTTCACCATCGTGTTCAGCGTACAAAAAACTTTAAAATGAGGTGTCACTTGTTAGGCTGTTTCATTTTGGGAATTTATGGGTAATTTCCCCCCCCCCCCTAAAACTCCCCAAAACTCCCCCTTAGAGTGACCCGATTCTGCCCATCTACGAACTTAGCCTGTCGATTGCCAAGACAGATTTTTCGTGCAAATTTGAACTTTTTATCTCAATTCTGTCGAGAGTTATCGTCTGGATGACACATACATATATAAATATATATGTATTTACTTGTACTATATATATGTATTTATATTTATATGTATTTACTTGTATATATGTATGTATTGTACTGTCTTTCGGCAGTGAATTCAGGATGGTCTGAAACGGATTTTGGTATAAAAATCTTTCGGAAATTCGAGTTTTAAAAATTTTGGACCGAGAACAATAGCTTCTTTTTCTTCGAAAATTCGCTAATTATACGGTACGAACTTGATCGACAGAAGACGGGCGAAATAAAACTAGAAACTTGTTTTGATATAACCTCATTGTACCACTGCCTTGTTGATACGGAACATATATAGCATCCATGAGGGCGTTAATCGTGTTTAGTGAAGTTGATTGTGTTTAGGTAACCATGATTAGTGGGAACCATGATTTGCGATTACGACGCAGTGTACGATGGATTCGAAATGTTTTGAAATAGCGATTAATGGCTGAAAATCACCCGAAGTTTATATGAAATTACCAGGAGTAGTACAGAATGGTTACTGAGACCGATAGCTCAGTTTACCATTCATTTTTGGTTTATTATTTTCAATAATAAATCTTTGGAACCGAGCATGAAATACCCCTCCTCAAAATTTGATGGTTTCCGTTTCAAAGTACGTAGAATCCGAAAGTGGAATTTAAAAACATTCTTTCAAATGGTGTAATTGGATTTGTTGTAGTCTCAATTTTTTTGAATTTATTAGCGTTTTTATGTGGTAAGGTAATGAAAAGTTGGAAAGTAGAAACCAAAACCTAGGATTAGGTACCACATTTGAGTGAATCTTAGGTACCTACCTTTTTGGGAGACTATAGTATTAACAAACGCTTGCATACGAGTCTGCAACACATTGGGACATTTTATGTTCCAATGGGAATTTAGGGATAATTGACGGTATCATTTACGGGTTGCAAGGTTACCACGATCCGGGTTACACAGTGGTGAAAGGTTACCACATTCGATACTAGTAAACAATGACTTTCTTCATTACCTATGTTGCGGTTTACTTTGTTTATCCACCTTTTAGCGAATTTTCGAAGAATAGGAAGCTATTGTTCTCGGTCCAAAATTTTTGAAACTCGAATTTCCGAAAGATTTTTATACCAAAATCCGTTTCAGACCATCCTGAATTCACTGCCGAAAGACACCAAAAATTATATGTATATATATATATTTATATATTTATATATGTATGTGTCATTCCAGACGATAACTCTCGAAAGAATTGAGATAAAAAGTTCAAATTTGCACGAAAAATCTGTCTTGGCAATCGACAGGCTAAGTTCGTAGATGGGCAGAATCGGGTCACTCTAAGGGGGAGTTTTGGGGAGTTTTAGGGGGGGAAAATTACCCATAAATTCCCAAAATGAAACAGTCTGACAAGTGACACCTCATTTTAAAGGTTTTTCTACGCTGAACACGATGGTGAAATCAGAATTGCGATATCTCATTCCGTTCTCAAACTGGAGCACTTTGAAGATGAAGGAACGTGGTTATTTCTTGAGATAAAACAGTTTTACATAAAATCAGTTATTTCTTCGAAAATTCGCTCTTATAGCCATGCTGCATGACTGGTTTTTTTTTTTTTCTTCATGCTCAGCTCAGCTACCATGCAAGGTACGGGGTTACGGTTAACAAGAAAATGTTCAATAAAATCGCACGATTCCAACGAGTGGTGAACGATTTTTGTACGATGAAAAATGGCAAACATGAAGTTCCGTAGAAACGAATCGGTTGTAAGCGAAAATCACCAGAATATCAACTGTAACGCTTGTTTACCGGTATCGCATAACGGTTTCGTGTAACGCTTTTCGGGTCCATGTGCCACAGTAAAGACATAAAATGTCAAAAATTGTTGTGTGAAAGAGCGCAAAATTAAGAAATCACATCAGATAGCGTTACAATTTCTTTTCTAATGATGAAGAAAGAACAAGCGAGAATGATTCTTCGTTGCATGCCTACTGTCAAGATAAAGCTTGCGATACAAAATGAAAATGTGAATGAGGACTTGTACGCAAGCGTTTCTCTCAAAAGTGAATTTCAAAGGTCTTTTCCGTTTTTCTTTAGCTTATTCCCGCCAAACTACTGGCATTTCGTGGCTGAAAATCTGGATACAGGGGTTTTCGACGGTGCTGCATCCGATTCTGTGGTGAAAAGCAGCCGTTTCCAACTCACGTCCTTGAAACATTTCGAAAATTAACCCACCGTGGCGATTGCAATCATCACAGACTGGTGGACAGATCGCTCCACAAAGCGGAATCACCTCTCAACGCCTGTTACTTAATTTTGGGATCCTTTTTGATCAGTCAGCTCTTCAGGGAAGTTCTCACAGGAGGCCTTGACCGGGCGAGCGGCGCCGCGGTCCCGCACAACCTTCGTCCTTATTGACTCCCTTGCGTAACCCCTTCCTTCACAGCCAGACCAAAGACTTGCGAGATTTCGTTTCATTTCATTCGTCATTTTAATCGTCGCTGTACAATTTCCATCCCTTTTTTGGACGTCAGGACCATCAGTGCGACCCATTCACAAGCGCGCGTCCCAAAAACGTCTTTCTAATTTTACCAAGCTACGATTCGCGGTTTTCCCGCAGTGGTTTGTATCCACGTAAGGCGTTCTATTAAGAAACAAACCGAAAATCGGACGAACAAAAGGGTTTCAAGACGAAACGGCACAAAGGAGGCGAAGGTGCGCAGTGCACTTGAATTCATTCTTGCGAAGCTCCTTCAGCTCAGAGCGGAGATTGATGGTCAGCGAAGGAAACGCATCCCTTTGAGGTCTGCAGAGATCCGACAGTTGGATATGGAAATCCTTTCAGTATGAATGGGACGGAGCAATGAAAGATTCATTACGACGGACTCGAGGACTGAGGTTGGTCGGCGGTCGTTCGTATTCATCATCGGGAAGCTGGAGATCTGCTGGCGTCGAATCAATCAAAACAATCGATGTAACGCAATCGACTTGAAGTGAAACTTCCCGCGGTCATCAGGGATTACGCACGGGTTCCCCTCAACCTGATTACCCGCGCATTTCGTACAAATAAACGCTGCAAAGTCCTTGTCACATGGGTTTATTATTCTACTGGACATACCTACAGAAATGTTGGATTTCATGTACAATACCTAACTGAAATAGCTATTTCTGGTGGTTTCCACCAATTTTGGCCCCCCAAAACTTGAATTAGGTACGCTCTTTTTTTTTTCAAATTATCTTTGATCATTGGTAGTGCCATTTAATCGTCTTGATCCACGTGTTGACACTTTTTCAAGCGTTATTATACAAATTGATAGTGATTTCAGACGATTTCGCAGGTTTTTGACTCATGAAAAATATAAATTTTGGGAGCTGAACATCTGGTAGAACCTCAATTTTCCACTCTTTGGTCAAAATCGACTTCATATTCGGTCTTCTCGTCCCCAAAAACATGAAAAACGATACCTCAAAAGCTCATTTTACTAACATGTTACTAAAACACAAAAAGTACCTATTTGTACACACATTTTCACTCATAACTCCCCTGGGTATATTCCGATCGGGCTGAAAAGTTTCGGGACACAACTAGGGCCCAAATGGAGCTTGTGTGCGAAAGAACGAATTTTTTAGACCGAAAATGAAGCCTGTACACGTGATACGGCGGACAGCGGACGGCGGACGGACATTGCATTTTTGGAATCTACGCACCTTGAAACGGAAAAGAAAAAATTTTGAGGGGGTGTTATAAAAATTTTTTGCTGAGCGATTACATAGGTGTATTCACAAAATAAAAACCAAAATTACGAATGCGTAACTCAAGTGTGTAGCTGGTAGGTACATGAAAGTTTTTTTTTTTTTTTTTTCATTTTCATTTCCACAAATTGACAAATAAAAGTACATCATATCGCAAAATAAAATTAAATCCCTTAAGCTTAAACAAATATATCATGGAAATTCTGACTTCACTTGGGCACATGCCCACGTGTGAGGTCGGACTTCAGTTAATAACAGCACTTTCACAAGCGAAAAACGTAACAAAAGAACAGAAATAAGCTACTCCTAAAAGAAAAGAAAAGAAAAGTCCCTCAAAAGAAATCAAATCGAGAATGAGCTAGATGTGTCATTTTATGCGTAAATATTAAACACATAGGCAAAGTTCTACATCGCAGTAGGTTTCAAAACGCTGCAAAGTCCTTGTCACATGGGGTTTATTATTCTATTGGACATACCTACAGAAATGCTGGCTGTTCATTTATTGTTTCTTTCATGTGAAATAATTGAAATCGCTATTTTTGATGGTTTCCACCATTTTTGGCCGCTAAAACACATATTAGGTACGCTCCTTTTTTTTCAAATTATCTTTGATCATTGGTAGTGCCATTTAATCGTCTTGATCCACGTGTTGACACTTCTAGTGTTATTATACAAATTTATGGTGATTTCATACGATTTCCCAGGTTTTTGACTCATAAAAAATCAATTCTGGGAGCTGAACATTTGGTAGAACTCAATTTTCCACTCTTTGGTCAAAATCGACTTCATATTCGGTCTTCTCGTCCCCAAAAACATAGAAAACGATATCTCAGAAGCTCATGTTACCAATATGTTGCTAAAACGTAAAAAGTACCTATTTTTACACACATTTTCACTCATAACACCCCTGGGTATATTCCGATCGGGCTGAAAAGTTTCGGGACACAACTAGGGCCCAAATTGAGCATGTGTGCGAAAGAACGATTTTTTTAGACCGAAAATGAAGCCTGTACACGTGATACGGCGGACAGCGGACGGCGTACGGACATTGCATTTTTGGAATCTATGCACCTTGAAACGTAAAAGAAAAAAGTTTGAGGGGGTGTTATAAAAATTTTTTGCTGAGCGAATACATAGGTGTATTATTCACAGAATAATAAACCAAAATCAATTTTGGGAGTTGAACATTTGGTAGAACCTCGATTTTCCACTCTTTGGTCAAAATCGACTTCATATTCGGTCTTCTCGTCCCCAAAAACATGGAAAACGATACCTCAAAAGCTCATGTTACTAAAACACAAAAAGTAACTATTTTTACACACATTTTCACTCATAACACCCCTGGGTATATTCCGATCGGGCTGCAAAGTTCGGGACACAACTAGGGCCCAAATGGAGCATGTGTGCGAAAGAACGATTTTTTTAGACCGAAAATGAAGCCTGTACACGTTATACGGCGGACGGACATTTTTGGAATCTACGCACCTTGAAACGTAAAAGAAAAAATTTGAGGGGGTGTTATCAACATTTTTTGCTGAGCGAATACATAGGTGTATTATTCACAGAATAATAAACCAAAACTGTATTAAGTTAGGTATTTAGGTTTTAGTTAGGGGCCACTGTTTTTGTTTTTTTTTCATACAAAATTTGTGTTGCGCGCAACTAATAATATTGGGAACCGCTGACTGAAGTCATATCGTTGAAAATAATTGACATCGATGAGGCAGCCCTAATCTATTTTTATTTTTTTCATTCTTAATTACCAGTCCATTCATGTATTATTAATAAATTAACTCGCCGGTTCCTCCCACACTGATTTTTGAAGATTAATTTCCGCGATCGATTAGCAATGAACCATGCGGCTGTATAATTGCCATTTATCCAATTTAGGCGGCTAACGAAACGATGATCGCCCCGGCCTCGCAACCGGCTATTATTTCAGTTTCCTGTACCAAAGGAAAAACAAAACACCGAAACTGTTCATCGTAAGACCAGACAAATCGGAGGCTGTCGCAACCTAATAAGGACGCGGGTAATTTCCGTGAGAACGCGGATCTCCTGAAGATTATGTCGTGGGGATGAGACGCCTTCGTCTCGCACCCATCGTTGAGCTCACCGGGCTAATAATTCCGACCTTCACTCTCACTCTTAACCCTCTCGACACACTGTGCCGTGTTGACACCGGTGATCACGACGTTTTTATCGGCGATTAACGCGTAACGCGAGGGCCCGTGACCATTTGCGGGTTAACTCGAATGACGCGACGTTAACTGCCAACTGGTACTGAGTAAACCAGCAATAGGGACGAGCGTTTCTGTTCTTTTTGAGAAATGAAACGAAGCAATTCGTTTACTGTATGCAGGGGCGCCATTTAAGGGGGGCAGGGGGGGGCCTAGGCCCCCCCCCCCCCCAAGGAATTGATAAATACTGAAAATGACTACTGGAGTTATCTAGAATATCATAGCCTTCTTTTAAAAAGTTATTCCTAAACACCTGCATTTATTTACTAAGCAAGCGGTGATTAGACCGACGCGAACAAATGCCAACTATGTCCTCCAGATACCACAGGCACATAACGATTTCTACACTCGACAATTTCCATGGCTAGCTCCAGCCCTATTTGAACAGTTACCGCTCCTAACCAAGACTTCAACATCAACAGGAAAATTTAAAAAACTAGTTCTAGAATATTTTGAGCTTGAAAATAACGAAAGTGTTGTTATAAATAAGTTTAAATTAGGATAAAAATACAAATCAGCCTTCGTAGCATTAAGTGTATTTACTAACTACTTAGGAATAACCTGTAAATACTGTTGGTTCTTGATCAATGTAACTCATTCTCCGAACACTTACGGTGTGTTTTTTCAAGGAAACTGCTGGTACATACATACGCAGTAATAAATACTGGTGGAAGAGACGAGCCTGGTCGGGTCATTGACCTTAGGCTCATAAACCAACATAAGTTTAGATCTTGTATTATGTATAATAGACTCTCTAAAAATCATTATATTTGTTGTATAAAATATTTGCTGAATAAAAAAATTGAAATTGAAAAGGAATATTTTGAATGAATATTATTGGAATGTAGCAATGCTAATTTAATGAATTGAAAAAGGGTACTTTGATTTTTTTTGTATTTATTCTTTTATTGAAACTTTAAATATGTAAAAGGAAGCATAAAATTAGCCTACATCTAAATGTAATATTAATTTAAACAAATTTGCGGGGGAAAAAACCCTGGACCCCCTTTCCTTAGTAGATATATCATACCCCCCATACACCCTGGTGTTTGCCCCCCCCCCCCCCCCAACAGTTTGGTGAAAACCCCCCCCTGATTGTATGAAACAGTTTTGGGAATGCTGTTTCAAAATAACAGCTCCGGCAACAATAACGCTTCAAGAAATTTTGGCTCTGCCAAAACAACAAAAACACGAAACTGTTTCTTCGTTTCAACTACTGCGAAGCTGCATCTCGCAACAGAAACGGTTCCGTAACACCCGTTTTTGGTTTATTTTTCCCCCTACAACGAAACTGTTTCTTCGTTTTTCTTGCTGCAAAGCTGTCGCCAATGGAAACAGTTAATCACCTGTATTTTTTTCCTACAACAGAATTTTTGTTTTTTGGTTTATTATTTGCAATATTATTTGCAATTCCTTTTGGAATAGACAATGACAATTGGCCTGCTGGACTATTGGCAAACTTGGGACCCGAAATCGAATCAAGATGGTAACACTTCGTTTCGTCTGTGGCCGTTATTTTGAAACAGTTGTTTCAGGTTTTGAGAAACAGTTTCACGTTTTTTTCCATCCCTAACCAGCAATGCTTTTCGTTAAAAACGCTGCAAAGTCCTTGCTGGCTGTTCTCTTATTGTTTCTTTCATGTGCAATAATTGAAATAGCAATTTCTGATGGTTTCCACCAATTTTGGCCCCCAAAAACACGAATTAACCTCTTTTTTTCAAATTATCTTTGATCACTGATAGTGCCATTCAATTGTCTTACTTCACCTGTTGATACTACTTTTGGTGTTATTATAAAAATTTATGGTGATCTCAGACAATTTCCCAAGTTTTTGACTCATAAAAAATCAATTTTGGGAGCTGAACCTGTAGAGTAGAACCTCAATTTTCCACTCTTTGGTCAAAATCGACTTCATATTCGGTCTTCCCGTCCCAAGAAAACATGGAAAACGATACCTCAAAAGCTCATGTTACTAAAGCACAAGAAGTACCTATTTTTATCCACATTTTCACTCATAACACCCCTGGGTATATTCCGATCGAGCTGCAAAGTTTCGGGACACAACTAAGGCCCAAATGGAACATGTGTGCGAAAGAACGAATTTTTTAGACCGAAAATGAAGTAGATATGTATGAAACGACGGACATTGCATTTTTGGAATCTGCGCACCTTGAAACGGAAAAGAAAAAAATTTGAGGGGGTGTTATAAAAATTTTTTGCTGAGCGAATACATAGGTGTATTATTCACAGAATAATAAACCAAAATTAAATGGATAGATTAGCCTACCTTTCTTGATACTTGTCATATTCAACTTTTACTCAACTTGGATTGCTCGCAATACCGAGATGACGAGATTATAATGGGATGTGGAGTATAAAACTGCTCGGTGGAATCGAACACTAGCTTTATCGCAGCTGTTTCACGCTGGGGAATGTTTACCCAAACTCGTCGCTAGCCTTTGCCCCAAAGTCGCCGCGTTGAAACCGACATTTCACTCTCAGTTTCCCCAAATCGAGAGTGTAGAAATGGCTTTTTAAAAAATAGAATGGGGAACAACCATTTTTTCTATTTTAAAATAGACACTGATATAAATATTTCTCTTTGGGAAGAGACATAATTTTTAGTTAATGCTTTTAATATGTGGCAATTTTGATGACGTCACCTTTCTATGGATACAGCTTGTTTTATATAATCCACGACATTGAGGTGAACTGTGACGTAGATACTATTGCCCGAGGAGTCGCGGTGTCCGTTCCGTTCTGCTATGCTGTGGCATGGAGGAAGAAGTAGCGTCAATGTTGTCATTGTCGCGTTTCACTCTATCTTGGAAAACTGTTTTGCCATTCAGGCGAACCGATTAGATTTTTCTCATCAACAAACAACGCAAAAAGGGAATGCGGAGGAAGAAAATCAGCAATTCCAAAACCACGGGTTCCACTCACTGGACACTCAGTAAGTGGGCACTTGGGGACTCGCAATAGCCTCTCAGTGATTTGAAGCATCCATTTAGGGCTAATTTGTATAGATTAGAGTATTATATAAATTTATTGGTATAGTAAAATTTAAATTATTAATTTATTGTGTGTTTAATTTAAATCGTTTATTCATCTTGCTCCCTACCTAGACTTGATTCAGTATATGTATTTAAGATATTTAGGTGAGTAGTCGGTAGGCCTAAGATTTCATGTGAGTCATTGGAAAACTCACACTTTTTCTCTTTTCCAAAGTTTTTTTCTTTCTTGAAAAATCGTTGTACCATCATCTAACCGATCATGGTAGATGCCCATATACGAGCAGAAAATTGAAACACAAGGGTTCTCAAAATTGCTGCTCAATCCGATTTTGAGAAAATCTGAAATTCCAACCCAAGCAAGCTTGTCTTCGCCATAAAAGTGGAAGCCCCCCACTATACCACTATTTCTACTGCTCCACTGCAATCCAAAAAGCAGTTGCAAAGCTCCACTCTTTCCACTATTATCAAGTGTGGATGTGACGTTATTGTAATATTGATTCAATTTCCACACAAGCATGATGTCACTTGATAATGTGAATAGCTTATTGATAAGCTTTTCGAGATCTGCCAGAAGAGAAGAGGATTTGTTGAAAAAAAAAAAAGGCCAACCAAGTGTCATTTAACCAAGAGCTTGTGTAGTAAAAGCTTGGGGTAGAACTTGTAAAATGTAGGCAGCTGGATGCTTTTTCAGTAGATGGCTGTTCAACGTAAGAATGTTTCAAACGAGCAGTCATCAACTGAAAAATGATTCAGTTGTGGTAGATAAAACATCGAACAGTAACACCTAGTCCCAACCTAATTATTTTTGTACATACAGGTATACTACGTAGACTTCTAATGCCGAAGATTTTCCTCGAATTTCTTGTTCATGTCGATAAATGATCAGCTTCAATGAAAAAGAGTCAAGACGGAATTGAGCCATCACTGAAATTTAGCCAGTAAAAGAACGAGGTCGTAAGAATCCACCTGGAAAGCTAAAATATGTTAAAAATTAGGTTCCTACTACCGAAAAAATGTTGGTACCCTTCACTAAATCAAACTCGGTCTGGTTTTTCTTACGTCAATTTCAATTTTTTTTTTTTTATAGAGAAAAAGGTTCAAAGGATATTACGATATTATTTTCCTGGGTATGAAAAAAAAACTTCGACGTCAGCCTGAAATCCTTGTAATATTTTCGCCCCTATTCAGCTCATGTGAGGTCGTAAAAAGACACAAGGGCGCCCGTGATGCCGAAGGGGGCATTAAAATGAGCCATTGTGGTGCCAGTCCTCCCTAACCGCCTCGATAAAGCTTCTAATCTGTGATGCAGGTTTTCGTCTGCTCTGCCCCCTTCGATTTGATAGACCCGGTTTACCCCTCTCGACGACGGTGATACCTGAGGCCAGTTTCTGCCTTCCCACGTCTTCTGGGGGGATAAATTCTTGGATTTTTGCTCATTTTTGATTACCGCATTTTCGAGCGGAATACCGATCAGGATCTTCTTCAGCCAAATAGTCTGCAGACTGGCGGGATGGGGCTAAATATATTGAAACCAGCCCGAGACGAAGATGAAAAACATCCAAAACGTTTTATAGAGTGGATATTAGTGATTGCATCCCAAAAACGCCGCAAAGTCCTTGTCACATGGGTTTATTATTCTACTGGACATACCTACAGAAATATTGCCGTTCATTTATTGTTTCATTCATGTGCAATAATTGAAATAGCTATTTTCGATGGTTTCCACCAGTTTTGGTCCCCAAAAACAGGAATTAGGCTCGGTTTTTCCTTTCAACAGATTATTTTTGATCATTGATGGTACAATTTAATTGTCTTGATTCACCTGTTGATACTACTTCTAGTGTTATTATACGAATGTATGGTGATTTCAGACAATTTCCCATGTTTTTGACTCATAAAAAAATGAATTTCGGGAGCTTAACCTTCGTTATAACCTCAATTCTTCACCCTTCGGTCAAAATCAACCAAATATTCGGTCTTCTCGCCCTAAAAAACATGGAAAACGATACCTCACAAGCTCATGTTCAATAAAACCTCAAAAATCCCTCGAAAGCCCCTATTTTTACACCCGTTTTTCACTCATAGCACCTCTGGGTATATTCCGATCGGGCTGCAAAGTTTCGGGTATACTCCGATCGGGCTGCAAAGTTTCGGAACCAACTAGGGCCCAAATGGAGCATGTGTGCGAAAGAACGAATTTTTTAGACCGAAAATGAAGCCTGTACACGTGATACGGCGGACGGACATTGCATTTTTGGAATCTACGCACCTTGAAACGTAAAAGAAAAAATGTTGAGGGGGTGTAATAAAAATTTTTTGCTGAGCGAATACATAAGTGTATTATTAACAGAATAAACCAAAATCACCGAATTGCTTACAGATAATTTATTATTTGCTTAATGTACGTAAAATTTTAAAATTTGTTTTTTGTACACCCGATCCGATTTGGATAGCTATTGAGAGTCAAACTGGTAACAACATAATATTATTCTAAATTATATTCATGCAATCAATCAAATAATTTATTCCCAGTAATACGGCTAGATTGGCTGTGTGGCAGGGGTTGAAGTGTCATGACTGTCGGTTTCATACGTGGGTGGTCCAAATTTTTGAATATTAATTATTATAATATTATTATTTGTGCATTATTAATTTAGCCATAATTTTCTACAATAAAATAAAATAAACTGCCTATCTGCTCAGCAACGAAAATCTACTGATATTTGAAGAAGAGGAATGAATATTAATGAAAATCAAAAATATGATCGATCTTCTTTTCCCAAATTATTTGCATGGTGGCCCTTGAATCACTGTGTGCAAAATCTAATGCCCTGAAATATTCAGCCGTCTGTAGGTGAAATACTCATTTCAACGCGACCGGAGCAACTTCTACATTCACTATGCGCTTTTACTATCGTAAAATTCGATCCGATAGAAATATCCCACGTACGATGTGCTGGTTTCGCTCATGTAGAATAATATTCTTTTGGCGATGAACTGCATCATGATGCAGTTAGGAAAGTGGTTGTTGGTTATTACAGAAGTTGTTACATCATGAAGATTTGTCCTCGACTCACGTTTTGTCGCTGATGGCAAACGTCCTATGATTCAGTCGCTATGAGGACACACAAAGCCCGACCTTACACAAATAATGGGCTCCTGAGAAAAACCCGTTGAAGGAAGATACGTCTCAGCGTGAAGGCTCGCACCCAACGCGCATACGCTGCATTCTTGATAATTATTCGCGACGGCTGAGGGTTAAACGTTCACGAGTAGTCAATTAATCTTCCCACAGGATACCAGAGATAATTAATGGCATAACCTTTTTATTATAATAAGTTGTTTCTTGAATCTTTCGGTTGGTAACTCATTGTGGAATCTCGATAATGATGACTGTGTGAGCTTCCCGTGGGATGATGGAGAGTTGAAAGATATAAACCAAATATATCTGATGATCTTCTAGCTGTGAACGTAGGAATTGGGTGTGTCTTTCTTGGTATACTACAGGTACTGTTACAGATTGAACTATCACTGGTGATTTTCATACACTGTGTCGATCAAAAGTGGGTGTGAACGGATTTTGTGCTGTATTTTGAAATTTCCTGCTTTATGAATAAATCTCATCAACAGCTTTTCAAATAGTTACAATATTACTTACTATGTCTTGTACATTCAAAGCTAAATACAGGGACGTAGACGACTGTTCGAAAAAAATACTCCTCCGTCATACCCAATATATCTCCCGTTTAGTGCCCGAACTATCTGTTCTGAGAGGTTATCTGCAAATACAGAGCAGAATGACGAAATGATACTTTCATAACAAAATTCTCATACCCACTGGAAGTCTGCAAACATTCTTTTTACAACGTAACACGTATTCACCCATAGGGACTTCGAGATCACTTCTGTTTCACGTACGCGTACATAAATTTCACAAATTTTGAGCTTCAGTGCAATCCATGGAAGTAGGAAGATAATCTTGATATGCGAACATTTAGGTAGTACCTAGGTACCTAAGTGTTCATTGCCAACGTTTAGGTAATTTGCCGCCCACTTTGCTTCCCCTGTCACTTTCTTTAGGAAGCTGGTTTTCTCTTTGAAGGGTTGGCGGAATGCTACCTAGAGGGTTCAGAAGAGCGGGAGGGAAAGGTTGCCTACCAAACAACAGTAATGAGCTGGTTTTATTCGTCGAAGCTTTCTGTTGCTAATTATGCATTTATCGAAATTCTGCTGATTGATTTGTCAATTGTTATCCATACTGATCATGCAAGCTTGCCGTTTTTTCCCCCAACACCATTAATAATTCAAAATTCCATGGTTTCAAAATTTAAAAAAAAATTGAAACTCAAAACTCAATGTTGGTTCCCTTCATCTATTTATTCTGAGTAAATCCCCGTTTTCAGATTGAAAAAATCTTTTTTGGAAGCTGAGAAAAGTTAGGAAAACTTTTGACGCGACGACAACACCATCTCTTATCACAGAATCACACTAGAGGCCCGTCCCCTTTAGCCTTAACTTCAAACTATTCCTTTCGGTTACCAATTTATTTGATGATTCATGAAGAGCAACGCTCCGAGATACCTACAAGCCCAAACCAACCAGGCATGTTATACAGTCCCTGCATTATTGCAGATGTGTTCTAAAAACCACCTACGAGTAACAAGTACTGCACTCTTACCAGTTGTGTGTCAATAATGGGTTCGTGTTGGTGTCAATAACCGGTCGAATGTCCAATTATTGACACCCCTTTTTACCCCGCTGTTGTTGACACCCAGACATGGACAGGTCGAACGTCTATTTACTGACACCCCTTTACAGGCCCCTTTAAATTGCCATAGCTTAAAGTAGGACTAGGTATCTAAACCTATTCAAAAATTCCTACTTTTTGTGATAAAAACCGTTATTGGTGGAGTTAGTGAGTTGAAGATGTACAGAATAAATTAATTTTCTTAAATACGGTGTCAATAATTGGTTCTTTCCTTGTGGATAGCTGAATCAAGCATGTCATTGGTCCCTTTCCCTGTCAATAACTGGTTCAACAATTGAATCATAAAACTTCGGCTCAAAAAATGAAGAAAAAAATTAGTATTTTGACAGAAATTATAAGTGAAATCTTTAGTGCAGACCTGAACCATTACGAAAAACTTTGATTCAAAACAGCACGTTAATAAATTTAAAAAAATCATCAGAAATCTGGTGTCATTCCTACTAACTGCTGAGGTTATTCGCATTCGGTGATTACTTCATACTTGCAATAATATAGGTTATTTGAAACTGGATTGATTTACACAAGTAAATGATAACTGGTACATCGATAACTAGTTAATTCATCCAGTTCCTCTATTGGAGTTTACAACTAAATGGAAACCACCATTTTTCCATGTGACAATTTGGAAATCGTTACAGCAGCAACTAAATTGATAAATTTTTGAGTGGGGTTGCGGATTAAGATTGACCTTTCTATTATATATAACCTGGTTTTAGGTGGTGGTTGTTGTCGTTAACATAACCTAACCTAACCCAACCTAACCTAACATAACCTAACCTAACCTAACCCAACCTAACCTAACCCAACCTAACCTAACCTAACCCAACCTAATCTAACCCAACCTAACCTAACATAACCCAACCTAACCTAACCTAGCACAACCCAACTTAACGTAACTTAACCTAACTCATCCTAACCTAACCTAACCTGGTATACCTATGGTCTTTGTTCTCTACCATCCATCAAGTACTGCTCACCTAAAAGCCAACACAATCGTCCAACTGTTACAGATACGAGACCTCCAACGGGATCAAAGCCAACGAAGAGGGAACCCCTCGTCAAGCGACAGACCCCGAAACGAACCAACCCATTCAGATCCTGGCCGCCACCGGAGGTTTCTCCTTCCAAGACGATCAGGGCCAGACCTACTCCATCACCTACACCGCTGACGAGAACGGATTCGTCCCCGTCGGAGCTCATCTCCCAACGCCACCTCCAATCCCACCAGAGATCCAGAGGGCTGTGGACTACCTCAGGTCTCTCCCGCCTACGACCGAAGGACCCAACGGACGCCGATAAACAAAGACTGGACGGAGCCACAGCCTCCCCACCGACCCTTCTACCATTTCTTAACGATTCCCGCTGTAGGTACACATATATAAATACACCTACTTGTAAAACCATCGATTTTAACTTTGTACATACAGCGTTGACATAAAAAAGCGCCACCTAATTTTTACGTGTTCATTTCATCCATCCATTGACCAAATTCCTATTCACTAAAATAGATAGTGGAAAGAGATTATCTATTTGAAAATCTCCTGGGAGAGATAGTCTCCCCCGGAAGACAGTCTTCCAATAGAGAGTTTTCGCAAAAGTTTGGCCACTAGGTCGTTGACAGACTAAGGATCTCCGGGCTAACGATCTAAGGGAAAAAACCCGGATGCTAACCTCTTAGATCGTGAAAAGATCTAAGGTCGAGAAAGTTAGGTCTTTGAACGATCTAAGCTGATTCGATGGGTGACGCTAACGTTAACGTTGAACTGTTCTTCTTGAACTGATCATATTCTCATCACTTGGAGATTTCAGTTTAAAAAGCTTTTTTTAGTTTTAATCTTTGCTAGTACAATTATACGGCTGTTCATAGACTAGCCAGGTACAATTAATTAAGATTTTCCAGTCTTAAAGGATCACAGAAACATTTCCTATTACTACCTTTCAAACGGAAAATAATGTATGGTTGCCCATAGACACGAGACAAATTAGCCAAAAAACTAAAGGTTTGTCTAATTAAAGTTATTCGGCAAAAATTAGTGGCTAATAGTTAGCCAGGTACAATTTATTGACATTTTCCAATCTTCAAGGATCACAGAAATATTTCCTAATACTGTTTTCAAAAAAATATAGATATGTAGGGTTTTTATACAGCAGAAAAACCGAAAATCGAGAGAAAAAAGACGCACGCTAACAGGTTCAGGTATACAAGACAAATAATCACAAATGCCATGGAAGAAGGCGATCCATGCGATGAGGTTTCCTAGTGCTAAGTCGTTTACCTAGACTGGTGGCATCCAACGTTGGCGAGCTAGTTAGGTCGTTCCCAACCAAACGTGCGCATGCGCAGTTCGCACTTTCCTTTGTACTGTAGGCCTTAGCCCGTCGACGGGCTAGTAGCCAAACCTTTGCGAAAATTCTCTGTCTCCGGGGTTCGTCTATTTTACAGAATAGCTCCAGTGACCTTGAGAAAGAGATATGGATCCTAATGCATGAAAATCCCATAGTATCCATGAAGTGCGAGATGTTTGTGCCCCCAGGAGTTCAATTCCTTAATAATGAACGCATTTCTTAGTAATACCTACTCAATGGGTACCTACCTACCTCAATCCATCATACTTCGACGTTTTTACTCACGAATCGGATAAAAGTTTAAATGAAATTGAAAAAAAGTCTCAATTATAAACAGAAAAAGTCGCATTAGGGGGCTTAATGCTGGTAATATATCTACACCTAATGAACGGCCACTCTTAGGTAGGTAGGTACCTACCTCAACCCGTACTTGGACGTTTTTACTCATGAATCAATAATATGTATATATTTTTAATGAAAATTGACTTACCTTTATGAAATGAAAAAAAACACACGATCAAAATTACCAATGTGGTTGCGGATGAACGAGGATATTACACGATTTATCACTGTCAAACTCAGAGGGGAGAAATAGACTCTATCTTTCGAGGAAAGACACCTAATTAGCTGTCTCTCTGAAAGAGATCGAAAATGCCAAGATGGCCGCCAACTCTCTCGTTTAAAAGTTACGGAATAACCCTGCCATGGATACTATAAAAATCTCTTCTGCCAAAAGATTTATTTATTTATTTATTTATTTATTTATAAACTTGCACAATAATAGAGCCCGAAGGCTCTCTCTTCCTTTTTGGCAAGAGAATACCTATTGACAATAATACAGAAAAATAATATCAGTCTTCAAATGGTTTGTGAAAGAAAAGAATTTATATTAACATAGTGGTTACCAAAGTAATGTAAAAAGAATGTGTGTTCTTTAATATTTGCTTAATAACATTTCTCGAAAATTCTTCTTGAACAAATCTATTGAAATATATTATCTATTGAATATTATCTATTGAAAAGAGAGAGTCGGACCAAAAAGAGATGTCTCTTTCGCTTGGTGAATTATAGGCCCCCTGTAGTTTTATTTTTATTTTTGAGGGGGGAAAATTACAATGTACACATGGTACACATTGTACACATGTATAAATGTGTACATTACATGTATACATTTACACATGGCACATTATGTATACATGGTAGTTATGAGCATCATAATTGTAAATCATTGTAAGCAGTAAGAATGAGCATTAAAAAATAAGAATACAGACGATTTTGAATAATAAAGAGTATTTAAGTATTTAAGAGTTTAAGTAAGTAGAATGAAGTATAATAAAGAGAGAGAGGAAGGATGAATGAGAAGGAAAACAGAAGGAACATGAAAGGAAAAATGAAAAAGAAATTAAGAGAGGAAGGAAGAAATGAACATGAAAGGAAGAAGTGAAAAAGAAATGAAGCGAGGAAGGATGAACGAGAAGGAAGGAAGAAATGAACAAGAAAGGAAGAAATGAAAAGTCCAAGAAAGATGGGAATAATGACAAGGGTCATACAAATTGAGATGAGTTAAGAAACTCGCTCACTCCGCTCCAGCGGCGGATTTACTACTGGGCCGACTGGGCCGCAAGGCTGAGGTTTTTTTTGGCTTTTTTAAATTAAGGATATAAATAAAAAATCTGGCTTACGATGCGCATACATATATATACAACGGCTAGTACATGTTATTTTGACATATAGGGTTTTGAACGAAAGAAATATGGTCATATATGGTATTATGTCCATCTGTAAATCTCGCGGTGTATTCACCAAGAGAGGAAAGTAAAAAAATTTATAATACCCAGGGGGCCGCTTACAGATACCCAGGGCCGCAACAAACCTAAATCCGGCGTATTCAGGGGCAAATCCGACACGCAAAGGCTGAAACCCACACGCCCTTGCTGATGAGGTCTCAGGAAATATGTTCAACATGTACTGAGGATACTTCTTAGATTTAACCTTGCGCATAAATAATAAAATTTGAGGTTTAAAATAATCTTGAAATGGTAAGCCTGTAATAATTATTGCTTCCGAGTCTGCAAGGCAGCGGAAGCTTTGTTTTCACTTTCGAAGTGAAAATTTTATTTGTGCTCCAAAATCAAAATTTCCACTTGCATTTTGCGTTTCAGGGCCTCCTGAACAAATAAAAAATTCAAATGAAAATGTCTTATGTAGGGAGATTTTCAGAAGGCTAGTAAATCGTGAAATTCAATGAACGCAGTTATAACTTGTAAAATGAGCGAGCGAAATTGTCAACAAATTTCAACGATTTTTGAAAAAGGGCGTCAAAACAGGGGCTTTAGCCGCTCTCTGCCCATAAGTGTGCATTGATTTCAAATTAATCTCAGTCTGTTTTATTTGGCTCATCTTGGTTTTGGTTTTCTGGGATGTTATAATATACCAATTAAATTCTGCTACCAGATATGCTCGGAATTTCCAGGCATGGAATGCAAACTGTGCCACTTCCAACCAGTGCTTCCTTATTCCTTATTTAACAGACTGACCATTCTGTCTGAACTAAGAACACTTTACGCCAGAAAATGCAAGCTGAATCCCCCCCCCCAACAAAGAGCAGGATTATCCCAACATGTGATTAAATAATAATAGTAACTGTTATCGCGTAATAGACATATTTCTGTCCATACGAAGAACATACAAACCACATAGCTGTGGAAACAAAACAAATAGTTCGGCGAGGCAGTTTGTGAAATCGTAACTGGACCGGACTGGATCGTTGTGGAATTCGTCCACTGGACGCGAATTCGCGCAATGAGGCGAAAACTTGGGAATTCGCCTCTTCGCCCCTTCACGCGAATTCGCATCCAGTGGAGTCCGAGATCGCAAGTTTTCGCCTCTTCGCGCGAACTTATCGGACGCGCGTCTTATCATACTTCAAGTTGTTTCGGTACTGACGTTTCCAACTATGCCATTTTTCTACAATGGAGTCCATAAAAGTAACGTTAGTCAAGAGCACCTTCTAAATACCAAAACTGAATGCCATATTATTCATACCTATCATTCATGCCATGTTATTTGTGCGATTAGAGGATTTGCAATAAAGAAGAGGAAAGGAGAAATATTGACTTTTTAAAAATATATCTATTTTTCCCTCTTTTCATTTTCTTCAATTTTTTATTTTAAATTTTTTGCCGAAAATCTGAAACAAGGCGCTTTACCTTTGAAATTTGCAACTAACCCCAAAATAGGTATTCGTTTAGATTTATGCAAAATAAAACATGCGGTTTTGGAACCAGCTTTCTGTGAAATGTATAAATATCACTGGAATTTTCAAATATTATTTTTTCTCTATATTCTTTTCAAATATATATTTATATTTTCTTCAAATAGATATTCCTCCAGGAAAAAAAAAATCACCAAACAAAATAACTGTACAAACAAGATAATTATGAAGAAGAAAAAAAACTGTAACAAAATTTATTAAATAGGTAGGTACCTACTACTTAACTGATGATGTTGTGTACACTATAATTTTATTAATAGAAATGTAAGTTATTTTATTTGGTTAACATTTTTAAATCATTTTCTTCAACTAGGTATTAAATCTTTTGCTTATTCGTCAACTGGAAGCGATTCCCTAAAACTTTTCCTGCTTTCTGGCATGAGAAGACAAAGTTGTTCGATTATTTCCGTCTTCTTATACTTAAGTGGAATACCACGCAAAGAGCACCTCATGTGGGCTCAACTACTATAAAAATCAAAGGAAGAACGCCTCGCTCATCTGACGATAAATGACTCGACCAACTAATTAAGCCAATGATCCCAAGGTAAAACGCCTCACCTCGATTTTCACCGACTTGAGGCGTTTTTCCTCAGAATCTAGGATTAGAATAAATTATTTGAAGTGTTTATGGTGCCGTACTGGAGTCGTTTAACCTTTGACTTGAACGAGATGAGGCGTTTTTCATTTTAACACCACAATTTTCCAGTTTTTCGGGTAAAAATTTCCACGATATCCAATTTGAAATTTCAGTTTTTGACTTCACCAATAGAAAGAGCATGTCAAAATTAGAGGGGATACGTGAAAACCCATTTTCGGAAATTTTTGAGATATGTCCTTTTGACGTCAGAATAAAGGGCCGTCTGGATCAAATGTCCAAGTTCATCGCGGGTTCGTGCGTCTGGAAACAAATTGGTTAGGTTTTCTTCGCCTTCGCCTGACTTAGCGTGAAGATGGCGCTTGCAATGGACGGGGTCTCATAACAAATATCGTGTTTAATAAAAGGCGAACTGTTCGCGCGAATTCGCGTCTTTCGCCTCTTCGCTTCTTCGCGCGAATTCGCGTCCAGTGGACGGGCAGCCCAAGGTAGGTGCCGAAAACGCAAATCTTCCCAAATTTCTTCAGTAGACATGGAATTAACTAATCTGTGTTATTTCTTCAGGAAAAACATGGGAGGAAGCGAAAAGCAGTGCTGAAAATGACCTCAAAGCACTAAACTTTTTTTACTTGGAACAAAACCTAAAATTAAATCACGACAAGACTAAATTCATTGCATTCTCACTCAGAGCCAGGGATATACCCAACCTTAAGACAATTAAATGTCATTATAAAGAAAGCTGTAACTCGATTCATTGTGACTGTCCTACGATTCAACAATGCAAAAACATGAAATACCTAGGTGTCCACGTTGATCAAACTATTTCTTGGGAGCTACATGCTGAGTCCGTAAACAAAAAACTTAGAAAACTGATACATTTATTTTTGGAAATTAAAAATATTATGAATAGCAAAACTAAAATAATGGTATATTGGCTCAAGCGCACCTGAACTATGGGATTGTAGCATGGGGAAATGCATATAAAAATTTAAAAAAATGTGAATTTGTTAAAAAATGTTTAACAAAAACTATTAATCAAAATACTGTTCAACAAGCCCTTCAGATACCCTACAGATGCACTTTTTAATGAAACAAAATTATTAACATTCAATGAGTTATTGTATAAAACAACGATAGCAATTGTATATAAATATCTATTAATGGGAAAATTTGTAAGAACTAAAAGCAACACAATATCAGATACTAAATTGAAAATAGCACTGCCAAGAAGATACCCAACAATGGGACTGAAATGTTACGACTACTCTGGAATTAAAAAATTCAACAGCTACGATTTTGAGGAAAGTTCACCCCAACTTAATTTAAATCAGTTCATATTAAAGATCAAAAAAATGTTTGCGAAATAAAAACTATATTTAAGTAATATTAATTAAATTAAGAAATAATAATAATGAAGATAAGGCAAAATATGATATTGCTGTAATAAGGTAAGGTTAGTTGCACTCCAACCCCAGCACAAGATTATATCTTAACGGGGTTGTAGCATTAAGGTTAAATATACCTGTATTATGTATTGCTTGTTGTAACTAATAAATGCAAATATATAAAAAAAAACCACAGTCATGCAGCATGGCTATAAGAGCGAATTTTCGAAGAAATAACCACGTTCCTTAATCTTCAAAGTGCTCCAGTTTGAGAACGGAATGAGATATCGCAATTCTGATTTCACCATCGTGTTCAGCGTACAAAAACCTTTAAAATGAGGTATCACTTGTCAGACTGTGACCCCCCCCCCCCCCAAAACTCCCCAAAACTCCCCCTTAGAGTGACCCGATTCTGCCCATCTACGAACTTAGCCTGTCGATTGCCAAGAAAGATTTTTCGTGCAAATTTGAACTTTTTATCTCAATTCTTTCGAGAGTTATCGTCTGGAATGACACATACATATATAAATATATAAGTAGTATCGGAATATTCATCCTGGCTCACCGACTTCAATCTCTGTTAAAAATGCTTCTGACTTCAATCTCTGTTACAACTGCTTTTGTGCTAAACTCTGTTAAAATGCTTTTCTGTTAAACCCCTGATAAAACTTTTCAACACAAAACATCAGAACACATTTTTTAACACAAAACATCAGAACCAGTGACTTTTTCATTTAGCGACTTAAATTCCTGGTAAAAATTTTCTAACACAAAACATCAAAACCAGTGACCTTTTTTCATTTGGGGGGGTTAGTTAAAAGAATGTATTCTATAATAAAAATGAATAAGGAACAGCTATTGAAAAAATTTAATTTTGAAAGCTCCACAAATAAACTCTCAGAACTGAAACTTGGAAAACCGTACAAGGTTCTAAGTTTTGAGTTCGTTAAAACGAAATACTCCCGGGAAAACTCTGAGAGTGTAATTGCCAATTTGGAAAATTTCAGAGTATTTTTACCTGAAAGATATGCGCTTACGTTTAAAAAATCCGAGTTTTTAGATTTACTCAAACGTGATGTTTGTTTGGTTTACACTGGAATGATTAAATCGAAAAATGGAAAAGACATGCACGACATCAAGTTTGTTTAATTATTAAGTTTAATAAAATAAAAAAAATGTTTTATTGGAATTTTTCCACTAAAACAATAATATTATACTAAGTTGTTAAAATATTTTAATTTAAGGCGTTCATTATTTTTTTTTCTAGTGAAAACATCAGAGGGAGCTAAATTTCGAAAATATCGACCCCTAAATAGTCCTAAATTTCGAAAATATCGACCCCTAGTCTAGACTATTAAAGGTGGACCCCTAGGGGTCCACCTTTAATTTGGACCCACCCTCTTTAAGGAATTGTGTTTTAAAAGAAAGAAAATAATAATAAAATATAAGATGAATAACAAAACCGTATTACCAACTGAAATTTACATGGAAATCCGAGATAGAATAACCCATCCGGTTGATCATATCAACTTTTGTCAAGCAACGAACATTTCAGTAAATATAGATTTTCTTTCTGATACTATTTCGTGGTACCCAAAAGTAACTGAAGAGACATTAAGAGAGTATGAAAACATTATCGATTGGGATTTAATTTCTTATATCAGAGAACTCTCTGAAGATTTCATAAGAGATTTTCGAGACAAGGTAAATTGGAAAAGTGTGTCACTTAAACAAATCCTATCAGAAAATTTCATCAGAGAATTTAAAGATAAAGTATATTGGGAATGTATTTCATGTAGCCAAACACTATCTGAAGACTTCATCAGAGAATTTCAAAACGAAGTTGATTGGGGTATAATTTCTTATAACAGAGAACTCTCTGAAAATTTTATTGAAGAGTTTCAAGATAAAGTAGATTGGAGATTGATCTCCAGGTATCATAATCTTACTGAAAATTTCATTCGAGAGTTTAAAGATAAAGTAGATTGGAGATCAATCTCCATGTTTCAAAATCTTACTGAAAATTTCATTCGAGAGTTTAAAGATAAAGTAGATTGGAAATTTATTTCATATAACCAAAAACTATCTGAAGACTTCATCAGAGAATTTCAAAACGAAGTTGATTGGGAATGGATTTCACTTAGAAGATATTGGAATGAGATTTACAATTGGCAAAATTTAAGTGAAGAATTCATTCGAGAGTTTCAAGATAGAGTGGTTTTAGATCAGTAAAAAAATAATAGTTTAGAATTGTTCGTTTTAATGGGGAATCCCCATTAAAACATATTTGAACAAGATGTAAGGACGTTCAGGAATGTGTACGGGACATGTTGCGCAATCTACCGTCTGTTCGGCGAACCAGTTGCATGGCTCAAGGACAACAGGGAGAGGCGTCCCGAGGATTTTATCAGTTATCTTTTAGACGTGGCCCGCTCTGCACACACAACGTTTCAACCTAAAGATTATTTGTGGTTAGCTATTGTTGAAGATTAAGGCTTTTATTTGGAACTTCAGAGTTACAAAACGTACCATAGTGAGTGTATAGTGAGTGTATTATGAGTGTATAGACTTTATTGAGGAAGTGGAAAGTTAGGAAGTTGCAAGAACTTTAATAACAGATGGAAACATTCAAGTGCTAGAATTTGTGTTGTTATAATCTTATTAAGGGTAGTATCATTTTAATACTACCCTTATTAAAGGTAGTATCATTTAGTGGCCAAAGTATCAATATTTGTACTTCCAATAACAGTTCTACGAGTGGAATCCATGTTAAAGATTACAGAATATAAAACATTTTTGGGAAACGAATTGAATCAGAAGGTCGTGTTCTCCCACCCCAAGCGCTCCTATAGGAGCGCCTGTTTATCTGAATGTAAAAGAGGACCGCGAGACGATGTGACGTGATTCTCCCCACCCAAAGCGCTCCTATAGGAGCGCCTGTTTATCTGAATGCAAAAGCGATCCTCGAGAACCGCGGGACGATGTGATGTGATTCTCCCCACCCAAAGCGCTCCTGCAGGAGCGCCTCGATCTACTAGTTATTCTTTTATGAAACTACTCGATGTAAAATAAAATGTTTATTATTGTTTATTGTTATTTCCTTTTCCAAAACTTAGACTTACAATAATTATACATTGGGTTTTTATAGGGAATCCCTATAAAACCTTTTTTTCTTACACATTTTTTATCTTGAATACTTTTAAACTCTGCTCTGAAGCTCCGATAATTCTGTGATTGATTCCAGTTTCATTTATAATGTAAATGAAAACTAGAGCTATTAAAAATATTATAATTACGAATATCTTATCGATACACAATGAAAGGTTCAAACAGAACATATTTATTGTAGGAAAATTTAAAATTTCGTGAGTTGTAATTCCTCGGGATAAAAAGTTCCTTGGACTTCCTCTCCACTTAAATCTTTAATTTTATAAGTAACTGGACTCGTTTCTAAAATCTCACTTATTTCAAAAATCTCTTTCGTCCAATTTGCTTTGTATTTGTTTGCAAAAGTTTTCTTTGATTTCGTAATTCTCACACGATTTCCAATTTTAAATTTCTTTTTTACATTTTTTCCACTCTTTTTAAATAAATATCTCAGAATTTCATTTTCGTTTCTCGCATCAACTTGAGCAGGTGTCATTCCAATGGATCGATGAACGTCTTGTTTGTTGTACTCATTAACTAATTCCTGTAAAATATCGACCCAATTTTTATTTCCATTCACCTCGAAACGAATTTTAATTTTTTGGTTCAAAGTTCTGTTAAATCTTTCGATGATTGCAGATTTTTCTAAATTTTCCGTGTGATACATTTTAATTTTATACTCGTCTAAAAGTTCTTTGAAAAGTCTATTTTCAAATTCTAAACCTTTGTCCGTGTGAAGGAGTTTAGGAGTAGAATGATTATGAGATTTTACATTTTCCAAAACTCCTTTGAAAGCTTTTGAAACTACCATTCCGTTTTTCTTTTTCAATGGAACTGACCAAACGTACTTTGAAAAAGTATCAATGATATTCAACATGTAACCGAACCCCTTGTTTTCATTCTCGTATTGTTTCATTATAATCAAGTCCGCGGCCCAAAGATCATCTTTTCCATGAGTAACAATTTTCCTTTTCTGAAATTTCTTTCTAACGGGTTTATGTAATTCCTTCGCAAATTCCAACTTTTCGTTTTCAGATAAATTTATAACTTCAGTTTCAGGAACTACGTTAGTTTCCTCATTCGGATTTTTTATGAATTTACTTTTATTAGTTTTACATTTCACACATTTAGCAGCAATTCTCCACCTTCCGTTCACGGTTTGTACAATTTCCACGTTTATATTTTTTGTTCGTTTTTTGCATTTATGGCAATAAATTTCATCCTCCATGTTTTATTTAAGGAAAATTTTTTTTTAATGGAGTAAACTCCATTAAAAATACACATTCGTACTTTAGTTGTAAAGGCGAATACAAGTCGAGAACATTTAAAAGAGTTTTGAAACTCTTAAAGAGGGGGGGCGATTCGCCCCCCCCTCTTTAACGTTAAAGTCGAATACAAGTCGAGAACATTTAAAAATTCCTTAAAGAGGGGGAGCAATTCGCTCCCCCTCTTTAACGTTAAAGGCAATACGGGGTTTTAAGCAAGTTCTTGTGTTATCGTATTTTTGACTGGATTGTAAACGAAGCTCGAACCACTGACTAAAACAACGTAGCACGTTGTTCCTTCTGAACCACCTGAAGGTGCTGCTACCGCTTTATTGAATTCTACGTGTAAAATGATGTTGCTTTTACCACCGGAAATACTTTTAGGTTGATCCGTTAAATCTATACTGAAAATCGGATAATCTCTGTTGAAAAATTCGGGTTCATGATACGGTAAATTGTCTTGAGAGTTTGTTAACTTTTTGTAATCTAAATACGCGGAATAAGCTAAACAAAAATCATTTTCATCGAAATCCAAATTGTAATTTTCCTCGGGATATCTTTTTCCACCGACTTCCAACCAGTAATTCCTAACATCTTTATGAACAAATTTAGCATTATCTTTCGTCTGATCATTGAGTACATCGGTTTGAAAAACTATGAAACACCAGAGAGGATTATAAACGTTTCTATAAATGTTAGTTACATCGAACATCAACGTTTTTCCGGAAACGTTTTTATGTTCTATGCATTGCCAACTTTTAAATTGAAGTTGATACGGAATGTTTTTCAAATCTGTAATCAAATTTACTTTAGATTCGTTATCGTATTCAATCACCGGAACTCTCAAAACGAAAGAAGTGATTTCTATTTTTCCATCATGTGGAAGCGGAGTTGCTGTGTCTTTTTTGTATCGAAATATCACGTTATCATCACTATTTCGAATAAAAGTTATTTCAAAACCTCCCTTGAATATTGGAACTGTTAAATCTTTGAAGAACCCAAGACCTAAATCACCCAAGTTACCATTCGCACTGAAATTTCCACCACCAATAGCTTTCGAGTTGAACCCCGAATTGATTACGTTTCCATTATAATTTTTTGGCCCTGAATGGCATACATAACCTTGAACCGTGCTTGCAATCCCCGGGTTTTCAATTTCATCGACTACGACATTATGTTTTTTCACTTCTATGTTGGAAAATAAGTTTGCAACGAAATTATCAACAAGTCTTACATCCTTGTTTTCACTTTTATATGGTTTCGTAGAATCGGTTGAAACACATTTACCAGAAATGTAATATTCTACATCTTTGCAAATAAATTCGTCATAGAGTTCTATTTTGAAAGTAGTCCTTTTGTTTTCGGCATTTAAATTCAAAGTCGATGAAGGATTGAAAGTTTGGAATTGTTTTCGTACAATACCATCTTGATATTTATCAAAAACCTTTTTAGATTGATGCATTCTTTTATTATAGTAAACATAATTTTTTTTTATTTAGGTACTATGAAAAAAAAAAAATTTTTTTTTTATTTAGGTACTATGAAAAAATTTTTTATTTAGGTACTATGAAAAAATTTTTTATTTAGGTACTATGAAAAAATTTTTTATGAGATTTTCTCATAAAAAAAAAACACAACTCACTGTATTCGTCTTTTCATCGGACCCGTCTGCCAGACGAGTCCGATGTATTTACTGTTAAAAAGCAGGAGCATACGGTTTTTGGTTTTCATAAATGTTGTTCATCTTATTTATTATACAAATTATTTACTTTTCAGCAACAAGTAAGCTTTAATATCGTCGAATTTAATCTGTTCGTTATTTCCCGTGGTTGTTGACAATTTTATCATTTTTATTTCTTTCAGTCCTTTTCTTAGTGGAATGAAAACTACTTTCTTTGGTTTTTCCGTGTAAACAGTATTAGGTGGCATTAGTTTCTCTATGAAAGAAACGTGTAATAACTCGTGTTCAACGTGCAAATGGGGATGTTCATCATGATTTGTAAAGCTATATTCCGTAATGTTACAATGCCATTCGACTATGTTGTCAGAAAAAACGAGTTGTTTCGGATTATTCTCTGATACGTAGTTGGTATTCTTTTTAAACAAATTATCGGAACCTAAACAATTTTTCAACTGAAATATATCGCAAAAATTCCCCTCATCCACAATCCTCATGTCCATGGGAAAGTATGCAGCAATTCTGTAAGAATCGTCTTTTAAATGCTCGAGATCGAATTTCAAACTATTCGGATTAACTTTCTGTATATCTTTTTGTATTTCTTTCACTTGAGCTTCAGAATACTTTTTCATAGTGTCTTTTTTCACTAACAAACTACTTTGAAAACTGGATAAAATACTAATCAACTTGGCTTTGAATGAACTCACATTGAACGTTCCATCGATTTTATATATTAGATCGTAAATTCCATCAGGAAAAGCAAATCTGTAAGCGAACTCGAAGTTTTTTATCTCAAAAGTTTTCCTAGTTGTAAACAACAAAGCCGACATGCCCAACTGATACTCTTTATTCGGATCGAGTGGAATCGGACTCTCAAACCTTAGTGTATCTCCTGAAATTTTTATAAACATTATTTATTATATAATAAATAAATAAAAAATGAATCCAAAATATAACAAAAGCTATATCATAAAACCTACACCGTTTGATCCGATTAGTATGAGAGATGGTTTACTACCACTTCCAATTAGGTGTTTAATAATTGGTACGAGTGGATGTGGAAAAACTACATTGTTGTACAACCTTATTACAGAACCATGGGGTATTCCCTTTGAAAACTTTTATGTTTTTTCTAAATCATTAGAACAAAAAGTTTATAAAGGCTTGAGAAAAGCTTACGAAAAACTAACTGATAAAATTGGAAAGGAAATTGCTCATTTCTATAGTAGCTGTGATGAATTAATCGGTCTAGATGAATGCCAACCGAACAGTTTGATAGTTTTCGATGATTGTGTGAATGAACAACAACAGCAAATTATAAAGGATTACTATGTAAGAGGTAGGCATAAAAACATTTCGTGCATTTATTTGACTCAATCCTATACTAAAGTTGATAAACAGTTGATTAGAAATAACGTGAATTTTCTTTGTATTTTTAAACAGAGCAATGCTTACATTAAAACAATTTATGATGAGTATGTAGGATCGGATTTTACTTTTGAACGGTTCAAAGAAATTTGTGGTGAATGTTGGAAGGATACATTTGGTTTTCTAACGATAGACGCAACACTAAAAAAAGAGAGTGGACGATACGGAAAGAATTTCCAGCTAGAAATAACTAAATAAGCATTAACCAAATGTGTATATAATAGATCTTGATCTATTATATTTTTTAACGCTTAACGCTCAACGCTTAACGCTTAACGCTTAACGCTTAACGCTTAACGCTTAACGCCTAACGCCTAACGTTCAACGCTTAACGTTCAACGCTTACCGTTCAACGTACGTTTAACGTACGTTCGGTGAATCGTTAAAAAAAAATATATTCTATAATAAATGATTGATGAAACATTAAAAAAATTAGATGCAAAATATAAAAATGCTTCAAAAGGCAAACCAAAAGACAAAAACCAAAAACTTCAAGAAACTGTCGAGAGTAAATCTGAAAAGATAGTTCGAAATACTTTTAGGAAACCTAAAGAAATGACTGTCAATGAAGCCAATAAAATTCGAGAAAAAGAACAAGAGTTGAGACGTGTTTTCCGAGAAGCAAGAGTAGATAAATTTAACGATAGAGAAACTCAGGAAAAGACGTTCGCACCCATCACTGAAAAATTAGTTGAATTGAAAAATGCAGTGAAACAAACTGATGAAGATATAAAGAAGTTGGAAATCGTACCATACACGCAACAGCCAATGACAAGTAGTTCTCCTAGAAAGAAAGTTGTAACTTTTGGACCAGCTAACACATTCGAAATAAATCCTACTGAAACCTACGATATTGCTGGCGAAACTATGGCTGAACCAGCTAGTAACGTTCTCTCCTCAATAGTAGACATGGTAGATCTAAATGAGTATCCATCCAGTAGTGTAGGGCCAAAAGGAATTGGTTCAATTGCGAGACTTTACATCAGACAGGGTGATAAACAATTTGGCATCTGGGGAAAAGAGGACAAAATTTACATCGGAGACAAACAAATTCGGGTAAATGAAGACGATCTCATAATTCAAAATGTAAAATATAGAGGAACTCACGGATTATGGTGTTTGTTAACTGATCCTCTAGGACCTGATCCTGATAAATACACTCAAGAGGATTTGAAAACTTACAAGAAAATTCTCATTCAAACGAATTCTTTATACCAAAAGAATGACCCAACTACGGGATTACCAAAGTCAAGTAAGGGGAAAAAGTACAGAGAGTTGATTGCTCCTATTTGGAAGGAATTGAAGGCAGGTAAATCGGGATCTGGATTGATCGAGTATACGGAAAATCCTGTGGAATATAAATACATCGATAATTTACAACAGTTGCAACAGCGTTTGTACTATTTGTACGCACAAGAACGAGCCGGTAATAACAATTTTCACAATGAAAAATTAGGGATTGTAAAGTTTATAAACGATCAGTTGGAAAAAAACTTAGATAATCCCAAAGGAATAGAATATCTGTTGAAAGTTGTCAACAGTTTACCGAAAGGAATCATCAAGAACGGATCTGGAGTTTTAAATACATTGTTGAACAAACTTGATGGTTTCGCACCCGAAATGCATTTACCTGGATACAACTACTGCGGTCCATTTACAAAACTAGATAAACGATTGAAAAGAGGAGATCCGGGAATTAATAAATTGGACGAAGGCTGTAAGCAACACGATATATCTTACAGAGATCATACAGACACCAAAGAAAGACATGTGGCAGATAAAGCACTAGAGGAAGTAGCAAAAGAAAGAATGCACTCGAGTGATGCGAGTTGGAAAGAAAAAGCTGGTGCAACTGCAGTGAGAGTTGCAATGAGGAGTAAACGATTCTTTGGTATGGGAGTTCGTTATTAAAAAAAATTTTTTACTATAATAAATAACTATGATCATGAAAAAGATAGATTTAACCGAAAATCAAATAGCCAAAATACAAGCCGCTTACAAAAAGCGTAGAAGTGTTACAATTCTTTTTACAGCGAAACAAATTTCGGGAAACGGAAAACATAAAATCAGTCTGTGGGAAACTCAATCGAAAGCATTTGAAAAAGCTAAAGAAAAAAAGAAAGGAATTACGTTAACTTTGGATTACGAACAACTACATTTGAATCACACGGGTGGATTCCTACCACTGATATTTGCAGGAATAGGAGCACTTGGAGCGTTATTAGGTGGAGGTGCAGCAGTAGCAAATTCAGTAATAGACTCGAAACATAAAGCCGCTGAAGAAGCCGAAATAAAACGTCATAATCTCGAGATGGAAAAACTAGCTAAAAATGCAAAAAGTCTAAGTATTGGGGCCGGTTTAAAAAAAAGAAAAAAACGGAAAACTACCAACCCTTGAGTAATTTAGATTTAACTCGTTTCGTGAAAATTTTTAAAATAAAACATTTCCGAGGTGTTTTCATGAAGGATGAACTCCCCGATCGATCCGAACACGTTGAATGTGGAATTATTAATTTGGAAAATTCTTATCAAAATGGTAGTCACTGGACTTGTTATTTTAAAAAATCTGAAAAAGAAAAGTATTATTTCGATTCCTATGGAAACGCATCACCCCCTAAGGAGTTGGTAAAATACTTGGGAAAAAAAAAAATTAAATACAATTCCGAACAAATTCAAAAGTATAACGATCCTCCAATTTGCGGTCATCTGTCTTTGATAGTGTTAAAAGAACTTTCAAACGGAAAAGATTATGAAACTGTTTTAAAAACATGCAAAGAGACATTGAATTCTGAAAAAACTTGGTCTTAGTATAATATTGTTGTTTTAATGGAAAATTTCCATTAAAACGTTTTTATGAGGGGTAAGTTAAAAGGATCTCTCCAATAATAGACAAAAGAAAAAGGTGGCGTCGATTCGACGCCACCTTTAAGAATTCAAAAAAATGAGGGGTTAGTTAAAAGAATCTCTTTTCTAATAAAAATGAATGATTCGAAAAATTATATATCCTATAATAAAATGTATGATACGAGAAGGCATTGTGAAAAGTGCAATGTTAGCACTACTTATAAAAATTGGGCTAGACACCTAAAGTCTAAGCGCCATGGAAAAAACGACCCGGACCGGACAATGACTATCAGAATTAGAAAAGCGAAACCTGTATTTGTAAATCCGAGGAAATTGCACAAAGTATTTAATTTTAATGAAAAAGTATTTGAAAAAAGCAAAGAACCTAGAAAAACAAAATCTGTATTTGTAATACCGAGGAAATTGCACAAAGTATTTAATTTTAGTGAAAAAGTATTTGAAAAAAACAAAGAACCGAAAACGGAAGTTGTTGAAAAGGAAACTGCATTTGAATCTAGATTAGTGACTTACAACATTAAAAATACGAAAGGATTTAAAGATGCTTCCAAATTTCTGAACAGTATTGAAAGAACCGCAACAGGTTTAATCAAATGGAAACTTAGAGAAATGAAACTAAAAGTTAATGTAGTTTTAATCGCAGAATTTAAAAAAGGAACTAACAAAAATAACATGGAGTATCAGGAACTCAATTTCAAAACTAAAAACGTAATAATATTGCAGTCGGCAGAAGTTGCAAACTGTTACGATGAAATGAAACAGAAAATTCTAAATGAAATGGAAACGTTCGAAATTAAAGGATCTAATTGGCGACTTCATAAGATCAAGCATTTGGAACTTAACGTTAACAAGTACATTCCTTTGAGAGGATCATCTTACATTGAACTCCCTAAGTTTCTACAAAGTAGGAAAGCAATTATAAATGTGAAAAATGACGATAATAAATGTTTCCTTTGGTCTGTTCTTTCAGCTTTACATCCAGCTGATAAAAATTCTGATAGAATAGGAAAGTACATAACATGGGAACATGAGTTTGACGAAGCGTTGAAAGATATCAGTTTTCCTATGAAACTTACAGACGTAAAAAAGTTTGAGAAAAGAACTGGGATTTCCATTAATGTTTACTGTTTGAATGAAAAAAATACTATAGTTCCCTTGGAAATAACGAAAGAGGAAAAGGAAAAACACGTTGACTTGTTGTACTTGAAAAACGAGAAAACTGAACATTACTGCTGGATCAAAGATCTATGGAAACTGGTAGGCCATAGTCAGCTAACAAAGGATCACAAGAGAAGGTATTTATGTAAAATGTGTTTAAATAGCTTTGGAACTCAGGTCAAATTAAACGACCATAAAGAATATTGTGGAGCTCATAAAGCTGTTAAAGTAGAATTACCAGAACCTTATGATAATGTTTTACAATTTGAAAATTATAAACGCTCCATGAAAGTTCCATTCGTTATCTACTCGGACTTTGAAAGTTTGCTTAGAAAACTTCAAACTGTTATAGCTGAAGAGAAATGCAAAACACCCGTTAAAAACTCTAGAAAATTTATCATAAAATCAATCAGAACTAGATTAAGAAGGGTTACTAATAAAATACACAAACACGAAGCTAGCAGTTTTTCATATTACATAAAGTATTCCAACGGATATTATAAGCCCCCAGTCGAATATTCTGGTTCGGATTCTCCAAAAGTATTTTATCAGAAACTGAAAGAGGAAGTTTTACACATTGCTAAGGAATATTACGATAAAAATGTACCCATGAAACCATTGACTGACCAACAGGAACAGGAATTCAAAAATGTAAAAACTTGTCACATTTGCGAGAGAGGTTTTAACGAATTGCCTCCAATGTTAGAAAAGGAACTCGAGGTGAAGGAAAAAGCTTTGGTCTACTTTCACATGCAAGGAGATGAAAGTAATGCAAAACAAATACAAACGGAATTGAAGGATCTGAAACAAAATATCGATATGAACAAAAGACGTGTGGCTGACCATGACCATTTGTCAGGAGAATTTAGAGGTGCTGCCCATTCTCTGTGTAATTTGGAGTACCAATGCCCGAGATTCGTACCAGTATTTTTCCACAACCTAGCTGGTTACGATGCCCACCTATTCGCGAAACAACTCGGAGAGGATGAAGGGGAAATACGGTTGATTCCAAACACCGAGGAAAAGTACATTTCATTCTCAAAGATTCTCAGGTACGACTCTGGAAATTTTGATAAGAAAGGAAACCCAGTAATGAATAAAATTGAAATAAGATTCTTAGATTCGTACAAATTTCTAGCAAGCTCTTTGGAAAAACTAGTAGGAAATTTAACTAAAGATCAATTTAAGGAATTAGAGAAACATTTTGGAACAGAGAACTTGGAACTGATGACAAGGAAACTAGCTTACCCATATGAGTACATGGATAGGCCGGAAAGGTACGATGAAACCTGTTTACCACCTATAGAGAAATTTTACAGCAGCTTAAACAAACAAGGAGTAAAAGAGTCCGAGTACAGAAATGCGCAGGAGATTTGGGATAGATTTGGAATAAAAAACATGAGAGAATTCACTATGCATTACAACAAATGCGATGTCTTACAGCTTGCAGATGTAATGGAAAACTTTAGAGATATTTCCCTTAAAACTTACAAACTGGATCCAGCATTTTATTACACGACACCTGGATTTGCATGGGATTGTATGTTGAAAATGACAAAAGTGAAATTGGAATTGTTGACTGATTACAATAAAATTCTAATGACAGAAAAAGGAATTCGAGGAGGTATATCGCAATGTAGTAACAGACACGCGAAAGCAAACAACAAGTACATGGTTGATAAATATGACCCAACTAAACCTTCCAACTATATAATGTACCTTGACGCAAACAACTTGTACGGATGGGCTATGTCTCAGTACATGCCATACGGAGGTTTTAAATGGGTAGAGAACTTGGAAAATTTAGATGTTGAAAATATAAGTGATGAGTCTCCTAAAGGTTATTTTCTGGAAGTTGACTTGGAATATCCTAAGAAACTGCACGATTTACACTCAGATCTACCACTTGCACCGGAAAACAGGATTGGAAATACAAAATTACCTAAATTAATGACAACTTTGTACGACAAAGATAAATACGTTTTACACTACAGGAATTTGAAACAGTGTCTGAGCATGGGAATGAAACTAAAGAAAGTACACAGAGCACTGAAGTTTGATCAATCGGATTGGTTGAAAGTGTACATTGACTTCAACACGGAACTGAGAACGAAAGCGAAAAATGATTTTGAAAAGGACTTTTTTAAATTGATGAACAACAGTGTATTCGGAAAAACGATGGAAAATATCAGGGGAAGAGTCGATATTAAATTATGTTCAAATGGAAAGAAACTGGAATCGTTGATAGCAAAACCCACTTTTGATCGTAGAACGATATTCACGGAAAACTTAGCAGCAGTTCACATGAAAAAGACCAAAATTCTTTTCAACAAACCCATCTACATTGGCATGAGCATTCTGGAAATTTCTAAAACTCTAATGTACGACTTTTATTATAACACAATTAAAAAACAATACGGAGAAAATGTCAAATTAATGTACTGTGACACGGACAGTCTGATCATGGACATAAAGATTGAGGATGTTTACGCAGACATTAAAAACATCATTCTCGATCAATTTGATACATCCGATTATCCGAAAGAAAATGTGTATGGAATTCCACAGGTGAACAAGAAAGTACTTGGAAAATTCAAAGATGAAATGAACGGAAAAGTAATGGAGGAATTTGTCGGACTAAGATCGAAACTTTACGCGCACAAAACGTTCGAGAATCAAAAAGAAACAAAGAAAGCTAAAGGTGTTAAGAAAAATGTTGTTGAACAGGACATTAAATTCAATGATTTCAAGGAATGTCTGTTGACCAAGAAACCAATCTACAAAACACAAATGATGTTCAGATCAAACAAGCATGATATTTATACTATTGAACAGAACAAGAAAGCGCTTAGTGCCTACGATGATAAAAGGTATATTCTAGAAAATGGTATGGATACTCTTGCTTGGGGACATCATACAATTGGAATAGAAAAAGAAAAGTTCGTAGATCATTTGAAGGAACTTACGAAAACACAAAACGAGAAAGAAAATGGAAAATGAAATAGACGACCAGGTAGGACTAAATTATAATTTTTATAGGAGATCCCCTATAAAAACGATTTTTTCTTAAAATTATAGGTGTAACTCTAATAACTAATATATATATGTGTCTCTCCCATTGTACACTAAACAAACATCACGTTCGAGTAGATATAAGAAATCGGATTTTTCAAAAGTGAGTGCATATCTTTCAGGTAAAAATACTCTAAATTCTCCCAAGTTGGCAATTACACTCTCAGAGTTTTCCCGGGAGTATTTCGTTTTAACGAACTCAAAACTTAGAACCTTGTACGGTTTTCCAAGTTTCAGTTCTGAGAGTTTATTTGTGGAGCTTTCAAAATTAAATTTTTTCAATAGCTGTTCCTTATTCATTTTTATTATAGAATACATTCTTTTAACTAACCCCCCCAAATGAAAAAAGGTCACTGGTTTTGATGTTTTGTGTTAGAAAATTTTTACCAGGAATTTAAGTCGCTAAATGAAAAAGTCACTGGTTCTGATGTTTTGTGTTAAAAAATGTGTTCTGATGTTTTGTGTTGAAAAGTTTTATCAGGGGTTTAACAGAAAAGCATTTTAACAGAGTTTAGCACAAAAGCAGTTGTAACAGAGATTGAAGTCAGAAGCATTTTTAACAGAGATTGAAGTCGGTGAGCCAGGATGAATATTCCGATACTACTTATATATATATATATATATATATATAATTTTTGGTGTCTTTCGGCAGTGAATTCAGGATGGTCTGAAACGGATTTTGGTATAAAAATCTTTCGGAAATTCGAGTTTTAAAAATTTTGGACCGAGAACAATAGCTTCCTTTTATTCGAAAATTCGCTAAAAACAAAAAATTTGATATTCAACTGTGACAGAAACGTACGGGTGGAGAAACCTGAAACATTCGATTTTAATGCTGTCAAATTTTGCGAAGGATACGAAGACGGCTTGTCCGTCCAAGTTCTTCTGACGCAAACGAAAGAGAACATCGGGAAAGTGGAAGATCTAGTGAGGGAGTCAATAAACTCGCTGGTATCAAGGACGCGAATCGAGAGGAACATTGCTGGACTTCATTCCCCCCTTGTCGGGCTCCAGAAAACGTGTTTAAATATGCGGAGGGGATTTCGCCGGACAGATAATTGTCTGGAAACAGGTTGGTACTTGGAACTCGCAGGGCACTTGGTAGAACGACAAAAGTCAAACAGACGTTTATCATACCAATCATTGCCTGTAGGGGACGTTGGCAATGGCAAGGTTATACGGGACGGCTGATGCCTAATGATGATGAGCAACCTGGGTAAACTGTTTCTCCTTACAGTTTGGGATCCACCTCACCACTCGTATTCAAATAGCACTCATTGATAAGAATCTTTCTTTGAATATCATATTGACATGTCCAAATTCGAAAAGTCTAATGAACAATCCAGAGAAAAACGGAGTTATTGAAAAAATAGTCTATTTCCACTAATACACGAAAAAACGCTGCAAAGTCCTTGTCACATGGGTTTATTATTCTATTGGAGTTCTACAGATTTTTGTTGGCTGTTAAATGTATTGTTTCTTTCATGTGGAATGATTGAAATAGCTATTTCTGATGATTTCCACCAATTTTGGCCCCCAAAACATGAAATAGGTACGCTTTTTTTTTCTTTTGGTTTATTATTTTCAATAATGAACCATTGGAATCGAGCATGAAAAAAAAAATTCTTACCCCCCCTCAAAATTTGATGGTTTACGTTTCAAGATATGTAGAATCCAAAACTGCAATAAAAATATTTCTGTCTGTCCGCCGTACGCCGTACGCCGTACGGGCCACTTTTCTTAGTTACCATGAAAAAAAATTGATGAAATTCGGGTTATAGGTTCCGTTCGGCGTCTAGTTGGTCCTCGAAGCTCGACGTTACTGTGAGTCATCTCTAAGGGGTTCAAAATAGGGGTTGAAATTTTCAAAACGCCTATACAATTTTTTTACGTAAATATTTTTACGGTTTTAAATAGTTCTTGAACTTGCGAGTTTTTTAAGACCATCCGGAGCATCGTACGTCCAGCCGTTCGTTCACAGTAAGGCCCCGAAGTTTGCACCAACAGGCATTTTCGACTCCAGTGTGAATGAAATTGTATACAATCCAAACCAAATCTCGTAACCAGAGACGCGCCCACAATAGGAATTTGTGAATACGGCCAATCATTGGTAGGGATCACCTGATTATATTGGCGGAGTATGAAGTCGAGTTGGTTGTTCAGTGATATTATTTAATTTGAAAAATGATGGCTCTATTGGAGTTTGTTGGTAGGTAGTGAAACTTGAACAAACGTTGAAGTATTATTGATGGGTAAATTATTACTACGGTAAATCATTACTCAACGGTAAATTATTACACAACGGTTCATTATACCATATACGTAGAAGGGGCTGGAGTTTGTTGGTAGGTACTTTTGCAACTTTTTTCACTCCTCATCAACAATTTCTTTTCAGAACTTCATTATGTGTGTTTCTTTTTGTTAGGTACTGTTTGTCATCGGCAGAATTACCTAATTAACCTATTAACCTATCTACAAAGATATAACTGGGCAGCTCAGGTTAAAGGAATTATGTATGATATTGGGTTTGGGGGAGTCTGGGATAGACTAGACCACAAAGAATTGAGGGAAAAGCGGAAATCCATGGTTGGTTCTTACAGGACTAAATTATTTTATGATGACCTGGGCAGGATGTACAACTCTACCTATAACGCATTGTATAAAAGATTATGGTTTACTCCCAATAACCCAGAGAGATACTTGAACTCAGATGCGCCTGTGTTGGAGAAAAGGATCCTTGCGCAGCTCAGGTTAGCCGGTTTTTTCACTCCTCATCAACAATTTCTTTTCAGAACTTCATTATGTGTGTTTCTTTTTGTTAGGTAATGTTTTTCATCGGCAGAATTATTTTAGCAACATTTAACTCGTGATTTAGGTAGGTACCTAGTAACGAGTACGGGGTTAGGTACTAACCTACGGAGGGTCTGCGATCTACATAATACGTATAGAATAGTACATATCATATTATATAGACGGGTTATCTATACATAGAGCTGTGATCTGTAACGGAAGGGTATTCTATACAAAATAATAAACCGTTGTGCAGGGATTTGCAGCGTTTTTTTTTTAAGATCATCTTTGATCATTGGTAGTGGCATTTAATGGTCTTGATTCACCTGTTTACACTTTCTCTAGTGTTATTCTACAAATTGATGGTCATTTCAGACAATTTCCCAGGTTTTTAACTCATAAAAAACCAATTTTGGGAGCTGAACCTTTGATAAAACCTCAATTTCCGCGTCTTTCGTCAAAATTGACATCGTATTCGGTCTTCTCGTCCCAAAAACCATGGAAAACGATACCTCAAAAGCTCATGTTACTAACATGTTACTAAAACACAAAAAGTACCTATTTTTATACACATTTTCACTCATAACACCCCTGGATACATTCCGATCGGGCTGAAAAGTTTCGGGACACAACTAAGGCCGAAATGGAGCATGTGTGCGAAAGAACGAATTTTTTAGACCGAAAATGAAGCCTGTACACGTGATACGGCGGACGGACATTGCATTTTTGGAATCTACGCACCTTGAAACGGAAAAGAAAAAATTTTGAGGGGGTGTTATAAATTTTTTGCTGAGCGAATACATAGGTGTATTATTCACAGAATAATAAACCAAAAGAGACTTCCTAAGGTGAAATGCACGTAATTATCTCATTACAAAATGAGCGATGATAATAATTACAGGAGATGAGTGGCGTTTAGACTCTCAAATTATATTAAAAGAAAGAAATAAAAGAAAAAGACCATCCTTGTTGAAATGCGAAGGCTCTTCCAGGACTGGCACACATAAAAGATTACAGGTTTAGGTGTCGAACGTAAGTCATTATTTGTCGAATCCTCCACTCATCTTGTTGGCACCCGCTCGGCAATCCGCCAGTCGCGGGAAATCGAATAGAAACGACAAATCAGTAACGCAGAAATGAGCCACCGTGGAAGGGCATTTGTATTTTGAGACTCAGAAACGACTTCAGCGAAGGGAACCGGTTTATTTACGGTTGAGGGTCGAGCGTGCGAACTCGTAAATTTGACAACTTCTTTCCCTTGGCCAGGCAAGATGTAATTTCTTGAAAATTGTGTAAGAATATCACACTTGATGAGACGAGTACCTCAAATAAGTGCGGCCGGAGGATGTGATACGTAAAAGTAACCTGGTTGTCGAGTGGGAACAAAATGGTACCCATCACTACAATATTTGAGAAATACGTACCTACTAATGAATATTATAATTCTTTCTAGTGTAACATCAAGCTTATAATTTTTTCCAAAAATACGAAGCAATGTTTAGGGAAGTAAGAGTTCCATTTTAAACTAAAACATGTGGTACTGAGTTCATTTTAAACTAAACTTGTGTTCATTTTAAAGAGTCAATTTTAAACTAAAAAAGTCTTGAGAAATCCATGGACATGGCTCGGCCTTGCTCCTATGAGTAGAATTAGTTGACCGTGTTCATAATAGGTGGGTATATTGTAGAATATGGAATATTTTCTAGGATTGTTCAAAAGAGAGGATTTTGGTTTATTATTTTCAATAATGAACCATTGGAATCGAGCATGAAAAAAAAAATTCTTACCCCCCCTCAAAATTTGATGGTTTACGTTTCAAGGTATGTAGAATCCAAAACTGCAATAAAAATATTTCTGTCTGTCCGCCGTACGCCGTACGCCGTACGGGCCACTTTTCTTAGTTACCATGAAAAAAAATTGATGAAATTCGGGTTATAGGTTCCGTTCGGGGTCTAGTTGGTCCTCGAAGCTCGACGTTACTGTCAGTCATCTCTAAGGGGTTCAAAATAGGGGTTGAAATTTTCAAAACGCCTATACCATTTTTTTACGTAAATATTTTTACGGTTTTAAATAATTCTTGAACTTGCGAGTTTTTTAAGACCATCCGGAGCATCGTACGTCCAGCCGTTCGTTCACAGTAAGGCCCCGAAGTTTGCACCGACAGGCATTTTCGACTCCAGTGTGAATGAAATTGTATACAATCCAAACCAAATCTCGTAACCAGAGACGCGCCCACAATAGGAATTTGTGAATACGGCCAATCATTGGTAGGGATCACCTGATTATATTGGCGGAGTATGAAGTCGAGTTGGTTGTTCTGTGATATTATTTAATTTGAAAAATGATGGCTCTATTGGAGTTTGTTGGTAGGTAGTGAAACTTGAACAAACGTTGAAGTATTATTGATGGGTAAATTATTACTACGGTAAATCATTACTCAACGGTAAATTATTACACAACGGTTCATTATACCATCTACGTAGAAGGGGCTGGAGTTTGTTGGTAGGTACTTTTGCAACTTTTTTCACTCTTCATCAACAATTTCTTTTCAGAACTTCATTATGCGTGTTTCTTTTTGTTAGGTACTGTTTGTCATCGGCAGAATTATTTTAGCAACATTTAACTCGTGATTTAGGTAGGTACCTAGTAACGAGTACGGGGTTAGGTACTAACCTACGGAGTGTCTGCGATCTACATAATATGCATATAATAGAATAGTACATATCATATTATATAGACGGGTTATCTATACATAGAGCTGTGATCTGTAACAGAAGGGTATTCTATACAAAATAATAAACCGTTGTGCAGGGATTTGCAGCGTTTTATTACAGTTTTGGATTCTACATACCTTGAAACGTAAACCATCAAATTTTTAGGGGGGGTAAGAATTTTTTTTTCACGCTCGATTCCAATGGTTCATTATTGAAAATAATAAACCAATATTTTTGTCTGTCCGCCGTACGCCGTACGGGCCACTTTTCTTAGTTATCATGTAAAAAAATTGATGAAATTCGGGTTATAGGTTCCGTTCGGGGTCTAGTTGGTCCTCGAAGCTCGACGTTACTGTGAGTCATCTCTAAGGGGTTCAAAATAGGGGTTGAAATTTTCAAAACGCCTATACCATTTTTTTTACGTGTTTTACCAGTTTTTTAAGACCATCCGGAGCATCGTACGTCCAGCCGTTCGTTCACAGTAAGGCCCCGAAGTTTGCACCGACAGGCATTTTCGACTCCAGTGTGAATGAAATTGTATACAATTCAAACCAAATCTCGTCACCAGGGGATTTTATTGGTGGGGTACCTAAGAGGTCGAGTTGGTTGTTCTGTGATATTATTTCATTTGAAAAATGATGTGCGTTTATTTTTGTTAGGTACTGTTTGCAATCGACAGAATTATTTTAGCAACATTTAACTCGTGATTTAGGTAGGTACCTAGTAACGAGTACGGAGTTAGGTACTAACCTACGGAGGGTCTGCGATCCGGCTGGATTTTGTTGATAGGTACTTTTGCAACTTGAACAACCGTTGAAGTATTATTGATGGGCAAATTATTACATAATGGCAAATTATTACACCACGGAAAATTATTACACAACGGCTCATCTACACAGAAGGGGCTGGATTTTGTTGATCGGTACTTTTGCAACTTGAACAACCGTTGAAGTATTATTGATGGGCAAGTTATTACACAACGATTCATTACAGGTATTGACCACAGAAAACAGTGATCTATGCATAAGGGGCATCCATTTCACTCCTCATCAACAATTTTCCTTCAGAACTTCATTATTTGCGTTTCTTTTTGCCGTTTTAGTTACTGTTTGTCATCGGCTGTATTATTTTAGCAACATTTAACTCGTGATTTAGGTAGGTACCTAGTAACGAGTACGGGGTTAGGTACTAACCGACGGAGGGTCTGTGATCTACATAATATGTATATAATAGAATAGTACATATCATATTATATAGACGGGTTATCTATACATAGAGCTGTGATCTGTAACGGAAGGGTATTCTATACAAAATAATAAACCGTTGTGCAGGGATTTGCAGCGTTGAATTGAAATTCAGAACGATGTTCTGAAAAAAAATGTTGATGTGAGGTGAAATAGATGCCCCTTATGCATAGATCACTGTTTTCTGTGGTCAGTACCTACCCTCATAGTCAAGTATAATGAACCGTTGTGTAATAACTTGCCCATCAATAATACTTCAACGTTTGTTCAAGTTTCAGAAGTATCTACCAACAAAATCCAATAGTCCATCACTTATCAAATGAAATAACATCGCAGAACAACCAACTCGACTTCATACAGGCATCCTTTATTATAATCAGGTGCTCCCTAGTGATGATATCCGGGCCGGATTTATACCGTTTGATTCACGATCGTGTTGACGAAGATTTTTGGTGCACACGAACGGCTGGACGTACAATGCTCCGGGTGGTCTCAAAAAATTGTTTAGCTCAAGACAAATTTAATAACGTAAAAAAAACCATACCCTTCAATCGAAAGTTTTCGAGATACGGCGTTCTGAAAATTTCAACCCCTATTTTGAACCCCTTAGAGATGACTGACAGTAAGGCCGAGCTTCGAGGACCAACTAGACCCCGAACGGAACCTATAACCCGAATTTCACCAATTTTTATTCATGGTAACTAAGAAAAGTGGCCCGTACGGCGTACGGCGGACAGACAGAAATTTTTTTAATTGTATTTTCGGATTCTACATACCTTGAAACGTAAATCATCAAATTTTGAGGAGGGGGTTAGATTTTTTTTCTTTTCATGCTCGATTTCAGTGGTTCATTACTGAAAATAATAAACCAAAAGGAATCATTCCCCGTCATCTCCACCAATGGTACCAGGACATTCCATCGTCGTCGGACAAATCGGTGAAGGACCGAGCTCCAGGCCCTTCAGCGTCTGACGTAGAAGAGTCATGAAGTTCTAAAAGTTACCAATTTTGTGTTTTTACTTGATTTTAATTAATTTTATAATTATTCAATTATTTTAAAATACAATAGTGAACAAGTACAACGGCTTGCCTTCATCGTTCAGGTAAAAATGAATAAGTCACAATTGGAGCGATGAGAGGATTAAAAAACAACTATTGCCATGATCTCTCAGTTCTGTAACATCAAAATGGGAATAATATCAATCTAACGGGGAAAATAGATCGATTATGATTCAATATTCATCGATTTATAGAATTTAAAAGGGGTGAACAAGTACATGCTCTAGGTGAGAGTTGTTGAGGTAAAAGCTCTTTTTGTACTTAATTCAATAAAATTGCAAGTTCAGCTTAGTTTTTGAATCCCACTCCTTTGAATAATTGAACCTGAATTGACATAGAACAGTTTTATAAAAACATATTTCAAGATAAATCAAACACATGGCCACAGCTGACGCTTCTAAGTTTGTGAAACTGTGGTCAGCTGCCCTGTAAAATCTTCGAAATGCACTTGCCACGACATTTTCGATTTTCACGACGTTAATTATGAATCATATGGGATAATAAGACACCCCAAATCAACTACGCGATTATTCTGACGATGGAATCACGATCGTCGAATAAATGCTGAACTGCATGTTCCACAAAAATCGTTTTAGTACGGTTGTAACCGCCGTGAAGCCTTCTTTCCGACAGCAACCCATCTTATTGTTGCTTGGGGTCGAAGGTCATCCGCGACACGGGCTCCACCGTAGCAACCAAAAGCACGAACTTGGACGCTGTCGTTAGGGACGGCCAGGAACACGATCAATGAGAAGGTCTGGGGGCCTATTCACTAAGTCAAAGAGACACCTATTTTGGTCCGACACTCTCTTTTGGCAAAACAGATTTTTGTAGTATCCATGCAGTATCCACTACCAAAACAGCGAGTTGGCGGCCATCTTGGCACTTTCGATGCACTTTCGATCTCTTTCAGAGAGACACCTAATTATAGGTCTTTCTCATTTCTCGTTTGTTTGATGGTGATAGATATCGTGTATCATCCGCTACCATATCGATCATTTTGATGTGTGTTTGTTCATCTCTTAAAGGTAAGTCGATTGTTCATTAAAAATATATACATATTATCGATTCATGAGTTAAAAACGTCCAAGTACGAGTTGAGGTAGGCCACGGGAGCTGTTCAGTAGAACAGACGAACCCGGGAGACATTGGAAGAGACTGCATGCCTCCTGAGGGAGACTATCTCTCCCGGGAAATTTCATGACAGGTAATCTCTTTTTTCACAGAACAGGCCCCCTGGAGGATCGAGCGATTGCCTATAACCTGGCCTGGAATCAACAGCCCGGCTGATCACAATGAGTCCACCCTCAGGAAAATCCGTTCAGCCGTTTGGCCCTGACGCCGTCACACACACACACAAAACTCGCCAATTATAATAGGATAGGATAATGAACCTTTGGAATCAGGCATTTGAAGAAAAAACACACAATTTAACCCCCCCCCCCAATTTGATGATTTGTATTTTAAGTGACGTATTTCAAGTGTTCGTTTTGAAGTAGATGACGATAATCGAGCAGAGAAATGATGCATAATAATATAATAAAGCATAATAATATAGGTAGGTACACAATACAATATATTTTTTTCAAAATTTACTTGCCTTCATCCATACACTCAACACATTCAAACCATAATCACATAATGATGTACAAATTAGATTTTCAAATTTCAGCTCCATCCAATAAGGTATTTTAAACGCAAAATTCTACAGAAATCTCGATATGGGAGGACAGCATGATTATTTCTCACGATTCTCTAATGGTGCCTTTAAATGGCCAATAACGGAAAACAGATGTGAAATTTCGTGTTTCCAAGCAGTTTACAGTTACCTAAAGATTTCCGATTTATCTATTAGGTAAATTATCTTTATCTATTAGATTATCTAATCCCGTTATCTATTAGCTATAGTTTAATGCGAAAATATGGATGACACTGTGTTTGTAAGATAGTTTACCTACCCCACGATATTGTTCCCTTTTGTCGTTTCGAAGGTTTGTCCCTCGTGAGGTAGAGTAGGTAAGTACTTCATTATTTTCAAAAATTAAATACAGTAAAAGTCGCTTATGGTGATCGAAATGGAAACGACTGGAAACAATCACTCGCGACCAAATCTACAAGCGACTTCTACTGTATAATATACTTTGTGGTGATTTTAGCCATTTTTATCGATATTGGCAAATTGTAAACCCCCAGAATTGACCTTATTTTGATTAAATTTTTTTTTGAGGAAATCTATTAAAACCTGTAGGTAGTGAGTTGTCTTCTGTTTCAGATCATCATTCAATCATTCAACGTCTGGAGAATATGTACCAATTTTGAGAGATTTCAGCCATTTTGACCTATTTTGCGGACTTTTGACACCCAGAAACCCAAAAACTGATCAGTATATAACCGTCCTTTTGATCCCCATAACAGGCCAATTCCCTGAGTGTTTACATACAGCCGATCGAGACCTGACTTTTTTTTAGCGAATTTTCGAGGAAAATTTTTAAAACTCGAATTTCCGAAAGATTTTTATACCAAAATCCGTTTCAGACCATCCTCAATTCACTGCCGAAAGACACCAAAAATTATATGTATATATATTTATATATTTATAAATATATAAGTGAATAATAGATATGACTTGCCAGTATGTCGACATGCTGATGGACATAGCCATACATTCGACTACTGTTTCTCCCTGAGCATCTTGGAATGCCTGGGTCCTGGGGCATCAGATGTTGATGTGAAAATGGCAGAGATGGCTTACATCTATTTACTAGGCGCGTACAAGGAGCCAGGCTTGAATGTTCAACGAAACTAGTTTAATTTTTTAATTTTAAATTATCATTAAAAAAAAAAATTGCCACAATACGTTCAGACACAAAATAAATACTTCCAAACACTAGACCTAAGATAATCACGTACTTACTAAAACTGCAACTAGGTACCTCCCAATTACAACTTACAACAACTACTATAACTTACCAACTATAACTTACTACCTACTTCCACCATAGCGTCTTCCTCCATACCAACACCCCCAAATTAAGACGACATCAAAATGTTCACCTCCTGTTTCGAATGGGATAACCATGAAGATGCTTTCACCTTCACTCTCCTACTCGTGATCACGGCAAATCGCCGAAATATAGAGGTATTTCAAATTTTGTCAATTTCTTTAATTTTGTTGCCTTATCTTTCTTCTTTGCCTTTTATTCAACGTTTATATATTTATATATGTATGTGTCATTCCAGACGATAACTCTCGAAAGAATTGAGATAAAAAGTTCAAATTTGCACGAAAAATCTGTCTTGGCAATCGACAGGCTAAGTTCGTAGATGGGCAGAATCGGGTCACTCTAAGGGGGAGTTTTGGGGAGTTTTAGGGGGGGAAAATTACCCATAAATTCCCAAAATGAAACAGTCTGACAAGTGACACCTCATTTTAAAGGTTTTTGTACGCTGAACACGATGGTGAAATCAGAATTGCGATATCTCATTCCGTTCTCAAACTGGAGCACTTTGAAGATGAAGGAACGTGGTTATTTCTTGAGATAAAACAGTTTTACATAAAATCAGTTATTTCTTCGAAAATTCGCTCTTATAGCCATGCTGCATGACTGTGGTTTTTTTTAATCCTTATATCCGACTTAATCCTTTAACCGCGTTTCTACTTAAGCGACTTCCCCTGTAGGTGGACTCCTCACGTTCGAGCTCCGAAGAGCCTCCAAAAAGATCTGGAAACAACTCCCAAATTTCGAAAGAGCCAACTCCATTAAGGATCTTTTCGAGATTTGAGCCATCAATCGCCACCAAGTAGGAATTCTCGCCTCCTGGATTCCTCATCATCCACCGATTTATTATACGAGAGGTATGTAAATCATCGCGGTCCTTGAACAGAAAAAAAATAACGTCTGGGGGATTAGTGGATTAGATGGGTAACACAATCATACAGGACGAAGTACGAAATTGTGCGCGGTGGAGGTCGTCGGTTCAGAAGCAGACCTGCCTCAAGGCTGTCCGCCCGGTGTCATCTTCCACTTCGTTTCTTGTTTTTGGCGAGCGAACGAGAGACGAAGATGGGTAGGTACCTTCTTCTCGAAAAACTTCTTCTTCTTCTTCTTCACCAACTTCCACTACCCCCTCTTTTTTGTCTCTCTCGCGAAGATGCGCCACAAAAAGACCGAGAAAACTGGGGTAGCCCTCCATCCCCCCACCTGCGTTCCTCTCTGCTACATATATACAGCTTTGGACGTCTCCTAATCGTATCAGTCCACCTTTCGAGAGACCGAACTCAATATGAAATCCATTGTAAGTTAATACTAGTCATAAACCGCATTTAAAATAATAAAATTTCATTGATTAGTGAACAAAATTGAAAAATTACAATTTGACCATAACGTAACAATCAACTGATCAATTTTAGAATTAAAAGGATTTTTTTAGAATTTTTTTAGAATTTTTTTAGAATTAAAAATTTCTTATCTGAATAATCATAATCATAATATGAACCTTCAATAAAATTTATTTTCATAACAAAGTTTCTTCAAACCTCCAAAATATGGCATTTTCACTATTCTCAATATTAAAGGGCTAAGACAGTGGTCGGCAAACTTATTAGCCAAAGAGCCAAATATGAACATTACAACAATTTAAAAAAAATTGGGAGCCAAATCTGCTTGTTTAGTAAACTGTTATTACACTAAATAAGTAGTACACTAAATAAAACTAAATTTCATGCTTAATAAATATTTATTAATGCGAACAATGTTCTTGCATCTCCTTGGAAAGTTTGAGTAAGTCAGGTTTGTATGCTGTTGTTTTTAATTTTAGGCATGATTCCAAGTTCTCATCAATAAGACGACTTCTCAGTTTACTCTTGATAATGTTCATGCTTGAAAAAGATTGTTCGCATATATATGTAGAACCGAAAAGGGAAAGAACAGCAAACGCGAGCTTTTTCAGCTGATCGTAAGAATCAGGAATACTATTCCAAGCGTTGAAAATGATCATGTCTTACTTCTCCAGGTCATTCAAAGCAGACCACTTGTGTTCTGAACTAAGATCACGTTTTTTCTTCTTCAATATTTCCTATTCAACACAAAGACGTTCGAATTTAGAGCGCCATATCTCCTTGTTTTTTAAATCCAGCAATTGTATTTCAAAGCTACCAATGTCAATTTCAAAAGGAGAAAATTTCAACTCAGTGATAATAAAGAATGAAAAACTATCACAGAAAAACTGTAAAACAGGCCTATAAAATGTAGGCACCAACAAATTTGAAAAATCATGGTAACCAGTGCTAATCATCTCTCACTTCTGATGACGTTTCGGCTGAAGTAATTGACATTCTTGAAAACGCCCTTTCTCAATATTAATAAAGAATGGAAAACTATCACAGAAAAACTGTAAAACAGGCATATAAAATTTAAGCACCAACAAGTTTGAAAAATCATGGTAACCAGTGCTAATCATCTCTCACTTCTGATGACGTTTCGGCTGAAGTAATTGACATTCTTGAAAACGCCCTTTCTCAATATTAATAAAGAATGGAAAACTATCACAGAAAAATTGTAAAACAGGCCTATAAAATGTAGGGCACCAACAAATTTGAAAAATCATGGTAACCAGTGCTAATCATCTCTCACTTCTGATGACGTTTCGGCTGAAGTAATTGGCATTCTTGAAAACGCCCTTTCTCAATATTAATAAAGAATGGAAAACTATCACAGAAAAACTGTAAAACAGGCATATAAAATTTAAGCACCAACAAATTTGAAAAATCATGGTAACCAGTGCTAATCATCTCTCACTTCTGATGACGTTTCGGCTGAAGTAATTGGCATTCTTGAAAACGCCCTTTCTCAATATTAATAAAGAATGGAAAACTATCACAGAAAAATTGTAAAACAGGCCTATAAAATGTAGGGCACCAACAAATTTGAAAAATCATGGTAACCAGTGCTAATCATCTCTCACTTCTGATGACGTTTCGGCTGAAGTAATTGGCATTCTTGAAAACGCCCTTTCTCAATATTAATAAAGAATGGAAAACTATCACAGAAAAATTGTAAAACAGGCCTATAAAATGTAGGGCACCAACAAATTTGAAAAATCATGGATTGACCAAAGTGTATCATCAATACAATCAGGCTATCACTAAATTTAATCATTTTTTACCTTTAGATATTCACTGTGTACCTATTGCCAATGACCGAATTGTTTGTATCTATTTGTGACCACAGAATTTTCGAAAAAAAAAACTCCAACCGCCTCAATAATAGGTACTACGTATGGCAAATACTCAGTACGTAACTATCACAGTTGAATTTCCGGAAATTATGACGATTTCTAACAGTTTAGAATTTGGAAATTTTGTTCGTCTCATGCACAAAGCTGAATAGCGTACATTGCACAGGATAGTGTTAATTTGTAACATTGTATAGATTTAATACTTTTGGTATCAAGATTTGAGGAAATTGGGATTTTTATCGTGTAGCTTTATTCATCTAAGTGCATAATTGATCCAGTCATAATATACGCGTAGCTGGATCATCTGTAGGTACTAAATATTATCTGTATTAATCAGTAAGAACTAGCGCTCAGTACCTAGCAGCCCTCATCTTTGGTCAGGACCTAAGAGTCAGATCCGCGCCCAAATTATCCGCGCCAAATTAGCTACCCAGAGTTATATTTTGCCACTCTCTCCAGCACCAAAAACGCACCAAAAACGCACCTAAAGTAAATTTTCACCGTGTTCAAACCAAATTAGTTATAAAACGTACCTACGTAAATTGTATTTATAATTTAGGTAATTTTCAAAGATTTCAGCCAATTTTTAAATAAAGTAAGCCATTTTGAATGGTCCAGAATACATAACATACATACATATAGGTAAAGCTGGGATAGGTAGTTTGACCAAACTAGACTTGTTTTCGTTTTGGTTTTTGTTTAATCCATTGCTCCAAAACGAAAACAGGTCTAGTTTGGCCAAACTGCCTATCCCAGCTTTACTTCTACTAGACAGAAAAGAACACTCGTATAGGTATACATGATGTGCATGCTTTTTTTTGGGAGGAAAGTTGTTTTGGTACAAAAATCCGATTTTGGATATTCTGGGTCCAGCCGTAGATTTCAAGTTTTGTTGTTGTTTTTACAGGTTTTAGCTCTTTGCCTTGTCGCCCTCGCCGCTGCCGCCAGGCCCAGCCCGCGTGTTGCCAGGCAATACGTCGCTCAGCCGCTGCCTTACGCTGCTGATCCTCTGAAGCCCAAAATCGTCGCCATCCTCTCCCAGAACACAAACCTCCAACACGACGGAAACTTCAACTACGAGTAAGTCGGTATTTCAGTAAACCTACAGAGCTCAGCAAGGTTGAAACCAAGCGGATCATCGGCAACCAGTTCAGTCGATCGTTCATGCACAGACCGGTCTGAATGAGTCGAAATTGGAGGGCAATTGGGAACTGGTCCAAATACGCGCAGATCGCCAAATCCCTCACATTTTACCTCCAACGGTCGTAAATTATTCAGGAACCAGAACAAACTCTGTGCAAAAGCCCGTTCTTCTGTCTTCGCACTGAGTACGAAGCTGCTTCCGATAGGCCTCAGTGACTCTAACAGATGAGAATTTTCATGAGTGCGTTATAAATACTACACCTTCGTTTTGCTTGTTATGTCCTTAGCTTCCAGTCTGAGAACGGAATCGCCCAAGAGACCGTCGGCAGCGTCAAAGTTCTGGACCCCGAACACCAAGCGCAGGTGATGCAGGGACGTTACGCTTACACCGCCCCTGACGGTACCCCAATTGAGGCCACCTGGTAAGTTTAACACTTAATCCTACTATTATTCAACAGAATAATAAACTAGAAAAGTAATTATGATCCTCGGATCAATAAATACCTATTAACAGATTTTCTCCGACATTCCACCCATGACTAGGCACGATTTATATTCATGTTGCTAACCATTTTTCTGTAGGCGCAGTAGGGCAAAAATGGTAATGGATGCAGCCGATGGGAGCAAATGTGAATTTCAAAATTTTTGAGACTTTCAGAGCTGATTGCCGAACTTAAGAGACCTGGGGCACTTGAAGCCCAAGGCGGCATTTGTCACACTGTGTGTTTGTTCCGTTAAAAACTAGCCTCCGATTGGGTTCTATGACTTAACATTCTGAGAATATACTCGTTGAACCGTCAAAAATTGTTAAATAGGTTTTTTTAACAGGCAGTACCAGGGAGCGACGTCGCTTATTGCAAATACTAGCATCTTTCGCGCCTTGTTCTCTGACACTTTAAGAATGAACTCTTTAGAGCTCCCTCATCAATAATTTTCGCTGCCAAATTCGAACACTTTTGATCAGTACGCTGCATACGTTTCGATTCCACGACGAACCGCGAGAGCGGTTCCACAGAGATGGCAAAAAACCTGGTAATCTTTAGTATTTCACGATTCAAAATTTGGAGAATTAACCCTGCATAGCTCAAAAATACTCGTGACAATGATGAACCTGACCAATGGTGTCAGTTATAGCCGTTAAGAACAGAAATGGTTTGGTATTGTCTTTTCTGAATTTCTACTGTTCTGATGAATTTGATAACACAATCTGTCAAGTTGTAATTTGTATCGCTTTTTCATAAGCCAAACTGGATCAACATAATAGTAAGCTATTTTATTACGTAAGACACGTCGCATGTACACAGAATCACGGGGTAATGCCGTTTGAGTGGCGAGCAATGCGTAATTTGTCACCAATTTTCGAACAAAATTAGCTGTTGCAATGTTGTTGTCCAAAATCGTTATGATTCCCGTCTCGCACCATTTTACATCTGACCCAAAATTTTGGACAAATGGAAAAAATTTTGTTTTCTAGGAATTTTATCTGGGAGTATGGTATTATAACATTTTCATTTTCGGTATTTACTTGTGCGGTTTATCATTATATGTCAGAAGTGAGCTAAACGCTGACCCCTCCAACCTCGGCCATAATTCTTACTTGTTTACATACTTGTAAGGCTCCAGTGCGATAAATATCTTCAAATATTTGAGGGGAAAAAACATTCCGCACCTGGTTCATAATCACCGTTTCATCCTGACTATGAACTCAGAAGGACACAACACAAGATAACCACAGCTGTTCATCCAATGCTTTTATTAATGTATTGATACTATAGATCAGTGTATGGGCAGTTTGAAAGGGCGAATTTGCACTTTTCTTGGTCTTGGTGACGGAGTCCACAGGCACGATGATTTATTTTTTTAGACCCATCCCAACGCAGTTGATATCCTCCTGAAACATCTCGTAATAACGTTGTTTCTTCTCATCACAGGTGGGCCGATGAGACTGGATTCCACGTAGAAGGAGCTCACCTTCCCGTCGCACCACCGGTCCCAGAAGCTATCGCCAGGTCCCTCGAGTACATCAGGTCTCTCCCACCGTCCAAGGAAAACCAGCAATAATAAGAAAACTATCGTCTCGACTCCATCAACAACTCGTACATGACACTGACCAACGACTGCAAAGGTACCTGCCCCCGGAAAATCGTCTTCGCTCGTCAACTTTCGGAAATTCCTCCCCCTTCGGCCGTGTATATAAATTGTAATAAAGCGTTTCGATTGTAAATGTTATACACCATTTTTACACCTTGCACATAACAAACAAAGGATTATTCGACGATTTTTATGAAATATGAAAACCATCTGGAGGGCTTGATTTGGCAACTGGAGGTACCTTCGTTTAGTCGTACTGAAGTGACCAAATAGGTAAAAGTAACGCGCGAAGGAGAATGTTTTTCCTCTGAAAACGCAGGATGAATAACAAATAAAACTTGTTATTCATAACCGAATAACAAATTTTATTTTACAAGATAAGAATATTCGAAGTATTGCCCAGCGTACTCAGGGCCACATTTTCTTAAATCGTATTTGGTGTCAAAGAACAATTTTTTTCAGCGATGTTCCGCCATTTATCATTGAACCAACTCCTTGGTAACATCTCCTATTACTAGTACCTGTAAATTGTAGCTGTCCTGAGGCCACTGTAGCTGGGTGAAATTTATTTGCAAAGCAGAAGTTGAATTGACACAAAGAAAACATCTAACAAAGTCACATGCGAGTCTTCTTTGAGGAAGATTATAATCATTAATTTGTAGAATACCGACCTGCGTAACTGGACGTCCTTAGAACCGGTAACCGCGAGGTCTATTCCTATTATATACCAACCTACCCACGTGCGTGATGTGATTCTTCCTACTCGATTACCTCATACATAGCCCATTCAAACACAAAATACCCGCAGTACGATATTGCTTCGTTTCCCGATACATATTTTCCTCTCTTTAATTGGTGGCCGACCTAATTAAATGTATTGATTAACCATAATATTATAGTTTCGGTAGTTTATTATATCTAGAGCCACCTCACGTTATGCCACCGAATAAGTTGGGTATGTGGTTGTTCCAGAACTGAAAAGGTATATTTTATTTTTTCACATGAAAGTAGGATCCATTCCAAAAATTGTAACTCCAACCGCAGTGTCCTACGATAAGTAGCTCTTTTAGCGAATTTTCAAAGAAAATGAAGCTATTGCAATGGCTTCGAAATTTAAATAATATAAATTTTTGGAAATTTTCTTCATAGAAATCCGTTTCAGACCATTCTAAAACGATTCCTGAAATTTAACACTTTTTAGCGAATTTTCAAAGAAAATGAAGCTATTGCAATGGCTTCGAAATTTAAATAATATAAATTTTTGGAAATTTTCTTCATAGAAATCCGTTTCAGACCATTCTAAAACGATTCCTGAAATTTAACACTTTTTTATATGTATATATATATATATATATATATATATATATATATATATATATATATATTTTTATTTATATATGTGTCACTCCAGACGATAACTCTCGATAGAATTGAGATAAACAGCTCAAATTTGCACAAAAAATCTATCTTGGCAATCGAAAGGCTAAGTTCGAAGATGGGCGAAATTGGCCTACTCTAAGGAGGGTTTTGGCGCATTTAAAGTGCGCAAAAATTACCCAAAAATCCCCAAAATGTTATTTTCCAACAAGTGACCCCTCATTTTAAAGGTTTTTGCACGCTGAACACGATGGTGGAATCGGATTTTAGATATCTTGATCCGTTCTCAAATTAGAGCATTTAAAGTGCGCAATAATTACCCAAAAATCCCCAAAATGTTATTTTCTAACAAGTGACCCCTCATTTTAAAGGTTTTTGCACGCTGAACACGATGGTGGAATCGGATTTTAGATATCTTGATCCGTTCTCAAATTAGAGCATTTAAAGTGCGCAAAAATTACCCAAAAATCCCCAAAATGTTATTTTCCAACAAGTGACCCCTCATTTTAAAGGTTTTTGCACGCTGAACACGATGGTGGAATCGGATTTTAGATATCTTGATCCGTTCTCAAATTAGAGCATTTAAAGTGCGCAAAAATTACCCAAAAATCCCCAAAATGTTATTTTCTAACAAGTGACCCCTCATTTTAAAGGTTTTTGCACGCTGAACACGATAGTGAAATCGGATTTTAGATATCTAAATCCGTTCTTAAATTAGAGCATTTAAAGTGCGCAAAAATTACCCAAAACTAGGATAATCTTTAAACTCTTACCCCCCCCCCCCCACCCCCTTAGAGTGGTCAGATTGAAATATGTGAGAAGTATTAATTGAAGACGAGAGTTCGAAGCAAAAAAGGGGGAGGCAAACGATTAGTACAACTCCTTGAATTTACCCACAGCGATCAAATAAATAAGCACTTAGTACAATTACGTAATAAACAAACGGTAGAATCAGGATGGACAAAACGTACAAATTAAAATAAATACGAAGAGAATATACATAGAAAACCAAATTTTAGACCGAAGTTTTCCTTTATTCAAAACCATAGCCATTAATTCGAATATTTCTTTGAAAATTCGCTCATTAAGTCATGCTGCATGACTGGTTTTTTTTATATGTATATATATATTTATATATGTGTCACTCCAGACGATAACTCTCGATAGAATTGAGATAAACAGCTCAAATTTGCACAAAAAATCTATCTTGGCAATCGAAAGGCTAAGTTCGAAGATGGGCGAAATTGGCCTACTCTAAGGAGGGTTTTGGCGCATTTAAAGTGCGCAAAAATTACCCAAAAATCCCCAAAATGTTATTTTCCAACAAGTGACCCCTCATTTTAAAGGTTTTTGCACGCTGAACACGATGGTGGAATCGGATTTTAGATATCTTGATCCGTTCTCAAATTAGAGCATTTAAAGTGCGCAAAAATTACCCAAAAATCCCCAAAATGTTATTTTCTAACAAGTGACCCCTCATTTTAAAGGTTTTTGTACGCTGAACACGATGGTGAAATCAGAATTGCGATATCTCATTCCGTTCTCAAACTGGAGCACTTTGAAGATTAAGGAACGTGGTTATTTCTTCGAAAATTCGCTCTTATAGCCATGCTGCATGACTGTGGTTTTTTATTTCTATGTTTTTTCAGATATTCCCGCTTTCCGTATTTCCTACGTCATTGCACCCCTCTCCCCAGGGCGGGACCCCCAGTTTGACGTAGGAAGTACTGGAAACGTTGAAAAATCATAGAAAAATTACTACTAATTGTAGGACAGTATGCAGTTGGAGTCAAAGTTCTCTAGAATGGAATCTAATTTCGTTTAAAAATAACATAAACAGCTTTTGTCTCCCAACGCATCCCCCATTACAGCAGTCATCGTCAAGATCTATCCATTATTTCTTGAAAAATACCATGCAAAGTCCTTGTTACATGGGTTTATTATTCTCGACTGAATACGGCACGATTAGGACCTCAGTGAAGAGACCTACAAAGCAAATTTGGCGGTTTTAAACTTGAATATTAGGTTGCTATTTCTGACAAATTATTTTCGATAAGGGAAATTGTAACTGAAGTCTTGATTCACCTGCTAATACTACGTCCTATGTTATTATACAAGTTTCTGGTGATTACAGCCATTTTCACAGGTTTTTTTACCGATAAATATTGAATTTTCAGAGTTAAAACTTCATTAGAACCTTAATCCTTCACTCAGTGGCCAAAATCAACTTCATATTTGGTCTTCCCACCCTAAAAAACATGGAAAACGATACCTCACAAGCCCAAGTTCACTAAAACCTCAAAAATACCTAATTTTGCATTCATTTTTCACCAATAACACCCTTGGGTGTTTTCCGATCGGGCTGCCGAGATAGGGGACACAACTAAGGCCCAAATGGAGGGTGTTTGTGAAAGAATTTTTTTTTTTAGACGGAAATTTAAGGATAGGATAATATGTTTGATTAACAACAATATGAATAACAACATCCGAAAACATGTACGGCTATAGTATAATTTACTGCCATCCGGAGTTCACCGTTGTTTTAGTACATTCTATTATTTTAGTTTATTGTTCAGATTCTATTTCGTTCACTTAGTATTTATCATTAGCTTAAAATAACACTAGCTCATCATTAGCTTAGGATAACACTAGCTCATCATTAGCTTAGGCTTAGGATAACACTAGCTCATCATTAGCTTAGAATAACACTAGCTCATCATTAGCTTAGACTTAGGATAACACTAGCTCATCATTAGCGTAGAATAACACTAGCTCATCATTAGCTTAGGATAACACTAGCTCATCATTAGCTTAGGATAACACTAGCTCATCATTAGCTTAGAATAACACTATCTCATCATTAGCTTAGGCTTAGGATAACACTAGCTCATCATTAGCTTAGGATAACACTAGCTCATCATTAGCTTAGGATAACACTAGCTCATCATTAGCTTAGAATAACACTAGCTCATCATTAGCTTAGAATAACACTAGCTCATCATTAGCTTAGAATAACACTAGCTCATCATTAGCTTAGAATAACACTAGCTCATCATTAGCTTAGAATAACACTAGCTCATCATTAGCTTAGAATAACTATTATTAATAACACAATAATAACAACATACGCCCAGGGGGATTTGGCGAATTTGAACAGATTTTCCCAGCCACTTGCGTTTAAGATGTTAATCAGCTCATTCCCGCTCAGGGCAATCTTGCCGAGGTAAATTCTTCGATGGTATTGGGCATCTCGCCAAGAAATGTTCTGTGTCCTCGTTCTCCTCAAGTTACACATGGAGCACAAATACACTCGGTTTGGTATCCACAGGATGCAGTTCAAATGGAGCAGCTCGCGCCGGCATTTTAGTATCCGCGTCGTCCTTTCCAGGTCCAACCCATGCGCCAGGATGTTGGTTTCGTACCTTAGCTCCCTGTATGGACTATGAAACTGCCCATTATTGCACCTCTGTATCATCTCCATTGTCGTGATATCCTCCCAGAACATCACTTCATCTAAATTATTATTAAGATTTCGCAAGTAAACCAAGGAATGAAGTGGCGGACGTGACCAGGCGCAGGTAGCTCGAAAGGGCTGGAAGGGATCTCCCACCATCCTTCAACTAGCGTTGAGGATGGAGGGAGAATAGACCCAGTACTATAAATACTCGCCTTCTTCTTCATTCTACGCTCTCCTCAAGTCAATGACTTATCTCTCTCCTCTTTGCTCACGCCTCCTCTCTCTCTCTCTCTCCTATATCTAAAAGATCCCAGACCGGATACCCGGTTAACCGGGTAGGTAAAAAACTACAGGATAAAAACAGAAATAGTCTATTTCCACGTCAAACTAACAAACTGCAGACCGGTTTCGGTTGTTATACCATCATCAGTACACGATAGAATGAAACTACTGGAACTTGAGCTCCTATTTATACAACTCGAGTGAATGGTAGTGCAATCTCATTGGCTGATGAGGCCAAAGAAGTGAAAGGGAGGTGGAGCCTGATTGGCTGGAATACAACTCTAGTGAAGGGTGGTACATTCTGATTGGAAAGGAGGTAGGACAAAAGGAAAAGGAAACAAACGCCATGAGGTGACTAACCAAGCTTACAGAAATAAATCGATCAAAGGTGAATGGTTTTGGAAATTTATTTCATTTACAGAAGAGCCTAACTTATGAATTTTCAGTATTTCCAATTGTTCCAATGTTCCAAGTGTTCCAATTGTTCCAATCCATCCACTTTCGAACCTTTATTACAAAGATGAACTATCTCAACTGATGAATTGTTCCTATCAATACTGAAGTTAAATCCATGACCCTCCTCCCTTAAATGATTAGCAAAAGCCAAATTACCAGAACCATCCCTAAAACATCGTTGGTGTCTTTCCCTGAATTTGGAAATAAATTTCCAAAATCATTCACCTTTGATCGATTTATTTCTGTAAGCTTGGTTAGTATCATCTCATGGCGTTTGTTTCCTTTTCCTTTTGTCCTACCTCCTTTCCAATCAGAATGTACCACCCTTCACTAGAGTTGTATTCCAGCCAATCAGGCTCCACCTCCCTTTCACTTCCTTGGCCTCAACAGCCAATGAGATTGCACTACCATTCACTCGAGTTGTATAAATAGGAGCTCAAGTACCAGTAGTTTCATTCTATCGTGTACTGATGATGGTGTAACAACCGAAACCGGTCTACAGTTTGTTAGTTTGACGTGGAAATAGACTGTTTCTATTTTTATCCTGTAGTTTTTTGCTATGGATTTCCACTACTCCGCCGCAAGTGATTTAAGTTATACGGGTAGGTAAAACTACCCTGAGTGGTAACCACTGGGCACACATCCAATGACCCGAAAAGATCCCAGAATGGTGATAACCACTGGGCATATCCTCCTGACGTCTTAGTGGTGGAAACCTCCCTGACTTCGGTTAAAGGTGTTAACCAGAGGTGTTAGGTCCGATGCCTTATCTTCCTTCACTCACCTCACCTCGCCTCTAACCTAAACCACCACATCCATCTTCTTGTCTCGATCGACACCCTCAATCACGCTCTTGACCACCCGTGAAAGCCACTTTATTCTGTTCACCGTCTCCATATTTAATGGCATAGGCCTCCCATGTTTTCACCCACTCCAACCGGTTCCGTGTGGCGTATTCCGCTGAAATTCTAACGTAGCGCGAGGAGGGTGACTTCAGCGTTCTCATTATATACTCAATACTCACCGTTCATTTTTAAGAGAGCGCTGTGTAGGTGTTCGAGGTCAGTTTCTAGAAAAAGCGCATAATTTGGCGTAGACGTTGAGAGGTTGAAGGCCTTCTTCATGAAGAAACGGAGGATCTCTACCTGTTCTCGTTCCTAATCATTAACCATCATTAATTACCATCATTAGTAAATTTCATTAATTAATCTGAGTTTGTATTATTGCTAGTGATTTTTCTGAGCGTATCTGTCTGCGCGCGGATATTTAAGATCATTTTATTTCTTTTCTTTTTTTTTCTTCCTATTGTATTTTTCTTCCTATTGTATTTTTCTTCCTATTGTATTGTATTGTATTTACTCTAAAGACCGAGAATACAGTGTTCAAGGGAACCTCTTTTGCAAGGAACATCATCTTCTCATCTTCGCAAGGCTATATCTACTTCAATTTCGGTCTAAAAAATTCATTCTTTCGCACACACGCTCCACTTGGGCCCTAGTTGTGTCCCGAAACTTTTCAGCCCTAATCGGAATACACCCAAGAGTGTTATGGGTGAAAATGGGTATACAAAAAGGTACTTTTTGTGTTTTAGTAACATGTTAGTAACATGAGCTTTTTAGGTATCAAAACAGGATGTTTTTGGGACGAGAAGACCGATTATGAAGTCGATTTTGACCAAAGAGTGGAAAATTGAGGTTCTAACGAATTTTCAGCCTTAAATGTACGTTAAATTTTGGTCTAAAATCGTCGTTTTTCCGCACAAAGTTGGGTCTCCATTTGGGAACACATTGCTCCGAACCTCGGCAGCCCGATCGGCAAACTCCGAGGGGTGTTATGGAAGACAAATGGGTGTAAAAATAGTGTACAAATTAATAAGCTCCCGAAATTCATTTTTTATTAGTCAAAAACATAGGAAATTGTCGGAAATCACCATACATTCGTATAATAACAATAGAAGTAATATATCAAAAGATGAATCAAGACAATTAAATGGTAATCAATGGCAATCAATGATCAAAAATAATCTGTAAAAAAAAGCCGAGCCTAATTCGTGTTTTTGGGGGTCAAAATTGGTGGAAAACATCAAAAATAAATGACAACCAAACAATAAATGAACAGCCAAAATTTCTGTAGGTATGTTCAGTAGAATAATAAACCCATGTGACAAGGGCTTTGCAGCGTTTTTGAGGTTCAGGTCGTATAGAAAACAGATCCCTACAGCCCTTTTTAATTGGTATATTTTCGCCATTCCAATTCCAGGTTTCGTTTCTGTTAGGTTTTCCCCATCTGCTGCGGAATATAACTACATTTGCCTTTGACAAATTAACCGATATATTCCACAGCTTCACGTATTCAGCTAACCTACTGATCATGTGTTGTAGGGTCAGGGGGCCGTCTCAAATGCAGGGCAATGTCATCGGCATACATAAGACCAGCTTATGGTACTTTCACCCACAACAACACCGCCCCCGACATCAATCAGAAAAACAGCAAACAACGTGGGGAAATTTAAGGTGGATATGATGACACGGCTGACGGACATTGCACTTGTGGAAACTACGCACCTTGACATATAAAAGAAAAAAAAAATCAGTCATGCAGCATGACTTAATGAGCGAATTTTCAAAGAAATATTCGAATTAATGGCTATGGTTTTGAATAAAGGAAAACTTCGGTCTAAAATTTGGTTTTCTATGTATATTCTCTTCGTATTTATTTTAATTTGTACGTTTTGTCCATCCTGATTCTACCGTTTGTTTATTACGTAATTGTACTAAGTGCTTATTTATTTGATCGCTGTGGGTAAATTCAAGGAGTTGTACTAATCGTTTGCCTCCCCCTTTTTTGCTTCGAACTCTCGTCTTCAATTAATACTTCTCACATTTTTCAATCTGACCACTCTAAGGGGGTGGGGGTAAGAGTTTAAAGATTATCCTAGTTTTGGGTAATTTTTGCGCACTTTAAATGCTCTAATTTAAGAACGGATTTAGATATCTAAAATCCGATTTCACTATCGTGTTCAGCGTGCAAAAACCTTTAAAATGAGGGGTCACTTGTTAGAAAATAACATTTTGGGGATTTTTGGGTAATTTTTGCGCACTTTAAATGCTCTAATTTGAGAACGGATCAAGATATCTAAAATCCGATTCCACCATCGTGTTCAGCGTGCAAAAACCTTTAAAATGAGGGGTCACTTGTTGGAAAATAACATTTTGGGGATTTTTGTGTAATTTTTGCGCACTTTAAATGCTCTAATTTGAGAACGGATCAAGATATCTAAAATCCGATTCCACCATCGTGTTCAGCGTGCAAAAACCTTTAAAATGAGGGGTCACTTGTTGGAAAATAACATTTTGGGGATTTTTGGGTAATTTTTGCGCACTTTAAATGCGCCAAAACCCTCCTTAGAGTAGGCCAATTTCGCCCATCTTCGAACTTAGCCTTTCGATTGCCAAGATAGATTTTTTGTGCAAATTTGAGCTGTTTATCTCAATTCTATCGAGAGTTATCGTCTGGAGTGACACATATATAAATAAATATATATATATATACATATAAAAAAGTGTTAAATTTCAGGAATCGTTTTAGAATGGTCTGAAACGGATTTCTATGAAGAAAATTTCCAAAAATTTATATTATTTAAATTTCGAAGCCATTGCAATAGCTTCATTTTCTTTGAAAATTCGCTAACAATGCAAATCCCTGCACAACGGTTTGTTATTTTGTACAGAATACCCTCCTGTTACAGATCACAGCTCTATGTATAGATAACCCGTCTATATAATATGATATGTACTAGTCTATACATATTATGTGGATCACAGACAGGAGCGTAGCGTGCCTCTGGTGACGGGGGTACCGCAATGAATTCCACCCCCCCCCCCCCCCCCCAAACATTCACACTTCCTCACACACTCTAAAAATGTAAATGTGAAGCAGTTCTTAGCAAGCTGTTTGTCAAAGGAATTTTATGATATTATTGATCTTCCAAATTCATTAGAAATAATTCATAACATTCCCTTGCAAACAAAATGAAAGGTTTTTCGAACTACAGCCTGATAACCATTGGTACCTACCTATTGTATGTTCAACAGTGAAATGCCGAGTGTACTCACGGTTACGTTCCTTCACAACTCTCTTGAAATCAGGCAACGCTGAGATGATGATGTTCTTTTCGGTAAAACTACGAGAACTAAACGAACGCCGAACCACGGAACAATTAACGCAACAACTATCCATTTTAGGAGGAGACTAGGACACTAGGAAAGATTCGAATTCAAACAACTAAACCTGAAATTAGGAACAATTATTGTGAAAACTACAAGTAATAAAATTATGAGAAAACAGGCCGTCGTAAGAGCTTCCGAAAAGCAAAATGGATGACAGTGACAAGTTGTCAAAGTTTTTGGTTTATTATTTTCAATAATGAACCATTGGAATCGAGCATGAAAAAAAAAATTCTTACCCCCCCTCAAAATTTGATGGTTTACGTTTCAAGGTATGTAGAATCCAAAACTGCAATAAAAATATTTCTGTCTGTCCGCCGTACGCCGTACGCCGTACGGGCCACTTTTCTTAGTTACCATGAAAAAAAAATTGATGAAATTCGGGTTATAGGTTCCGTTCGGCGTCTAGTTGGTCCTCGAAGCTCGACGTTACTGTGAGTCATCTCTAAGGGGTTCAAAATAGGGGTTGAAATTTTCAAAACGCCTATACCATTTTTTTACGTAAATATTTTTACGGTTTTAAATAGTTCTTGAACTTGCGAGTTTTTTAAGACCATCCGGAGCATCGTACGTCCAGCCGTTCGTTCACAGTAAGGCCCCGAAGTTTGCACCGACAGGCATTTTCGACTCCAGTGTGAATGAAATTGTATACAATTCAAACCAAATCTCGTAACCAGAGACGCGCCCACAGTAGGAATTTGTGAATACGGCCAATCATTGGTAGGGATCACCTGATTATATTGGCGGAGTATGAAGTCGAGTTGGTTGTTCTGTGATATTATTTAATTTGAAAAATGATGGCTCTTTTGGAGTTTGTTGGTAGGTAGTGAAACTTGAACAAACGTTGAAGTATTATTGATGGGTAAATTATTACTACGGTAAATCATTACTCAACGGTAAATTATTACACAACGGTTCATTATACCATCTACGTAGAAGGGGCTGGAGTTTTTTGGTAGGTACTTTTGCAACTTTTTTCACTCCTCATCAACAATTTCTTTTCAGAACTTCATTATGTGTGTTTCTTTTTGTTAGGTACTGTTTGTCATCGGCAGAATTATTTTAGCAACATTTAACTCGTGATTTAGGTAGGTACCTAGTAACGAGTACGGGGTTAGGTACTAACCTACGGAGGGTCTGCGATCTACATAATATGTATATAATAGAATAGTACATATCATATTATATAGACGGGTTATCTATACATAGAGCTGTGATCTCTAACAGAAGGGTATTCTATACAAAATAATAAACCGTTGTGCAGGGATTTGCAGCGTTTTTCTCTAGTTTTTAATTGATAGCTACAATCGATCCATACGCCAGTATCCCTCCTCACCAAGATTGGATACGCTGGATATTTGCGCTAGCCCAACTTACTAACACAGTCTCCTGAAGATGTGTAAGACACTCACTCACACACGCAAACACACTCACACAGACGATGTAGAGACACACAAACATCGGATTCTGGGCCTCCGCAGACTGGTAGCGGTACCCCAGCGACCTTGAGATTTCAAATATTCGAAACCTGCCGAAAACCATATGATTCTAATCGACTAATCGATACTTGGCTGTTTTTCGTCCATGTCTGGCAGACATGGAGGTTGGAGGATAGTTCATGGAGGGAGAGTCATGGAGGATGGAGTTATGAGTGGACAATTCAAATTGCTACCTACCTACGGAATGTAATTTTTTTCATTTTTCGTGTAGGGTAGCGCCGGTACCCCCGGTACCCCTGACGCTACGCGCCTGATCACAGATCCTCCGTAGGTTAGTACCTAACCCCGTACTCGTTACTAGGTACCTACCTAAATCACGAGTTAAATGTTGCTAAAATAATTCTGTCGATGACAAACAGTAACTAAAACGGCAAAAAAAACGCAAATAATGAAGTTCTGAAGGAAAATTGTTGATGTGGAGTGAAATAGATGACTCTTCTGCGTAGGTCACTGTTTTCTGTGGTCAGTACCTACCCTCGTGGTCAAGTATAATGAACAGTTGTGTAATAATTTGCCCATCAATAATACTTCAACGGTTGGTCAAGTTGCAAAAGTACCGATCAACAAAATCCAGCCCCTTCCGTTGTGTAATAATTTACCTTTGTGTAATAATTTGCCATTGTTTAATAATTTACCCATCAATAATACTTCAAAGTTTGTTCAAGTTTCACAAGTACCAACCAACAAAAAATGAAATAATACCGCGGAACAACCAACTCGACTTCATACAGCCATCCTTGATTATAATCAGGTGCTCCCTAGTGATGATTTCCGGGCCGGATATATACCGTTTGATTCACGATCGTGTTGACGAAGATTTTTGGTGCACACGAACGGCTGGACGTACAATGCTCCGGGTGGTCTCAAAAAATTGTTTAGCTCAAGACAAATTTAATAACGTAAAAAAACCATACCCTTCTATCGAAAGTTTTCGAGCTACGCCGTTCTGAAAATTTCAACCCCTATTTTGAACCCCTTAGAGATGACTGAAAGTAACGTCGAGCTTCGAGGACCAACTAGACCCAGAACGGAACGTATAACCCGAATTTCATCAATTTTTTTTTTTCATGGTAACTAAGAAAAGTGGCCCGTACGGCGTACGGCGGACAGACAGAAATATTATTATTGCATTTTCGGATTCTGCATACCTTGAAACGTAAACCATCAAATTTTTAGGGGGGGTTAGAATTTTTTTTCATGCTCGATTCCTCATTATTGATTTTCATTTTTGAAAATCAATTTTCAATTTTGAAAATTGATTTTCATTATTGAAAATTGATTTTCATTAGGTATTGAAAATAATAAACCAAAAATTTTGAGGGGGTGTTCAAAAAAGATTTTCCGAACCGAATACATAGGTGCATTATTCAGACAATAATAAACCAAAACTGGAGAATGGTTCGGATCTCTTCAATGAGGTATACCAATTAACCATAACAAGTTAAGTTTTATTGCTTATCTCATATTTTCCGAGCTCACCCAGGTGTCACAACTGTTCGAATGATACCAATTTTACAAGATGATAATATCATGGCCACTACATTTGAATGCTCAGGAACACCTACACTGGACCCGATCCGATTGTTATCGGACGACATCGGAAGAAAAAGAAAAACCAAGATTTCCATACAGCCGTAATTTGAATCGCTGCAAATTATTACACAACATTTTACTATTCACCCGGTATAGATGCCCCTTCTGCGTAGATCAATGTTTTCTGGGGTCAATACCTACCCTCGTGCTTCTCCCAGGAAATAACGTCTGCCAATTCGAGGAGGCAGTGTGCAACGACTGACTGTTTTTCGCGTAGTTAGAAGCGTCACAAGGAAACGGTCAACATTTCATGTTTGCGCATGCGCAGACGAAGTTACTGTACGATTTCAATGAAATTCATATGGAACTATCAAAGAATTATTCTTGATCGAGCCTCCAAATCTGAACTCATTTCAACGATATTTAAAGTAGTTATGGGGTTTCAAGTATTTCACGTTTGCGCATGCGCAAACGAAGAAATTTCCATGATTTTAAAACGGGACCATCTGCGATCCAACTCGCGTGCACCCTCAAAATTTCAGCTCTCTACGACTGTTTTTCGCGTAGTTAGAAGCGTCACAAGGAAATGGTCAACAGTTCATGTTTGCGCATGCGCAGACGAAAGTTACATTACGATTCCAGTGAAATTTATTTGGAACTATCAAAGTATTATTCCTGCTCGATCCTCCAAGATTCAACTCATTTCAACGATACTTAGGGTAGTTATGGGCTTTTCAAGACGAAAGTTACCGTACTTTTTCAATAATTTTGGTATGCGACCGTCTGTGACCCAACCCTTCGAATTTCAGCCCATTTCGACCATTATTTCGGGTAGGAGTTACCACAGACAGGCAGACAGACACGGAACCAAAAATGTTCCTCGATATCTGAAACATGGTAGAGGAAATTTTCATTTTGGAGGACATAAATTTTTTTTACTCAATCGCCAATCCAAGGCTTCCCTACCTTCGTTAGTGAGGAAGCAAAAAAATAAAGCCCCCTAAATAAAGGCCCTAAATCGAGTAATGAGCCGGCCGGGCAAATATGCGGTGGAATCAAGAATTCTATCATTAATTATTTGTTGTTGAAGCATAACGTTTGTTCCAGTTAGAAAAGTAGGTAACTATCAACAAAATCCAAAAGAGCCGTCATTTTTCAAATGAAATAATATCACAGAACAACCAACTCGACTTCATGCAGCCATCCGTGACTGTAACCAGGTGTTCCCTAGCGATGATATCTGTTCCTAGCAATGACATTCACGATCATGTTGACGAAGCTTTTCGGTGCCAACTTCAGGGCCTCACTGTGAGCGAACGGCTGGACGTACAATGCTCCGGGTGGTCTCAAAAAATTGCAGTGGCCGCCCATTTCGGTCGAAATCTGTAAAATTGCATAGAAATCTCACTTTCCACCACTTCTGACACCAACGTCATTTAGCCAGTAGACCTAGAAAATGTTGGACCCATTGATATATTGGTTTATTATTTTCAATAATGAACCATTGGAATCGAGCATGAAAAAAAAAATTCTTACCCCCCCTCAAAATTTGATGGTTTACGTTTCAAGGTATGTAGAATCCAAAACTGCAATAAAAATATTTCTGTCTGTCCGCCGTACGCCGTACGCCGTACGGGCCACTTTTCTTAGTTACCATGAAAAAAAATTGATGAAATTCGGGTTATAGGTTCCGTTCGGGGTCTAGTTGGTCCTCGAAGCTCGACGTTACTGTGAGTCATCTCTAAGGGGTTCAAAATAGGGGTTGAAATTTTCAAAACGCCTATCCAATTTTTTTACGTAAATATCTTTAAGGTTTTAAATAGTTCTTGAACTTGCGAGTTTTTTAAGACCATCCGGAGCATCGTACGTCCAGCCGTTCGTTCACAGTAAGGCCCCGAAGTTTGCACCGACAGGCATTTTCGACTCCAGTGTGAACGAAATTGTATACAATCCAAACCAAATCTCGTAACCAGAGACGCGCCCACAATAGGAATTTGTGAATACGGCCAATCATTGGTAGGGATCACCTGATTATATTGGCGGAGTATGAAGTCGAGTTGGTTGTTCTGTGATATTATTTAATTTGAAAAATGATGGCTCTATTGGAGTTTGTTGGTAGGTAGTGAAACTTGAACAAACGTTGAAGTATTATTGATGGGTAAATTATTACTACGGTAAATCATTACTCAACGGTAAATTATTACAGAACGGTTCATTATACCATCTACGTAGAAGGGGCTGGAGTTTGTTGGTAGGTACTTTCGCAACTTTTTTCACTCCTCATCAACAATTTCTTTTCAGAACTTCATTATGTGCGTTTCTTTTTGTTAGGTACTGTTTGTCATCGGCAGAATTATTTTAGCAACATTTAACTCGTGATTTAGGTAGGTACCTAGTAACGAGTACGGGGTTAGGTACTAACCTACGGAGTGTCTGCGATCTACATAATATGCATATAATAGAATAGTACATATCATATTATATAGACGGGTTATCTATACATAGAGCTGTGATCTGTAACAGAAGGGTATTCTGTACAAAATAATAAACCGTTGTGCAGGGATTTGCAGCGTTTTTTTTTGTTGTCAATTAGCCACATCGAATGCGATCGAGTTCAAAATCAATAGGCATGATCTGTACATCCTAACGGACATTTTGGTCCCAACCGCACCGATTTTGGTCCATTTTTACGGCAGATGGTTGAAAATCGCAAAACAGGAAAATCCGTCATAACTCCCTTAATTTTCCACCTAGAAAGCTCGTTCTCATCTCAAATTGAATAATTCACCGAACTGAACCCCCCCCCCCCCCCAAAAAAAAATCTGAAAAAACTTTATTTTGAGGAAGTTGTGACCATTTGAAACTCCAACATACGTACACACGCACGGAGCGACATCAAGCGAAAAACTGTAGAAACTCGTTTTGAGCACTTCTGAACAAGAACTGGTTATTGTTTTCTGAACACCTATTTTTAACGGTATCACTGCATACTTCCACTACCATATAATAGGAAAATGGAAGTAAAACGTAAAAAAACCAAACCCTTCTATTAAATTTTTCTGAACTACGGCGTTCTGGAAATTTCAACCCCTATTTCTAACCCCTTAGAGACGACTGACAGTAACGCCGAGCTTCGAGGACCAACTAGACCCCGAACGGAACCTACAAACCGAATTTCATCAATTTTGGCTCATGGTAACTAAGGAAAAAATGAAGTACTGCGAACGGCAGACGGACAGACAATTTTTTATTCCAATTTCGGATTCTACGTACTGAAACGGAAACCATCAAATTTTGAGGTACCTACCTAAGTTTTATTTTATTTATTTTTTTTAATTTATTTATTTTTATTTTTTATTTTATTTTTTTCATGCTGGATTCTAAAGGTTCATTCTTGAAAATAATAAACCCTTGTAAGTGACCCTTCAAGACCTCAAATTCTGAGGTTCTGCTCGATGGTTTATCTCTATATATAAAAATGAATGTCTGTCTGTATGTATGTATGTTCCCTATAGACTCCTAAACTACTCGACCGATCGGGATGAAACTTTGGGAATATGTTTTGGGAACACCGGGGATGGTTTCTGACTAGGTTGCATTCTCGGTGGAGACTTCCTTCAACGGTTTTCAGGCTATTCCTAGCAACCCCGATCTTGAAAAGTTGTTGTCGAGAATGTCGTTGTCAAGAAAAATGGGAAAAGCAGTTTCGTCGAGTTTTTCATATCGGGTCGTGAGTGGTGTCCTCGGCTAGGGCAAATTCCCCTCTTTCCGAAAAGTGGCGAACGATTTTTCTAGGACCACAACTTGCCGAGTTATTTACATATTTACAATGTTCGCAGCAACTCGCCGAGTTATTTATTGGTACCTATCAACACGGCGTCAAATCTTTTTTCAAAGTCGTAAGGGGGAGGTGGGTTTCAGACATTTCAAAAATACTTGACTATTGGCTCTATATAGGTACATGTTCGTAGATGGGCAGAATCGGGTCACCCTAAGGGGGAGTTTTGGGGAGTTTTAGGGGGGAAAATTACCCATAAATTCCCAAAATGAAACAGTCTGACAAGTGACACCTCATTTTAAAGGTTTTTGTACGCTGAACACGATGGTGAAATCAGAATTGCGATATCTCATTCCGTTCTCATACTGGAGCACTTTGAAGAAAGAGGTTTGGAGGGGGAACTTTACGTCCAGTTATTTACGCATCCCGACCGGGGCAACGCCCGGGTAATCCGCTAGTACTTTATAGAATTTGTTGTAGGTACAGCTTCGGTGCCACGACGGTGACGTATTAAGTACACCTATGTACTTCATGTTTCCTGCCCCACCACCGCAGATGAAATAATAACTGGTGCCTCTGAGGAAAAATACAATTTGGTATCAATGTCCAAAGCTTTTGACTTTTTTTTTACGAGTGAAACAGCGGGAAAATCTTGAAAAAGACTTTTTGGAGGGTCCGCGCTCCTCAGCAGTGTGGGGTTTCACCCACTAATAACCCGCTGACCCTTATCCTTGACCTAACCCACCCCGGAATCACTTGTTCTGCATTACTTCCGGATGGGGTGGATCACTAGGGGTGGGGCACTTTCCGGCCTCCGAGTGCCGGAAGTATTTCATAGTAGGGACGTTACGATACCATCTGAGTATCGATACTCCTTTCGATACGATACTTTCCCCGAAGTATCGATACTCGATATTATCGGTCAAAAAGTATCGAAAAACCCTTTCTTGTGATGGAATTTAAAAAAAAAGGAAAAGAATTGAGAGAAATTGCTGCTATGTGAAAAGGATGCCTTAAAAGTGACCAGCATATTATTATAATTATGCATTTATACTAAGGTGGTTGTACCCATCTTCCTAATATCTATATAATATTTTATCGATGCATTGAGTTTGAGGGTACTTAGGTATCGCGATTTTCCTGAAAGATTGGCATTTCCGGTATTATGCTTGATTTCCAGCTACCTATTTTCGAAAATCAAGTATTTACATAATCATATTATAATTAATAGGTGGGCACGAATGAGTATTTCCTCACAATAATGTCATCTTCCTTGGTAAAATATCGGTGAAAAGTATCGGTGGAAAGTATCGATACTATCGATACTCTCGGACGGAAGTATCGATACCACAAAAGTATTGAATGAAAAGTATCGATACAAATATCGGAAATATCGGGAGCAAAGTATCGATACTCCCATATATCGGAAGTAACGGAACGTCCCTATTTCATAGTAGGTATGTTAGAGGGCCGGTAAGTACTAGGCGGCAAACCTACTGGCTCATAACCTAACTAGTTTGTAACAATTTCAAACGCAGAATACGGTGAAGGAAAGAGGTTATGAAACACGCAGGATGGAAATTGAAGTGGGCTGGAAGCGGATACCGAAAATATTCGAAAAGTATGTGATCGAAGGCCCATCGGAATTCCCGTATTTCACAGATTGGCTTTCGGGGCAGGAGATTGTTTTTTTCATGATATTGGGAGCTGTCACAGTGCACAAGGGGGTTATATTGTCCTATCATCCTAAACCCGGATTCCACCATCTGCATCTCGTCCATGTTTGTAGATGATCGTTATCACGGAGTTGATCAGGTGTGTTTCCCTCTCTCATCGTGGTAAATCAACATCCTCGATCAAGATTATTTTCAAGATCCGTAGAGAAAAGATGGCCAAGTTCCTTAAGGTATCTAGTAATTACTATTCATTCAAGCTGCGCTGTTGTGTGCAAGCATTTAGTTTCAACAGTCAAATTCCACTGCCTTCTAGTGAACATGAGCTTGTGAGGTATCGCTTTCCATGTTTTTTAGGGCGAGAACCCCGAATATGAAGTTGATTTTGACCAAAAAGTGGAGAATTGAGTTTCTAACAAAGTTTCAGCTCCCAAAATTCATTTTTTATGAGTCAGAAACCTGAGAAATTGTCTGAAATCACCATAAATTTGTATAACAACGCCAAGAAGTAGTAGGAGAATCAAGACAATTAAATGGCGATATCAATGATCAAAGATAATTTGGCAAAAATAGCCTAATTCCATCAAAAATAGCTACTTTAATTATTGCACATGAAAGAAACAATAAATGAAAACCACAGTCATGCAGCATGGCTATAAGAGCGAATTTTCGAAGTTTTCGGCATCTTCCTCCTCCGCCTAAAATTTTCTGAAAATTAATTTTCGGCCAATGTTTTCCCAACTTGATACCATACAAAATTAAAACAGGAGTAGTTTTACGCAAAGTAAAATTTGGGGTGGAAGGAGGGGGAGGGGGAAATCAAAAATGTTTTGAATACCAGAAGAGTAGGTATTGGATACCTACGTAACAAATTTTTTGTTCCATTTTTTGCCGAGTAACACCTCGGTTTGTAGATTTTCCAACGCTGAACACGATTGTGAAGTCAGAATTGCGATATCAAATTCCGTTATCAGATTAGAGCAGACGAACCAGGAAGAACATCTCAAGAAATAACCACGTTCCTTCATCTTCAAAGTGCTCCAGTTTGAGAATGGAATGAGATATCGCAATTCTGATTTCACCATCGTGTTCAGCGTACAAAAACCTTTAAAATGAGGTGTCACTTGTCAGACTTTTTCATTTTGGGAATTTATGGGTAATTTTCCCCCCCTAAAATTCCCCAAAACTCCCCCTTAGAGTGACCCGATTCTGCCCATCTTCGAACTTAGCCTGTCGATTGCCAAGACAGATTTTTCGTGGAAATTTGAACTTTTTATCTCAATTCTTTCGAGAGTTATCGTCTGGAATGACACATACATATATAAATATATAAATATATAAATATATATATAAATATATATATAAATATATATATATATATACATATAATTTTTGGTGTCTTTCGGCAGTGAATTCAGGATGGTCTGAAACGGATTTTGGTATAAAAATCTTTCGGAAATTCGAGTTTTAAAAATTTTGGACCGAGAACAATAGCTTCCTTTTCTTCGACAATTCGCTAACAGTCAAAATTTCTGTAGGTATGTCCAGTAGAATAATAAACTCGTACGACAAGGCCTTTGCATCGTTTCGTCACTTTTGAACACTGGGAACATTCTGGTAGAGGTAGAGAGCATTGAGATTGAGGCTTTTTCTGAAGTGGGAAATTTTGGTCGGTCGCAAACATTTGCGACCTTTTCCTACGGAAAAATTTCGGCCTTTTGTCGGGCTCATGGGTAACAGCTAGGCCGTCGCCGATAACAGGGGATTCGGGGCTCTACCTTTATATCCTCTTAACATTTCGTCCAAGCTGGTTGAATAAATCTAGTGATTAGGTTGTCGTTGCTCGCGCATGCGCGGAAGCTGCTAGCATTGCAATAATTAAACACGTGAGCTAAATCATTTTTCTCTGACAGATTATAGAATTGAGTGTCCACGGTTTGCGGTACCCAGGTCTCAATTTTTATCGAAATTCACCTGATGATCCTATTCTTGTGAATTCAGTTTTATACGAGAAACTGGATATAGGTTATTACTTCGAGTGACATCGATATCGATATGAGTAATATCATCTACACACAGTCTGTGTGTGTCCAGAGCATTACAGCTCTACAGAACTCTTTCTTCCTTCTTTACGATAGGCAGACACCTAAATTAATTTTTTAAATTCCCATGAAAATATTAATCGATTAAAAAATAATAATAATAATAATAAGTCTAGGGAACATTACCTATGAATAAACTACCGTTATACTTCTTGTACCCATTCTTCAACTCCTAGTTTCCTAATTTAACATCAAAACGTTTAATAAAATTTCATTTTTTCTTGAAAATTCTTTAGATTTACATTGTCTTTGTGTCCTCTCCATAAATTTGGCTTTCCGGCGACTAGTATTTGACGACCGCAGTAGACAGACGGCAGTTATAAACGAACTGGATAGCACCAGTTTCCTCTTCGAAAAACTCCTACTTTTTCTGCTCCTACCCTACCTGACCGCCTTTTTCAAAGAGATGCGCCCCAAAAAGACCATGAAACCTGAGGAAGGTCCATCCCCCTCCTACAGGCCTCTCTGCTACACATATATACCGCTTTGACCATCCACTAATCGTAGCAGTTCACCTGTCGACAGACCACCCTCAATATGAAATCCATTGTAAGTCGATCTCAGTCCTCAAAATACTGAAAGTGTAGCTACCTACCTACCAAAACATATCTAAATTCCAGGCTAAAACCCAACCCAACACCTTATGTGGGTGTCTAACAAAACAGAGTATTTTCAATTTTGACACCTCATTGAACATTCTATCAATTTAATCATATATACATAGATTTTGGTTGCTACAATTTTTAACCCACACACCGTGGCCGTATTTTGAGCAGAAAGATTCCAATACAGTAACATTACGAAATAGTTTCTAAGGTTAAAATATACAGTTTCTAATGATAACGAATTATTCGAGTGGACACATCTCAAAAATACTTGTCATTGAGGTTCTTAGAGGCTTGACAGACGGACTGTTGAGACGATTCATGTGAATTAAATGACATAAGCGGCCTGCCCCGTTTGTTGAGAAAATGTTGAAGAATTTGATCAATTCGCTCACATTTAAACCAAATATGAAACCAGAGTCTAGCAAATTCGCTCTAATTCTGAAGGAATACGTAGAGATATCCACTTCCATATTGTCCTTTATGACCTCTATGATGACCTTACACATCTTTGTAAAGTACCTTCCTTAGTAGAACTAATATACGTATTTGAATGCAAGGCAAACAACGAACGGTCGATTTTTCGGATATTGTATCATAACTCTCTTTTATGGCTCTCTCCGAGGTATCAGGAAGAAAGCTTTAAGCGGACACCCACTCGTTTAGTGCTGTTTACACCTGTAAGCATTTCAGCTGTCTGAGTGCCAAAATGTCTTCCAACTCATCTTTCAAAATATCATCCAGTAACAGTTCGTAGTTGTAACGCTCAGACAACTTACGTACCTTCTAATAATTGTAGATTGTTTCACACGTTACGCCCAAGCAAATTTACCTGTTCAATTTTCAAATTTATTGATATTCAATTCCTCTGTTGCATCCACAGGTATTGGCACTTTGCTTCGTAGGGATCGCCGCCGCTGCTCCCCAGCTGCAGTACAAGCAGTACGTAGCTGCACCACAGGCGTACGTCGCTAATCCTGTGAAGCCCAAAGTCGTCGCCATCCTCTCCCAGAACACAAACCTCCAATACGACGGAAACTTCAACTACGAGTAAGTCGATCGAACTGTAAACCTCCACAATTGGGAGATGATACAGCAGCACCCAACTGACTGAACTAAGAGTAAATGAGTAAGAGTAAACACATGCTGGTGCTCAAGAGTAGGTAAAAAGAATTGTGGTGATTTTTGGATTTAGAAATTGATGCTCTACAAATCTCATTCCTTTAGTCTTTTCATATGGACAAGCCATTTTGAAGTTACGGGATCTCTGAGAGTTAATTTACTGTTTTTGTTTTTTTTGTTTTTTTTTTGCCAAGTTGCTAATCATAGCCAAATTCGCCGAAGGATTCTGGCTGCACCACTGAACCGGCTTTAATTTTTATGGAGACCATTCGGCGCGCAATTTTATGCTGTTTTTTTTTAGCGATGAAGATTGCTCAAATGTCGATCGTTTTCGAGCTGTAAGCGAAAAACGGGAAAAAGTGGGCAAATTTCGAGGTTTTTGGCTGCCAAAAGTTAAGCTCACCTCCTGCGATTGAATAAACTCAGATTACACGTATTTAGGACCAACTTAAGGTACAAAAACGGTTTCCAGCTTTGTCCCAATCAATTCCATCTAAAGTCAGGCCTACGTCGCCAAGATAACCAAGGAGTTCCATGTAGAATTTTCAGCTAAACGAGGTGCCTCGCTTGAAAAATCACAAAATCATTGCTTGATACGAAAGAAACATTAACGTAACTCGTGTATTTTCGTAGGGGTCCTTCCAGTAGAGCGATTCACCTATTCCTCGTAGGGAATTTTCTCTAAATCGGACCAACCAGATGGGTGTTTTACAAATTTGGCCCTTGTCCCACCCTGGAAGCTCCAGGATCTCCACACCTGTCATCCAGCATAACACAGCGGTCACTATATTCTGTCGACCCCTGTCAATCACTCCTTTATTTCCGACCCACTTGTCCTGCCAGGCTAAGCTGATCTCATTCACAGGAGAATGGCAGGGGATTTCGGTTCTCCGCCACATGCCATCCTACCCAGATATCCATCGAACCAGAGATTCCTGGGACGGTCACAGGGAAAAATCCTTGAGTAATTTCAGTAGACAACTTCACCGACCACCACACCAGACATAACCAAGGCCCTTGAGGGATTCGTAATAAAATTAGAAGCATATTTAAATACACTTCCAGGGACACAACTTATGTGCTGCAGCTCTTTCACTTATTCTCACGTGGGGATTGGTATCAAAAACTGATATCATGTAAATAGGTACGTGTGGTTATGTTACACTCAGTTGTTTCGGAGTTCGATTCCTCAGTGGAGAACGAAACGTCACTAGTCCCTGATCAAGTGGCAACTGATATGTTGATACCTAAGTAATTCAAGTTACTTGTTTCTGACTACCCTTTTGTTGTTCATAGTTTCAAGTCCGAGGATGGTACTGTCCAGGAAACCGTTGGCACGATCAAAGTTCTGGACCCCGAACACCAAGCGCAGATGATGCGGGGACGTTACGCTTACATCGCCCCCGATGGTACCCCAATTGAGGCCACCTGGTGAGTATCTACGACAAATGGCTATGAGCCCAAACTCTATAAATAATATACTTTAGATCATTTAATTGTAGTGAAATTCTAGAGGAAATAGTTCCTCTTCCCGTTAATATTTTACAGCCAACCTCAGCTCTCTGGTGAGGTTGTTCCTGAAGGAATTACGTATCTTAGTGCTTCACATGTTTGTTTACGTGTGTGGATTACGTGGGCAGTTATGAGTGCAGTCAAATTCAGAGGTCCTTGGTCGTGAGAGCCTCAACGTCAGATATATCAGCTGGTGCAGAACAGAATCAATCGCATATCATCGTTAACAATCTCGTGAAAAGTTCCCTCATAGGACCTGTCCCTCAATCGAAGGCAGGTTATGAGGAGCCTTATGGAACAAGTTCTAATAAAGTATTTCTTCTCATCACAGGTGGGCTGATGAGACTGGATTCCACGTAGAAGGAGCTCACCTTCCCGTCGCACCACCTGTACCAGAAGCTATCGCCAGGTCCCTCGAGTACATCAGGTCTCTCCCACCGTCCAAGGAAAACCAGAAACAATAAGAAAACCGTCTTCTCGACTGCATCAACGACTCGTGCATGACACTGACCAACGACTGCAAAGGTACCTGCCCCCGGAAAATCGTCTTCGATCGTCTAAGTCACCTTTCGGAAATTCCTATTCCTCCGGCCGTGTATATAAACTGTAATAAAGCGATTGTGTTGTAAAGTGTATACAAGTCGTATTATTCGTATTATGGATTCCTATGACTTCTGAGTGCTGAGGGATTTAAGAAGCTCAAAGTACCATCAAAATTATTGAAAAATCCGAGAAAGCTGGAAGCTAACCCCTCCTGTTTATAAGCTTCGGACAAAATTAAAGCGTGGTAAGCAACAAGCCTGAGAATAAAGTTATAATACCTATTGCAGTTGTATTATAGTTTATCTTTACGTATATCCTTCTAAAAGGGCCATAAATCACGCCTCTCTAGTGGGGGGGGGGGGAGCTCTTTACATGTATAAATTAATCTTGTGTGCCGATTTCTATGCACTCATTACTGTAGACGACCGCAATACCTCTGAGTAATCCCAAGCCACCTCCTCATCGATCCTCTCGCTCCCTCGTGCCCTGTTGCACACATATTGCGTAGGTACCTACATATTATGGAATAAATATATATTAAATTATGTATCATCAAGACGAATATATTATTAGTGAGCTTCAAGCCATCAGCATAGCTCAATGCGTTTGACTCACAGCGTATGTACCATATTACGATGGTGTGTATGATATGTAAGTTACATATGTATGGTGTGTAAGGTATATGGTATGTACCATATACCTTACAGCTGGGCAATGTGGGTGGATTACGGTACTCCACAACGTGGGCCCCCAAACCGAATAAATAATACATCTGGTGCTTTATGGATAGCTCCTTTGCCTGAATAAATAATGGGGTTTTCGTATAATGTAAATAACAAATACTAAGGCATCTACCTAGGGATACTAAGGCTCTTTCAAATGTTTTCTCCGTGTCCAACCTGGCAATACGTCTCTTGGATAGAATATTCAGAAGAATTATTTTCAGATCCAGCTATTCCAGGAGATACAAAATTGCGAGCTACTGAGCGTTGTACATAAGGTTGAACAAAATTATGGACACAAAAACCAATTTACTACACAAACGAACATAAATTTCACACTCAACGAACAACATTCAGGATGGAATATTCCACGGTGAAAGGACAGCGTTTTCCTCAACTTCCGGCGGCACAGAAACTGTGCAGTTGATTGAAAATACAATCACACGGAGCGCTGACGGCTGCTTGGAATTCCAGTCCACAATAGTTTTACGAAGAGCCAGTTCGAAACTCGGACGGCATCTGAAAATTCAACAGGTGCCACATCAAAATTAATTTATCCCTGGTACCTACGAATGATGTATTGGAATGTAATACTCATATAAATAAGTAATTTATGGCAATATGAGGTCTGGGAATATGACGTTCCTCCGGTGGTAATTACTAAGGTAATATGCCATTTGGAACAAAATTGTTTTGGCTAAACTTTATTCCTTTTTTCGACTTCATACAGCCATCCGTGATTATAATCAGAAGTTCCGTAGAAATGTTATCTGTGCCGGATTTATACCGTTTGATTCACGATCATGTTGACGAACCTGTTCGGTGCAAACGAACGGCTGGTCGTACAATGCTCCGGGTGGTCTCAGAAAATTCCCAAGTTCAATTAAATTTAAAAACGTTTAAAAAAAACCATACCTTTCTACTGGAAGTTTTTGAACAGAAAACGAAAAAAAATATCGAAAACCGATTTTTTCAACTATTCTGTTGGCCTATATGGGTAATACACCTGGTATCAGAGATAGTAATGGTATTCATCCGATATTTCCTAGCGGACTTGTCCTAGCAAACTTCAAGTTTTGTGAAATTGGCCAAATTCCGGATATCATTAAAATATCAACTTTTTAGTGTGTAATATTTTTAATTTTTTTTCGATGGTCAGAAGTTTTAAGTAGCTGAAAGTAAGTTTTCTACGTTTTAAATGTATTTATAAAAAATTGTATAAGCGAAATTAGCTGGAAATTTTGATATCTAAATGTGCGCTCACAAAATATGCTTTACAAACTCATCGCCTCTTCCCGACCTTTTTTTTTTTCAAATATATTAGTTACCAGCCAGAACTAGCTGCGACCACCTGCGACCTTCGGATTCAGAAGCCTTTATTCTCTACAAATCCTGCAAACTCGAGCCTGAGATGTTTACCTACTACTGCATGAAATGGTGGGTGTTGAGATTGGGCAGGTCTTCTTTCTCCATTCATCTTATTCAGTATTCCGGGCCACTCTGTCGATTTCAGACATTGTCGAGTGAAAAAATGGTGATCATAAACGTGAAAAATTGTGAGTTATTGGATGCCCTACTTAACAATAATCAAGATGGAAGTAACATGTTGTTCTGCTTTCTCCTCACCTTCTTACCGTCAAGAAAGAGTCTTGTACAATTCAGCCTGAAAAAAAATACATCGCACTAGAGATCTTGAAAACACCAATTTACGTGTTTTTCCTAAATTCATCGAATTTCGTTTAACACCTTATGTGGTAAGCCATCTTGCAATGTGGAATAAACAACAAATAAATAAACCTTTAGCTTACCACTAATTTATTCAGTACAAAGCTTTTCGCTCAGAACTTGAGTGAAAAGCTATGTAGGTACTGAATAAATTAGTGGTAAGCTAAAGGTTTATTTATTTACTGTTTATTCCATATTGTGTTTTTCCTAGCATGGTCGAGTTTTGATTTTTATTCCACCGTTTGCAGCCACTGTGCGGCGTTCGGGAAATTTCAACCCTATTGGTTTATTATTCTGTGAATAACACACCTATGTATTCGCTCAGCAAAAAATTTTTATAACACCCCCTCAAAATATTTTCTTTTCCGTTTCAAGGTGCGTAGGTTCCAAAAATGCAATGTCCGTCCGCCGTATCACGTGTACCGGCTTTATTTTCGGTCTAAAAGATTCGTTCGTTCGCACACATGCTCCATTTGGGCCCTAGTTGTGTCCCGAAACTTTTCAGCCCAATCGGAATATACCCAGGGGTGTTATGAGTGAAAATGTGTGTAAAAATAGGTACTTTTTGCGTTTTAGCAACATGTTAGTAACATGAGCTTTTGAGGTATCTTTTTCCAGGTTTTTGGGGACGAGAAGACCGAATATGAAGTCGATTTTGACCAAAGACGCGGAAATTGAGGTTTTACCAAAGGTTCAGCTCCCAAAATTGGTTTTTTATGAGTCAAAAACCTGGAAAACTGTCTGAAATCACCATCAATGTGTATAATAACATTAGAAGAAGTGTAAACAGGTGAATCAAGACCATTAAATGGCACTACCAATGATCAAAGATGATCTGAAAAAAAAAAAAAAAAAAAGCGTAGGTACCTATTTCATGTTTTGGGGGCCAAAATTGGTGGAAATCATCAGAAATAGCTATTTCAATCATTTCACATCAAAGAAACAATAAATTTAACAGCCAACAAGAATCTCTAGAACTCCAATAGAATAATAAACCCATGTGACAAGGACTTTGCAGCGTTTTTTTTCATCACAAACGGGACCAACAAACCAAATTTAATCAATTTTGGTTCATCGTAACTCGGGAAAAAATTAAGTATACGGGAACGGCGGACAGCCAGAAATGAAAGAAGTGAAGAAAACCATTTAATCAGTACTATTACTTAAATACTTACATTATCCAGGTACTTCGTCGTGTAAATGAACACTGTCAGTCAAAGTTATAACCTGCTACTTTGTTTAAAATATATATCAAATATAGCATGTACATATAAAAACGCTGCAAATTATTACACAACGGTTTATTATTTACCTGTATAGATGCCCCTTCTGCGTAGATCACTGTTTTCTGTGGTCAATACCCCCGAGCTCCCCCCAGGAAAGCCCTAAATCGAGTACTGGAGCCGGCCCGGGAATTAAAATGTCATACAAATGCGGGGGATTCAATAATTCAGTAATTAATTATTTGCAGTTATTCATGAAGCATAAGGTAAATAATATACCGTTCTGTAATAATTTACCTGTATAGATGCCCCTTCTGCGTGGATAGTATAATAAGCCGTTGTGTAATAATTTACCGTTGTGTAATATTTAATTAGAGTAATAATTTACCCAGTAATACTTCAACGTTTGTTCGGGTTGCAGAAGTACCTATCAACAAAATACAAAAGATCCCTCATTTTTCAAATGAAATAATATCACAGAACAACCAACTCGACTTCATACAGCTATCCTTGATTATAATCAGGTGCTCCCTAGCGATGACATCTGGGCCGGACCAACTAGACTCCAAGTGGGACCTATAAGCCGAATTTCATTAATTCTGGTTCATGGTAACTAAGGAAAGTGTGAAGTACGGCGTACGGCGGACGGCCAGAAATTTTGGTTTATTATTTTCAATAATGACCCATTGGAATCGAGCATTAAAAAAAATTGTTACCCCCCCCCCCCCCCCCCCCTCAAAATTTGATGGTTTCCGTTTCAAGGTACGTAGAATCCAGAAATGCAATAAAAAATGTCTGTCCGTCCGCCGTAACCCGCACTTCGCACATTTCTTAGTTACCATGAACCTAACCAGACGAAATTCGGTTTATAGGTCCCATTTTGGGGTCCAGTTGGTCCTCGAAGCTCGGCGTTAATGTCATTCATCTCTAAGGGGTTCAAAATAGGGGTTGAAGTCTCCAGGAGGCCGTTACCTCGAGTTTTTTTTAACGGTTTTAAATAGTTCTCGAACTTGGAAGTTTTTTAAGACCATCCGGAGCATTGTACGTCCAGCCGTTCGTTCACACTGAGGCCCACAGTTTTGCACCGACAGGCATTTTCAACAGGAGGGTGAATGAAATTGTATACATTTAACCCAAATATAATCACCAGGGACGCGCTAACATCAGGAATTGGACCGAGACCATCATTGCTAGGGAGCACCTGATTATAATCACGGAGTATGAAGTCGAGTTGGTTGTTCTGTGATATTATTTCATTTGAAAAATGATGGCTCTTTTGGAGTTTGTTGGTAGGTAGTGAAACTTGAACAAACGGTGAAGTATTATTGATGGGTAAATTATTACACAATGGTAAATTATCACACAACCGTAAGTTATTACACAACGATTCATTATACCATCTACGTAGAAGGGACTGGAGTTTGTTGGTAGGTACTTTTGCAACTCTTTTCACTCCACATCAACAATTTCCCTTTAGAACTTCATTATTTGCGTTTCTTTTTCCCATTTTAGGTACTGTATATCATCGACAGAATTATTTTAGCAACATTTAACTCGTGATTTAGGTAGGTACCTAGTAACGAGTACGGAGTTAGGTACTAACCTACGGAAGGTCTGCGATCTACAAAATAGTACATATTATATTATATAGACGGGTTATCTATACAGAGAGCTGTGAACTGTAACAGGAGGGTATTCTGTACAAAATAATAAATCGTTGTGCAGGGATTTGCAGCGTTTCTTATTGCATTTTTGGATTCTAAGTACCTTGAAACGGAAACCATCAAATGTTGAGGGGGGGGGGGGGTTACAATTTTGATTTATTATTTTCAATAATGAACCTTTGGAATCGAGCATGAAAAAAAAATTGTTAACCCCCCCCCCCCCCCCCATCAACATTTGATGGTTTACCTGTTTCAAGGAATGTAGAACCCGAAAATGCAATTAAAAAAATTTCTGTCCGTCCGCCGTACGCCGTACGGGCCACTTTTCTTAGTTACCATGAACCAAAATTGATGAAATTCGGGTTATAGGTCCCATTTGGAGTCTAGTTGGTCCTCGAAGCTCGGCGTTGATATAGTCATCCCTAAGAGGTGAAAAACAGGGGAGGACGCCGTTATCTCGAATTTTTTACGGTTTTAAATAGTTTTTTTTTTTTAGACCATCCGCAGCATTGTACGTCCAGCCGTTCGTTCACAGTAAGGCCCATGACACACGTGCGAGTTTTAGACGCTTGACGCCGCGATTGTTTCTCGCAGCGTCAAAGCGGTACTTACTTATTATAGGGTTGAAACACACGTGACGCGCGAAGTGAAAGTAGCGAGTTTTACCCGCCGCATCAACAAAAGGGGGGAAGGTATGACGCTTGGTACCTGCAACCCGCCGGGAGCTCGCGACGGGCAAAAGACGCTTGGCGTTATAGCAGTACTCAACCGACCATTGATGGTAACACACTTCTCGCCAGCGGGGATTTTCTCGTGTGTAATATTATAATTTGATCTCGTCACTGATCTTGCCCAACAGTTCATCAAATGAAGAAGTACTCATTCGAAAATAGTTGAAGAACTTGGTTTCATCACTCCTCAAGTCCATCATCATTGAAGTGAAAGCACCTTTCAAAAGTCGTTCACAATTGAACGGATGCACCCAAAATTGCCTCTCTTTCTTATATTTAATAATTTTATACGCAAAATAAACTAAAACTTTATTTTTTTTAAATCTTAGCGCTTCTAGCACACTCTTAAGAAGCGAACCATCCTGTTCGATAGGCAGACAATGACTGACCGCCGGTGATAGGCGGGTACTTTGACGCTGTCGTGTGTCATGGAGAGGGAAACATGACGCCGCGAGATTTCTCAGAACCCTCGCGGCGTCAAGCGTCTAAAACTCGCACGTGTGTCATGGGCCTAAGGCCCCGAAATTTGCACCGACAGGCTTCGTCAACAGGAGGGTGAATCTAACTTCTGTATACATTCAGCCCGGATATCATCGCTAGGGAGCACCTGATTATACTCACGGATGGCTGTATGAAGTCGAGTTGGTTGTTCTGTGATATTATTTCATTTGAACAATGATGGATCTTTTGGATTTTGTTGGTAGGTAAGTACTTTTGCAACTTGAACAACCGTTGAAGTATTATTGAGTAAATTATTACAAAACGGTAAATTATTACACAACGGTAAACAAAATTAAACCCCCCCCCACCCCTCAAAATTTGATGGTTTCCGTTTCAAGGTACTAGAATCCAAAAATGCAATTAAAAAAATGTCTGACCGTCCGCCGTACACCATACTTCGCACTTTCCTGAGTTACCATGAAACAAAATTGATGAAAATTGGTTTGTAGGTCCCGTTTGGGGTCTAGTTGGTCCTCGAAGCTCGGCGTTACTGTCAGTCATCTCTAAGGGGTTCAAAATAGAGGTTGAAATCTCCAGGACGCTGTTACCTCGAACTTTTTTACGTTTTTAAATAGTTCATAAACTTGGGAGTTTTTTTAGACCACCCGGAGCGTCGTACGTCCAGCCGTTCGTTCACAGTAAGGCCCCGAAATTTGCACCGACAGGCTTCGTCAACAGGAGGGTGAATCTAACTTCTGTATACATTCAGCCCAGATATCATTGCTAGGGAGCACCTGATTATAATCAAGGATGGCTGTATGAAGTCGAGTTGGTTGTTCTGTGATATTATTTCATTTGAAAAAAATGATGGCTCCTTTTGGATTTTGTTGATAGGTACTTTTGCAACTTGAACAAACGTTGAAGTATTATTGGGTAAGTTATTAGACAACGGTCAATTATTACTCAACGGCTTATTATACTATCTACGCAGAAGGGGCATTTATACAGGTAAACTACTACACAACGGTTTATTATTTACCTTACGCTTTATGAATAACTACAAATAATTAATGATATACCTAATTATTGGATCCCGCGCATTTATATGAAACTTTAATTCCGGGGCCGGCTCCAGTACTCCTTTTAGGGCTTTCCTGGACGGAGCTCGAGGGTATTCACCACAGAAAACAATGATCTACGCAGAATGGGCATCTATACAGGTAAATAATAAACCGTTATGTAATAATTTGCTGCGTTTTCAATTGAATTTTCTACGTACCTTGAAACGGAAACCATCAAATTTGTGGCGGTGGGGGGGGGGGGGGTTAATTTTTTTACCTACTTTTTTCCCCACGCTCGATTCTAAAGGTTCATTACTGAACATAAAAACCAAAATCTGCCAGTGATTAATAAACGAAGTTTCCTCCTCGAAAAACTCCTTCCCTACCTGACCGCCTTTTTCGCAGAGATGCGCCCCAAAAAGACCATGAAACCTGAGGAAGGTCCATCCCCCTCCTACGGGCCTCTCTGCTACACATATATACCGCTTTGACCCTCCACCAATCGTAGCAGTTCACCTGTCGACAGACCACCCTCAATATGAAATCCATTGTAAGTCGATCTCAATCCTCAAAATACTGAAAGTGTAGCTACCTACCTGCCTACCTACCAAAACATATCTAAATTACAGGCAAAAACCCAACCCAACACCTTATGTCGGTGTCTAACAAAGGAGAGCACTTTCAATTTGAAAACTTTATTGAACATACTATCAATTTAATCATAGATATATAGATTTTGGTTGTTACGATTTTTAACCCTAACACCGTGGCCGTATTTTGACCAGAAAGATTCCAGTGCAATAACATTATAAAAAGGTTCTAAGGATGAAAAATACAGTTTCTAATGATCAAGAATAATTCGAGTGGACACATCTCAAAAATACGTGTCATTGAGGTTCTTAGAGGCTTGTCAGACGGAAAGTAGAGACGATTCATGTGAATTAAATGACATAAGTGGCCTGCCCCGATTGTTGAGAAAATGTTGAAGAATTTGATCAATTCGCTCACATTTAAACCAAATATGAAACCAGAGTCTAGAAAATTCGCTCTAATTCTGAAGGAATACGTAGAGATATCCACTTCCATAATGTCCTTTATGACCTCTATGATTACCTTACACATCTTTGTAAAGTACCTTAGTAGAACTAATATACGTATTTGAATGCAAGGCAAACAACGAACGGTCGATTTTTCGGATATTGTATCATAACTCTCTTTTATGGCTCTCTCCGAGGTATCAGGAAGAAAGCTTTAAGCGGACACCCACTCGTTTAGTGCTGTTTACACCTGTAAGCGTTTCAGCTGTCTGAGTGCCAAAATATCTTCCAACTCATCTTTCAAAATATCATCCAGTAACAGTTGGTGTTTCCAACCCTCAGACATCCTTACGTACCTTCTAATAATTGTAGATTGTTTCACACGTTACGCCCAAGCAAATTTACCTATTCAATTTTCATATTTATTGATGTTCAATTCCTCTGTTGCATCCACAGGTATTGGCACTTTGCTTCGTAGGGATCGCCGCCGCTGCTCCCCAGCTGCAGTACAAGCAGTACGTAGCTGCACCCCAGGCGTACGTCGCTAATCCTCTGAAGCCCAAAGTCGTCGCCATCCTCTCCCAGAACACAAACCTCCAATACGACGGAAACTTCAACTACGAGTAAGTCGATCGAACTGTAAACCTCCAAAACTGGGAGGGAGGTTATGTAACAGCGCCCAGCTGACTGAACTAAGAGTAAATGAGTAAGAGTAAACACATGCTCTTGCTTTTAAGTTCGTAAAAAGAATTGTGGTGATTTTTGGATTTAGAAATTGATGCTCTGCAACTCTCATTCCCTTACGTTATTCATATGGACATAATTGTTATAGCTTTTTTCATTAGCATTTTGAATTTGCTAAAAATAGCCCATTTCGCTGAACGGTTTTGGCTGCATCACTGGACCGGGTTTAATGTTTATGGAGGCCATGCGACGCGCAATTTTATGCTCTTCCTTTTAGTACCGGTTAGGATTGCCGAAATATTGTTTAACTTTCGAGCTATAAACATCGGTCCGTGATAAAACTAGTGCATATTTTTGTACACACGTCGGGGGACACTACACTAATAAGTACAATTTGTACTGCAGCTCTTTCACTTACTAACACGTGGGGATTGTTCTCAAAAACTGATATCATGTAAATAGGTACGTGTGGAGAATGAAACGTCACTAGTCCCTGATCAAGTGGCAACTGATATGTTGATACCTAAGTAATTCAAGTTACTTGTTTCTGACTACGCATTTTTGTTGTTCACAGTTTCAAGTCCGAGGATGGTACTGTCCAGGAAACCGTTGGCTCGATCAAAGTTCTGGACCCCGAACACCAAGCGCAGGTGATGACGGGACGTTACGCTTACATCGCCCCCGATGGTACCCCAATTGAGGCCAAATGGTGAGTACCTACGTCAAATGGCTATGAGCCCAAACTTTATAAATAATATACTTTAGACCATTTAATTGTAGTGAAATTCTAGAGGAAATAATTCCTCTTCCCGTTAATATTTTATAGCCAAATCTCAAACATGCAGGTTGTAATTATCTGATGAGGTTGTTCCTGGAGGAATTACGGACCTAAGTACTTCACATGTTTGTTCAAGTGTGTGGATTACGTGAGCAGTTATGAGTGCAGTCAAATTCAGAGGTCCTTGGTCGTGAGAGCCTCAACGTCAGACATATCAACTGGTGCAGAACAGAACCGCATATCATCGTTAACAATCTCCTGAAAAGTTCCCTCACAGGACCTGTCCCTCAGTCGAAGGCAGGTTATGAGGAGCCTTATGGAACAAGTTCTAATCACTTATTTCTTCTCATCACAGGTGGGCTGATGAGACTGGATTCCACGTAGAAGGAGCTCACCTTCCCGTCGCACCACCAGTACCAGAAGCTATCGCCAGGTCCCTCGAGTACATCAGGTCTCTCCCACCGTCCAAGGAAAACCAGAAACAATAAGAAAACCGTCTTCTCGACTGCATCAACGACTCGTGCATGACACTGACCAACGACTGCAAAGGTACCTGCCCCCGGAAAATCGTCTTCGATCGTCTAAGTCACCTTTCGGAAATTCCTATTCCTCCGGCCGTGTATATAAACTGTAATAAAGCGATTGTGTTGTAAAGTGTATACATGTCGTATTATTCGTATTATGGATTCCTATGACTTCTGAGTGCTGAGGGATTTAAGAAGCTCAAAGTACCATCAAAATTATTGAAAAATCCTAGAAAGCTGGAAGCTAACCCCTCCTGTTTATAAGCTTCGGACAAAAATTAAAATATGTGGTAAGCAAGAGCCTGAGAATAAAGTTATATGTAATACTTAGTTCAGTTGTATTATAGTTTATCTTTACGTATATCCTTCTAAAACGGCCATAAATCACGCCTCTGTAGTTTGGCGGGGGGGGGGGGGGGGCTGTTTACATGGAGAAATGCACCTTGCGAGCCGATTTCTGTGTGTAACAGAGTGGGTAATATTATTTTTACCTCGACTCTGCTCGGATTGAGACACTCTCCTAAATTGCACTAATGAATAATTCCTTTTAAAGTAGGTGCTATTATAGAAGGAGGGAAGATATTAAGTAGACAACGATTCTGTTCTGACTCGATACCTTTTAATTGGACAATTAAGGAATAAAGCTCCAAGAAGATTGTTTAAGGGGCCAAAATTAAGGGGAAGCTAAATTTACCCAAGGGGGTGGATTTATATATTTCTCGAAGGATGACAATTTCAAGGGGTGACCTATCGGGCAACCGCAGAATTGTTGAAAGGAAGAAATGGTTTAAATATCGAGTGATATAAATAAAAATGAGGGAGGTGTGATCTTACCTTGTTGAAGGCAGGAAACGGATTGTTCGTTCTCCTTCCTATCGTTGGGACGGGTGATGGCACCGTTCCTGAGTAACAGTTCTGCTTGCTCATGCATTAGGAACTGTTACATGCGTAGACGACCGACCTTTGAGTAATCCCAAGCCACCTCCTCATTGATCATCTCGCTCCCTCGTGCCCTGTTGCACACATATTGCGTAGGTACCTACATATTATGGAATAAATATATATTAAATTATATATCATCAAGACAAATATATTATTAGTGAGCTTCAAGCCATCAGCATAGCTCACTGCGTTTAACTCACAACGTATGTACCATATACGTTACAGGTATATTACGATGGTGTTTATGATATGTAACGTATATGGTATGCACCATATACCTGTAAGGTATGGAATACGATACTCCACAACGTGGACCCCCAAACCGAATAAATAATACATCTGGTGCTTTATGGATAGCTCCTTTGCCTGAATAAATAATGGGGTTTTCGTATAATGTAAATACCAAATACTAAGGCATCTACCTAGGGATACTAAGGCTCTTTCAAATGTTTTCTCCGTATCCAACCTGGCAACACGTCTCTTGGATAGAATATTCAGAAGAATTATTTTCAGATCCAGCTATTCCAGGAGATACAAAATTTCGAGCTACTGAGCGTTGTACATAAGGCTGAACAAAATTATGGACACAAAAACCAATTTACTACACAACGAACATAAATTTCACACACAACGAACAACATTCAGGATGGAATATTCCACGGTGAAAGGACAGCGTTTTCCTCAACTTCCGGCAGTTGATTGAAAATACAATCGCACGGAGCGCTGACGGCTGATTTGAATTCTTATGCTCGAATTCCATTCCACAGAATTTCTACGAAGAGCCAGTTCGAAACTCGGACGGCATCTGAAAATTCAACAATTGCCACATTAAATTAATTTCTCCCTGGTACATATGAACGATGTATTGGAATGTAATACTCATATAAATAAGTAATTTATGGCAATATGAGGTCTGGGAATATGACGTTCCTCCGGTGGTAATTACTAAGGTAAGATGCCATTTTGAACAAAATTGTCTTGGCTAAACTTTTTTCCTTTTTTCGACTTCATTGGACTTTATTGGAAGTTTTCGAACGGAAAACGAAAACGCTGCAAATCCCTGCACAACGGTTTATTATTTTGTACAGAATACCCTCCTGTTACAGATCACAGGTCTCCGTACAGCTAACCCGTCTATATAATATAATATGTACTATTCTATACATATTATGTAGATCGCAGACCTTCCGTAGGTTATTACCTAACCCCGTACTCGTTACTAGGTACCTACCTAAATCACGAGTTAAATGTTGCTAAAATAATTCTGTCGATGACAAACAGTAACTAAAACGGCAAAAAGAAACGCAAATAATGAAGTTCTAAAAGGAAATTTTTTGTTGTGGAGTGAAATAGATGACTCTTCTGCGTAGATCACTGTTTTCTGTGGTCAATACCTACCCTCGTGGTCAAGTATAATGAACCGTTGTGTAATAATTTACCCATCAATAATACTTCAAAGTTTGTTCAAGTTTCACAAGTACCTAACAACAAAATCCAGTAGTCCATCACTTATCAAATGAAATAATATCGCAGAACAAACAACTCGACTTCATACAGCCATCCTTGATTATAATCAGTAGGGCTCGGATCAACATGCAAAAATTTGAGGCGAAACATGCACTGAAAAATGCCAAAACATGCAAAAGCATCTTTTTTTAAAAATAATTCAAAGAAAAATTAATTTTAGGCTATGAATGCTTGTGGAACCCCGTTTTAACGAATGAGTACGTAAAATGTTAAGAATATTTGAAAAACCATGAAAAAAGTTTATGAAATGTATATCAAACTAAGTAATAATTAATTAATTAATTTAAAATAAAAAATTGAAATTTTTATATCATGCGTGAATAAATAAATTTGCAATCATCAATATTGCTTTTCATTAAAAATCTCTCAAGCAAAGGGATGGGTTGTAAGAGGATTACGTCTTACGAACCCATCCATTTTAATCCCCGCAAAAGAATCGGGCCTTTCCAGACAGCCTGGTTTCCTGCATTCTTTTGCCTTTGAATCTTGAGTGAGGCCAATCACCCCATTTTAGTTTGAAAAATGCTATAGAAAAAAACTACCACTCGTTTTAGTTAGTTTTTTTTTTTTTAAGTTTGGTTTGTACCTAAAAATTAGCTAAAAAAATCCATTTTTGGTCAATTTTTTCTATAAAATTGCTAAGAATACACGACACATGCACAAAACATGCAAAAATTTGGAAAAAACCAAAACATGCGAAACATGCAAAATAAATTTTGATTTTTTTGGTTGCAAATGGTCTGAAAACGATCAAAACGAACTTCTATGAATGTTTGGGGCTTCTGAAAAAAATATGCAAAACATGCAAAATCCTAGCCCTAATAATCAGATGCTCCCTAGCGATGATATCCGGACCGGATTTATACCGTTTGATTCACGATCGTGTTGACGAAGCTTTTTGGTGCTCACGAACGGCTGGACGTACAATGCTCCGGGTGGTCTCAGAAAATTGTTTGGCTTAAGACAAATTTAATAACGTAAAAACCATACCCTTCTATCGAAAGTTTTCGAGCTACGGCGTTCTGAAAATTTCAACCCCTATTTTCAACCCCTTAGAGATGACTGACAGTAACGTCGAGCTTCGAGGACCAACTAGACCCCGAACGGAACCTAAAACCCGAATTTCATAAATTTCGTTTCATGGTAACTAAGAAAAGTAGCCTTTATGGCATACAGAAATATTTTGATTGCATTTCCGGATTCTACATACCATGAAACGTAAACCATCAAATTTTGAAGGGGGCTAGAATTTTGGTTTATTATTTTCAATAATGAACCATTGGAATCGAGCATGAAAAAAACAATTCTTCCCCCCCCCCCCCCCCCCCCCCTACAAAATATGATGGTTTACGTTTCATGGTATGTAGAATCCGGAAATGCAATCAAAATATTTCTGTATGCCATAAAGGCCACTTTTCTTAGTTACCATGAAACGAAATTGATGAAATTCGGGTTATACGTTCCGTTCGGGGTCTAGTTGGTCCTCGAAGCTCGACGTTACTCTCAGTCATCTCTAAGGGGTTCAAAATAGGGGTTGAAATTTTCAGAACGCCGTAGCTCGAAAACTTTCGATAGAAGGGTATGGTTTTTTTAATGTTATTAAGTTTGTCTTGTGCTAAAAAAAATTTTGAGACCACCCGGAGCATTGTACGTCCAGCCGTTCGCGTGCACCAAAAAGCTTCGTCAACACGATCGTGAATCAAACGGTATAAATCCGACCCGGATATCATCACTAGGGAGCACCTGATTATAATCAAGGATGGCTGTATTAAGTCGAGTTGGTTGTTCTGCGATATTATTTCATTTGATAAGTGATGGACTATTGGATTTTGTTGGTAGGTACTTGTGAAACTTGAACAAACGTTGAAGTATTATTGATGGGTAAATTATTACACCGCGGTAAATTATTACACAATGGCAAATGATTAAACAATGGCAAATTATTACACAACGGTAAATTATTACACAACGGTAAATTATTACACCACGGTAAATTATTACACCACGGTAAATTATTACACAACGGCTCATCTACCCAGAAGGGGCTGGATTTTGTTGATAGGTACTTTTGCAACTTGAACAACCGTTGAAGTGTTATGATGGGTAAATTATTACACAATGGCAAATTATTACACAATGGCAAATTATTACACAACGGTAAATCATTACACAACGGTAAATTATTACACCACGGTAAATTATTACACAACGGCTCATCTACCAAGAAGGGTCTGGATTTTGTTGATAGGTACTTTTGCAACTTGAACAACTGTTGAAGTATTATTGATGGGCAAATTATTACCCAACGGTTCATTATTCTATCTCCGTAGAAGGGGAACCTATACAGGTAAATTATTACACAACGGTTTAGGTAGTTACCTAGTACCGGAGGGTCCGCGATCTACATAATATGTGTAGAATGGTACATATTATATTATATAGAAGGGTTATCTATACGGAGACCTGTGATCTGTAACAGAAGGGTATTCTGTACAAAATAATAAACCGTTGTGCAGGGATTTTTAGCCTTTTTTTTTCATGCTCGATTCCAGTGGTTCATTATTGAAAATAATAAACCAAAAAAAGATCAATCCCCGGTTATTTGAACTAATCAATTTGGTATCATCCAATCGGATATTCATCCGATATTTACAGGGCCTCGTATTGTCCTAGCGGACTTGTCCTAGCGAACTTCAAGTTTGGTGAAATTGGCCAAATTCCACCTAACTTTAAAAAATCTGATTTTTGGTATGTAATGGTTTTAAATTTTTATCAATGCTCAGACGTTGATTTTAAGTAGCTGGAAGTAGCTGGTTTTTAAATGTATTTATAAAAAATTTATAAGCGAAATTAGCTGCAAATTTCAAAATTTAAATGTGCGCTCACAAAATATACTTTACAAAATCTTCCCGAATTTTTTTAAAGTATATTATATATAAGTTACGTCCGAGTGTCCTGAATGTATTCCAACCAGAATTAGCCGCGACCAACTGCGACCTTCGTATTCAAAAGCCTTTATTCTCTACAAATCGTGCGAACTTGAGCCTGACGATGTTTACCTACTATTGCATGAAACGGTGGGTGTTGAGATTGGGCAGGTCTTCTTTCTCCATTCATCTTATTCAGTATTCCGGGCCACTCTGTCGATTTCAGACATTGTCGAGTGAAAAAACGCTGCAAATCCCTGCACAACGGTTTATTATTTTGTACAGAATACCCTCCTGTTACAGATCACAGCTCTCTGTATAGATAACCCGTGTATATAATATAATATGTACCTACTATTTTATACATAATATAATGTAGATCGCAGACCCTCCGTAGGTTAGTACCTAACCCCGTACTCGTTACTAGGTACCTACCTAAATCACGAGTTAAATGTTGCTAAAATATATCTGCCGATGAGAAACAGTACCTAACAAAAAGAAACACACATAATGAAGTTCTGAAAAGAAATTCTTGATGAGGAGTGAAAAAAGTTGCAAAAGTACCTACCAACAAACTCCAGCCCCTTCTACGTAGATGGTATAATGAACCGTTGTGTAATAATTTACCGTTGAGTAATGATTTACCATCGTGT